>NW_024121765.1:15406931-15436705 GCF_016745375.1 Pimephales promelas | reverse complement strand
AAAGCTTCACTTGCTCTTTTGCTGTCCACCTACTAGGCTGAATGACTAAACACCTCTGCTGCTCGGTGGTAAAAATCCACCCACGCCAAGGTTCCATGGTGCAATGGTTAGCACTCTGGACTCTGAAATACAGCGATCCGAGTTCAAATTTCGGTTGGGGACCTGCTTTTGACAGGAATGTGTGCAGTACCGCGTTCGAAAAAAACTTTTTCCACAGCGCTCATCCAGGGAGTGCCCCTTTTGAAGTGAGCGTAAAAAGGCGTTACACAAAGTGGAGAATGCGGGCATCGATCCCGCTATCTCTCGCATGCTAAGCGAGCGCTCTTACCATTTAAACTAATTCCCCTCCACGATGTGGAGAGACGGTGTCCTGCTTCGCTCTCAAGACAAAGACACGGCCTGGACGATCCCTTTCATCTCTGCAAGTGCTGTTGTAGCGTGGCCACAAAGCAAAAGAGACCGTATTTTTTCTGTGCCGGCAACTTTGCACTGGCTACCGTTTAGTTGCACATTTAATGAAACTTTTGTGCTTTAAAGCCTTGCAAACGGAAATGATTGCAGCCAGGCAGCAGCAGGAAGGGCGCTGTTGTTGGCTCGTTGGTCTAGGGGTATGATTCTCGCTCAGGGTGCGAGTGGTCCCGGGTTCAAATCACGGACGAGCCCGTTCTCAGGCTTTGCTTTTAATCACTATTCAGCCTGACCAGGGGCAACCAGGATATTTCTTGGAAATTGGGGACAAAAAGCAGTCAGAGTCGGGGGCCGGTTAGCTCAGTTGGTTAGAGCGTGGTGCTAATAACGCCAAGTCGCGGGTTCGATCCCCGTACGGGCCAAGCTTTTGGTCTCTGCTCATCTAGAAAATGACGGGCGGTCTCCCAGAAATCCCTGCTGGACAAACCGCTTGATAACAGACCTGGCCGAAATAGCTCAGTTGGGAGAGCGTTAGACTGAAGATCTAAAGGTCCCTGGTTCGATCCCGGGTTTCGGCAGAGCAGCCTGGTCACCGTGTTTTTGGTCGACGGATTCCACTGACCAAATTGCCAGCTCCTGTCAACCTGATTCCGCCTATTCTCATCGCTATCTGCCTTTCAGACGGCCAGGGACCAGGGCGTGTTGGTTCCATGGTGTAATGGTTAGCACTCTGGGCTTTGAATCCAGCGATCCGAGTTCAAATCTCGGTGGAACCTTTTCAGCTTGTTTAGCGGAAGGGCGGGAAAAAAACAGAGCTGATGCGCAACCGCTGATGTTGGTGGTGAAACTGGCACTCTAAAACCCAGGCGGTATCGGGGAAACGTGGGCTTAATAAGAAAAAGCTTCACTTGCTCTTTGCTGTCCACCTACTAGGCTGAATGACTAAACACCTCTGCTGCTCGGTGTTAAAAATCTACCCACGCCAAGGTTCCATGGTGCAATGGTTAGCACTCTGGACTCTGAATACAGCGATCGAGTTCAATTTCGGAGGGACCTGCTTTTGACAGGAATGTGTGCAGTACCGCGTCCGAAAAAACTTTTCCACAGCGCTCATCCGGGGAGTGCCCTTTTGAAGTGAGCGTAAAAGGCGTTACACAAAGTGGAAGAATGCGGGCATCGATCCTGCTATCCTCGCATGCTAAGCGAGCGCTCTGCCATTTGAACTAATTCCCCTCGACGATGTGGAGAGACATGTGTCCTTCGCTCTCAAAGACAACGGCCTGCCTGGACGATCCCTTCATCTCTGCAAGTGCTGTAGCGTGGCCACAAAGCAAAGAGACCGTATTTTTTTCTGTGCCGGCAACTTTGCACTGGCTACCATTTAGTTGCACATTTAATGAAACTTTTGTGCTTTAAGCCTTGCAAACGGAAATGATTGCAGCCAGGCAGCAGCAGGCAGGAAGGCGTGTGTGTTGGCTCGTTGGTCTAGGGGTATGATTCTCGCTCAGGGTGCGAGTGGTCCCGGGTTCAAATCATGGACGAGCCCTCTCAGGCTTTGCTTTTAATCACTTCAGCCTGACCAGGGCAACCAGGATATTTCTTGGAAATTGGGGACAAAAGCAGTCAGAGTCGGGCCGGTTAGCTCAGTTTGGTTAGAGCGTGGTGCTAATAACGCCAAGGTCGCGGGTTCGATCCCCGTACGGGCCAAGCTTTTGGTCTCTGCTCATCTCGAAAATGACGGGCGGTCTCCCAGAAATCTCTGCTGGACAAACCGCTTGATAACAGACCTGGCCGAAATAGCTCAGTTGGGAGAGCGTTAGACTGAAGATCTAAAGGTCCCTGGTTCGATCCCGGGTTTCGGCAGAGAGCAGCCTGGTCACCATGTTTTTGGTCGACGGACTCCACTGACCAAATGCCAGCTCCTGTCAACCTGATTCCGCCTATTCTCATCGCTATCTGCCTTTCAGACGGCCAGGGACCAGGGTGTGTTGGTTCCATGGTGTAATGGTTAGCACTCTGGGCTTTGAATCCAGCGATCCGAGTTCAAATCTCGGTGGAACCTTTTCAGCTTGTTTTGCGGAAGGGCGGGAAAAAACTGAGCTGATGCGCAACCGCTGATGTGGTGGTGAAACTGGCACTCTAAAACCCAGGCGGTATCGGGGAAACGTGGGCTTAATAAGAAAAAGCTTCACTTGCTCTTTGCTGTCCACCTACTAGGCTGAATGACTAAACACCTCTGCTGCTCGGTGTTAAAAATCTACCCACGGAAAAGGTTCCATGGTGCAATGGTTAGCACTCTGGACTCTAAATACAGCGATCCGAGTTGAAATTTCGGAGGGACCTGCTTTTGACAGGAATGTGTGCAGTACCGCGTCCGAAAAAACTTTTCCACAGCGCTCATCCGGGGAGTGCCCTTTTGAAGTGAGCGTAAAAGGCGTTACACAAAGTGGAGAATGCGGGCATCGATCCTGCTATCTCTCGCATGCTAAGCGAGCGCTCTGCCATTTGAACTAATTCCCCTCGACGATGTGGAGAGACGGTGTCCTTCGCTCTCAAAGACAACGGCCTGGACGATCCCTTTCATCTCTGCAAGTGCTGTAGCGTGGCCACAAAGCAAAGAGACCGTATTTTTTCTGTGCCGGCAACTTTGCACTGGCTACCGTTTAGTTGCACATTTAATGAAACTTTTGTGCTTTAAGCCTTGCAAACGGAAATTATTGCAGCCAGGCAGCAGCAGGAAGGGCGTGTGTGTTGGCTCGTTGGTCTAGGGGTATGATTCTCGCTCAGGGTGCGAGTGGTCCCGGGTTCAAATCATGGACGAGCCCGTTCTCAGGCTTTGCTTTTAATCACTTCAGCCTGACCAGGGCAACCAGGATATTTCTTGGAAATTGGGGACAAAAGCAGTCAGAGTCGGGCCGGTTAGCTCAGTTGGTTAGAGCGTGGTGCTAATAACGCCAAGGTCGCGGGTTCGATCCCCGTACGGGCCAAGCTTTTGGTCTCTGCTCATCTCGAAAATGACGGGCGGTCTCCCAGAAATCTCTGCTGGACAAACCGCTTGATAACAGACCTGGCCGAAATAGCTCAGTTGGGAGAGCGTTAGACTGAAGATCTAAAGGTCCCTGGTTCGATCCCGGGTTTCGGCAGAGCAGCCTGGTCACCGTGTTTTTGGTCGACGGACTCCACTGACCAAATGCCAGCTCCTGTCAACCTGATTCCGCCTATTCTCATCGCTATCTGCCTTTCAGACGTCCATGGACCAGGGCGTGTTGGTTCCATGGTGTAATGGTTAGCACTCTGGGCTTTGAATCCAGCGATCCGAGTTCAAATCTCGGTGGAACCTTTTCAGCTTGTTTTGCGGAAGGGCGGGAAAAAACTGAGCTGATGCGCAACCGCTGATGTGGTGGTGAAACTGGCACTCTAAAACCCAGGCGGTATCGGGGAAACGTGGGCTTAATAAGAAAAAGCTTCACTTGCTCTTTGCTGTCCACCTACTAGGCTGAATGACTAAACACCTCTGCTGCTCGGTGGTAAAAATCCACCCACGCCAAGGTTCCATGGTGCAATGGTTAGCACTCTGGACTCTGAATACAGCGATCCGAGTTCAAATTTCGGTGGGACCTGCTTTTGACAGGAATGTGTGCAGTACCGCGTCCGAAAAAACTTTTCCACAGCGCTCATCCAGGGAGTGCCCCTTTGAAGTGAGCGTAAAAGGCGTTACACAAAGTGGAGAATGCGGGCATCGATCCTGCTATCTCTCGCATGCTAAGCGAGCGCTCTGCCATTTGAACTAATTCCCCTCGACGATGTGGAGAGACGGTGTCCTTCGCTCTCAAAGACAACGGCCTGGACGATCCCTTTCATCTCTGCAAGTGCTGTAGCGTGGCCACAAAGCAAAGAGACCGTATTTTTTCTGTGCCGGCAACTTTGCACTGGCTACCATTTAGTTGCACATTTAATGAAACTTTTGTGCTTTAAGCCTTGCAAACGGAAATGATTGCAGCCAGGCAGCAGCAGGAAGGGCGTGTGTGTTGGCTCGTTGGTCTAGGGGTATGATTCTCGCTCAGGGTGCGAGTGGTCCCGGGTTCAAATCATGGACGAGCCCGTTCTCAGGCTTTGCTTTTAATCACTTCAGCCTGACCAGGGCAACCAGGATATTTCTTGGAAATTGGGGACAAAAGCAGTCAGAGTCGGGCCGGTTAGCTCAGTTGGTTAGAGCGTGGTGCTAATAACGCCAAGGTCGCGGGTTCGATCCCCGTACGGGCCAAGCTTTTGGTCTCTGCTCATCTCGAAAATGACGGGCGGTCTCCCAGAAATCTCTGCTGGACAAACCGCTTGATAACAGACCTGGCCGAAATAGCTCAGTTGGGAGAGCGTTAGACTGAAGATCTAAAGGTCCCTGGTTCGATCCCGGGTTTCGGCAGAGCAGCCTGGTCACCGTGTTTTTGGTCGACGGACTCCACTGACCAAATGCCAGCTCCTGTCAACCTGATTCCGCCTATTCTCATCGCTATCTGCCTTTCAGACGTCCATGGACCAGGGCGTGTTGGTTCCATGGTGTAATGGTTAGCACTCTGGGCTTTGAATCCAGCGATCCGAGTTCAAATCTCGGTGGAACCTTTTCAGCTTGTTTTGCGGAAGGGCGGGAAAAAACTGAGCTGATGCGCAACCGCTGATGTGGTGGTGAAACTGGCACTCTAAAACCCAGGCGGTATCGGGGAAACGTGGGCTTAATAAGAAAAAGCTTCACTTGCTCTTTGCTGTCCACCTACTAGGCTGAATGACTAAACACCTCTGCTGCTCGGTGTTAAAAATCTACCCACGCCAAGGTTCCATGGTGCAATGGTTAGCACTCTGGACTCTGAATACAGCGATCCGAGTTCAAATTTCGGTGGGACCTGCTTTTGACAGGAATGTGTGCAGTACCGCGTCCGAAAAAACTTTTCCACAGCGCTCATCCGGGGAGTGCCCTTTTGAAGTGAGCGTAAAAGGCGTTACACAAAGTGGAGAATGCGGGCATCGATCCTGCTATCTCTCGCATGCTAAGCGAGCGCTCTGCCATTTGAACTAATTCCCCTCGACGATGTGGAGAGACGGTGTCCTTCGCTCTCAAAGACAACGGCCTGGACGATCCCTTTCATCTCTGCAAGTGCTGTAGCGTGGCCACAAAGCAAAGAGACCGTATTTTTTCTGTGCCAGCAACTTTGCACTGGCTACCATTTAGTTGCACATTTAATGAAACTTTTGTGCTTTAAGCCTTGCAAACGGAAATGATTGCAGCCAGGCAGCAGCAGGAAGGGCGTGTGTGTTGGCTCGTTGGTCTAGGGGTATGATTCTCGCTCAGGGTGCGAGTGGTCCCGGGTTCAAATCATGGACGAGCCCGTTCTCAGGCTTTGCTTTTAATCACTTCAGCCTGACCAGGGCAACCAGGATATTTCTTGGAAATTGGGGACAAAAGCAGTCAGAGTCGGGCCGGTTAGCTCAGTTGGTTAGAGCGTGGTGCTAATAACGCCAAGGTCGCGGGTTCGATCCCCGTACGGGCCAAGCTTTTGGTCTCTGCTCATCTCGAAAATGACGGGCGGTCTCCCAGAAATCCCTGCTGGACAAACCGCTTGATAACAGACCTGGCCGAAATAGCTCAGTTGGGAGAGCGTTAGACTGAAGATCTAAAGGTCCCTGGTTCGATCCCGGGTTTCGGCAGAGCAGCCTGGTCACCGTGTTTTTGGTCGACGGACTCCACTGACCAAATGCCAGCTCCTGTCAACCTGATTCCGCCTATTCTCATCGCTATCTGCCTTTCAGACGTCCATGGACCAGGGCGTGTTGGTTCCATGGTGTAATGGTTAGCACTCTGGGCTTTGAATCCAGCGATCCGAGTTCAAATCTCGGTGGAACCTTTTCAGCTTGTTTTGCGGAAGGGCGGGAAAAAACTGAGCTGATGCGCAACCGCTGATGTGGTGGTGAAACTGGCACTCTAAAACCCAGGCGGTATCGGGGAAACGTGGGCTTAATAAGAAAAAGCTTCACTTGCTCTTTGCTGTCCACCTACTAGGCTGAATGACTAAACACCTCTGCTGCTCGGTGGTAAAAATCCACCCACGCCAAGGTTCCATGGTGCAATGGTTAGCACTCTGGACTCTGAATACAGCGATCCGAGTTCAAATTTCGGAGGGACCTGCTTTTGACAGGAATGTGTGCAGTACCGCGTCCGAAAAAACTTTTCCACAGCGCTCATCCGGGGAGTGCCCTTTTGAAGTGAGCGTAAAAGGCGTTACACAAAGTGGAGAATGCGGGCATCGATCCTGCTATCTCTCGCATGCTAAGCGAGCGCTCTGCCATTTGAACTAATTCCCCTCGACGATGTGGAGAGACGGTGTCCTTCGCTCTCAAAGACAACGGCCTGGACGATCCCTTTCATCTCTGCAAGTGCTGTAGCGTGGCCACAAAGCAAAGAGACCGTATTTTTTCTGTGCCAGCAACTTTGCACTGGCTACCATTTAGTTGCACATTTAATGAAACTTTTGTGCTTTAAGCCTTGCAAACGGAAATGATTGCAGCCAGGCAGCAGCAGGAAGGGCGTGTGTGTTGGCTCGTTGGTCTAGGGGTATGATTCTCGCTCAGGGTGCGAGTGGTCCCGGGTTCAAATCACGGACGAGCCCGTTCTCAGGCTTTGCTTTTAATCACTTCAGCCTGACCAGGGCAACCAGGATATTTCTTGGAAATTGGGGACAAAAGCAGTCAGAGTCGGGCCGGTTAGCTCAGTTGGTTAGAGCGTGGTGCTAATAACGCCAAGGTCGCGGGTTCGATCCCCGTACGGGCCAAGCTTTTGGTCTCTGCTCATCTCGAAAATGACGGGCGGTCTCCCAGAAATCTCTGCTGGACAAACCGCTTGATAACAGACCTGGCCGAAATAGCTCAGTTGGGAGAGCGTTAGACTGAAGATCTAAAGGTCCCTGGTTCGATCCCGGGTTTCGGCAGAGCAGCCTGGTCACCGTGTTTTTGGTCGACGGACTCCACTGACCAAATGCCAGCTCCTGTCAACCTGATTCCGCCTATTCTCATCGCTATCTGCCTTTCAGACGTCCATGGACCAGGGCGTGTTGGTTCCATGGTGTAATGGTTAGCACTCTGGGCTTTGAATCCAGCGATCCGAGTTCAAATCTCGGTGGAACCTTTTCAGCTTGTTTAGCGGAAGGGCGGGAAAAAACAGAGCTGATGCGCAACCGCTGATGTGGTGGTGAAACTGGCACTCTAAAACCCAGGCGGTATCGGGGAAACGTGGGCTTAATAAGAAAAAGCTTCACTTGCTCTTTGCTGTCCACCTACTAGGCTGAATGACTAAACACCTCTGCTGCTCGGTGTTAAAAATCTACCCACGGAAAAGGTTCCATGGTGCAATGGTTAGCACTCTGGACTCTAAATACAGCGATCCGAGTTGAAATTTCGGAGGGACCTGCTTTTGACAGGAATGTGTGCAGTACCGCGTCCGAAAAAACTTTTCCACAGCGCTCATCCAGGGAGTGCCCCTTTGAAGTGAGCGTAAAAAAAGAAAAAGCTTCACTTGCTCTTTGCAAGTGAAAAGCTTCAAAAAGAAAAAGCTTCACTTGCTCTTTGCTGTCCACCTACTAGGCTGAATGACTAAACACCTCTGCTGCTCGGTGGTAAAAATCCACCCACGCCAAGGTTCCATGGTGCAATGGTTAGCACTCTGGACTCTGAATACAGCGATCCGAGTTCAAATTTCGGTGGGACCTGCTTTTGACAGGAATGTGTGCAGTACCGCGTCCGAAAAAACTTTTCCACAGCGCTCATCCAGGGAGTGCCCCTTTGAAGTGAGCGTAAAAGGCGTTACACAAAGTGGAGAATGCGGGCATCGATCCCGCTATCTCTCGCATGCTAAGCGAGCGCTCTACCATTTAAACTAATTCCCCTCCACGATGTGGAGAGACGGTGTCCTTCGCTCTCAAAGACAACGGCCTGGACGATCCCTTTCATCTCTGCAAGTGCTGTAGCGTGGCCACAAAGCAAAGAGACCGTATTTTTTCTGTGCCGGCAACTTTGCACTGGCTACCATTTAGTTGCACATTTAATGAAACTTTTGTGCTTTAAGCCTTGCAAACGGAAATGATTGCAGCCAGGCAGCAGCAGGAAGGGCGTGTGTGTTGGCTCGTTGGTCTAGGGGTATGATTCTCGCTCAGGGTGCGAGTGGTCCCGGGTTCAAATCACGGACGAGCCCGTTCTCAGGCTTTGCTTTTAATCACTTCAGCCTGACCAGGGCAACCAGGATATTTCTTGGAAATTGGGGACAAAAGCAGTAAGAGTCGGGCCGGTTAGCTCAGTTGGTTAGAGCGTGGTGCTAATAACGCCAAGGTCGCGGGTTCGATCCCCGTACGGGCCAAGCTTTTGGTCTCTGCTCATCTCGAAAATGACGGGCGGTCTCCCAGAAATCCCTGCTGGACAAACCGCTTGATAACAGACCTGGCCGAAATAGCTCAGTTGGGAGAGCGTTAGACTGAAGATCTAAAGGTCCCTGGTTCGATCCCGGGTTTCGGCAGAGCAGCCTGGTCACCGTGTTTTTGGTCGACGGACTCCACTGACCAAATGCCAGCTCCTGTCAACCTGATTCCGCCTATTCTCATCGCTATCTGCCTTTCAGACGTCCATGGACCAGGGCGTGTTGGTTCCATGGTGTAATGGTTAGCACTCTGGGCTTTGAATCCAGCGATCCGAGTTCAAATCTCGGTGGAACCTTTTCAGCTTGTTTTGCGGAAGGGCGGGAAAAAACTGAGCTGATGCGCAACCGCTGATGTGGTGGTGAAACTGGCACTCTAAAACCCAGGCGGTATCGGGGAAACGTGGGCTTAATAAGAAAAAGCTTCACTTGCTCTTTGCTGTCCACCTACTAGGCTGAATGACTAAACACCTCTGCTGCTCGGTGTTAAAAATCTACCCACGCCAAGGTTCCATGGTGCAATGGTTAGCACTCTGGACTCTGAATACAGCGATCCGAGTTCAAATTTCGGAGGGACCTGCTTTTGACAGGAATGTGTGCAGTACCGCGTCCGAAAAAACTTTTCCACAGCGCTCATCCGGGGAGTGCCCTTTTGAAGTGAGCGTAAAAGGCGTTACACAAAGTGGAGAATGCGGGCATCGATCCTGCTATCTCTCGCATGCTAAGCGAGCGCTCTGCCATTTGAACTAATTCCCCTCGACGATGTGGAGAGACGGTGTCCTTCGCTCTCAAAGACAACGGCCTGGACGATCCCTTTCATCTCTGCAAGTGCTGTAGCGTGGCCACAAAGCAAAGAGACCGTATTTTTTCTGTGCCGGCAACTTTGCACTGGCTACCGTTTAGTTGCACATTTAATGAAACTTTTGTGCTTTAAGCCTTGCAAACGGAAATGATTGCAGCCAGGCAGCAGCAGGAAGGGCGTGTGTGTTGGCTCGTTGGTCTAGGGGTATGATTCTCGCTCAGGGTGCGAGTGGTCCCGGGTTCAAATCACGGACGAGCCCGTTCTCAGGCTTTGCTTTTAATCACTTCAGCCTGACCAGGGCAACCAGGATATTTCTTGGAAATTGGGGACAAAAGCAGTCAGAGTCGGGCCGGTTAGCTCAGTTGGTTAGAGCGTGGTGCTAATAACGCCAAGGTCGCGGGTTCGATCCCCGTACGGGCCAAGCTTTTGGTCTCTGCTCATCTCGAAAATGACGGGCGGTCTCCCAGAAATCTCTGCTGGACAAACCGCTTGATAACAGACCTGGCCGAAATAGCTCAGTTGGGAGAGCGTTAGACTGAAGATCTAAAGGTCCCTGGTTCGATCCCGGGTTTCGGCAGAGCAGCCTGGTCACCGTGTTTTTGGTCGACGGATTCCACTGACCAAATGCCAGCTCCTGTCAACCTGATTCCGCCTATTCTCATCGCTATCTGCCTTTCAGACGGCCAGGGACCAGGGCGTGTTGGTTCCATGGTGTAATGGTTAGCACTCTGGGCTTTGAATCCAGCGATCCGAGTTCAAATCTCGGTGGAACCTTTTCAGCTTGTTTAGCGGAAGGGCGGGAAAAAACAGAGCTGATGCGCAACCGCTGATGTGGTGGTGAAACTGGCACTCTAAAACCCAGGCGGTATCGGGGAAACGTGGGCTTAATAAGAAAAAGCTTCACTTGCTCTTTGCTGTCCACCTACTAGGCTGAATGACTAAACACCTCTGCTGCTCGGTGTTAAAAATCTACCCACGCCAAGGTTCCATGGTGCAATGGTTAGCACTCTGGACTCTGAATACAGCGATCCGAGTTCAAATTTCGGAGGGACCTGCTTTTGACAGGAATGTGTGCAGTACCGCGTCCGAAAAAACTTTTCCACAGCGCTCATCCGGGGAGTGCCCTTTTGAAGTGAGCGTAAAAGGCGTTACACAAAGTGGAGAATGCGAGAGAGAATGAAGGGCACTTTATGCCACTTTGAGTGATTTATTGCCCCCCATAAAAATAAGCCCCGCCCCTTTTACCCCCCCCACCCCTCCCACTTATGAACTGTACGTACACCGTGGGAAATTCCCACGGTCTCCCCTCCTCTTACCACCCACCACCACCCCTCACCACCACCTCCACTTCTGGACTGGTCACGTGATCGGGGGAAAAATTTCCCCCCGAACCGGACCCCGATCCATCCGACCCGGTACCGAACTGGACACCTGTTACGGAGGGGTCGTGTCGCCACCCCCTCACCACTTCAGGGTGATCGCACGATCCCCACGATAGTGAAAAAACAATACATTTTCAAACTTTAAGGACGACATAAAACAAAAGATAGGTTTAGTGATTTTATTAAAAGAAAAATCTTTTACACAGACTTGAAGTTGTACAAACTATAACAAATACAATAACGTTGTAATAGTGTTCTATTAAAAAAAGTTTTCTAAAATACATCTTTAGTGTTTCATTAAAAATGCACGGCTTCATATATATTTTATGTTAAAACAGTTTAAAAATTGTATTAAAAAGTCAAAGATCGACCATTTTACAGAAAAAGTCAAGCAAAGGGGTTTTTCATTACAGAAAACTGTTTTTTCTAAACCATTTATTTTTAAAAAAGACATACGTTTACAAAACAATGTTTTAAAATCCGTTTTTAGTCAATTTATATCATTAAGACACGGCAGGAGTCTTTACCTTTACACGCTATTTAGTAAATTGCTCCGTTTTTATATAAAACATCTGTTTCGCTCTTTTCACAATTACGCGTTTTAAAAGTATTAAAATATTGTATAAAGTTAAAATACGTGTGTCTTTAGCGTTCATGCATCTGCGGGCATTAAATCGTGTTTTTAAAAACATCTAAAAGCGTATGTATTAAACTATGTATATCAAGTAAATAGTTATGTTTTCTTAATAAAACATATAAAACCGGTTGTTCAATATCAAACAAATAGACCTGTTTCTATCATACATTTTAAAAAAGTATTACTTTTCACATAACATGTATAATGTTTAAATCTATTAACCCATTTATAGATACAGTGCAAGCCTTTAACGTTACATCCAATGCATTTTAAAATAAGACGGGTGTTTTAGAGTCTTCAATAACAAAAAAATAAAAGTATTTGAGCAAAAGTTTTACAATTACATGCCGTTTAAAAGTATTAAAATACACGTCTCTTTACTGTTTTATACATCTGTAAATGTTAAAACCTTTAAAACAGTTTAAAAATTTATTCATATGTGAAAAAGTCAAAGACCGGTCATTTTACAGAAAAAGTCAAACAAGTTTTTCATTGCAGACTTACGTTTTATCCTGTTTAAAAAATCCAACAGCATCCAAAACTTTTAGAGATATTCCAAAAGTCCTCCGATTCAAACTTGTGTAAATGTAATCCCGGGAGCCCCACGAAACACGTCCATCCATCTCGACAGGGAGAAACCATACTGACTGTTTGGATGTGTGCATGGAACCACACGCAGACTCCTCCCACGACACTCCCACATCACGTGACCCCAGTGCACGCGGTATCCATACGTACAGCACGTCCACCCCCAACGTCATACGGCGGACTGTTTTAAAAAACGTCCGTTCAGGACGGAGCATGAAACTTAAATGAGAGAATTAACGCCTTGCAATGAGGCGCGCTAACCACGCCTCCTCACACGCCCCGTAGAAGACGCACGTGCGGCGGATTGGTCCACGCTCTATTCACGCCCCGTAGAAGACGCATTCACGAAGCATTGGTCCTCGCTTCATAGAGGCGCAGGTAAACTCCTCCCATACTCTGACAGACGCTGTTTTTTAAAAAACCAGAAGCTAAATACTCGCTTTTGTGGCATATAAAACCGATTGTTTTATATCAAACAAATATACCTATTCGTATGTCACCAACCCCTCTCCACTTCAGGGTGATCACGCGAACGGGGAAATTTTCCCCACGATGGTGAAAAACAATACATTTTCAAACTTTAAGGGCGACATAAAAACAAAGATAGTGATTTTATTAAAAGGAAAAATCTTTTACACAGACTTGAAGTTGTACAAACTATAACAAATACAATAATGTTGTAATATATTTTAGTGTTCTATTAAAAAAGTTTTCTAAAATACCTCTTTAGTATTTCATAAAAAATGCACGGGGTCATATATTTTATGTTAAAACAGTTTAAAAATTGCATTAAAAAGTCAAAGATCGACCATTTTACAGAAAAAGTCAAACAAGGGGGTTTTTCATTACAGAAAACTGTTTTTCTAAACCATTTTATTTTTTAAAAAGACATACGTTTACAAAACAATGTTTAAAATCCGTTTTTAGTTAATTTATATCATTAAGACGCAGCAGGAGTCTTTACCTTTACACGCTATTTAGTAAATTGCTCCGTTTTATATAAAACATCTTTGCTCCATTTTATATAAAGAAGCATTGGTCCACGCTCTATTCACGCCCCTGAACGTTCGACAGATTGGACCACACATACACACACACACATACGTAAACTCCTCCCATACCTCGGCAGCGGCCGTTCAAACCAGAGCCGTTCAAACTAGCCGCGACGTGCCCTCATTTGGATTTTACGTTACTGCAGAACCCTAAAGACTCTCCAGAGATGTATTGATGAAGCTGATGGATTTAACTTTTTAGCTCCGCAAAAATGACGAGGATCGTGATTAGTGTGTTTTCTTCACGAACCGGAACATATATGGATTATATTTTTCATTTGATTGATCATTGTGGATATAAGATTTAAAGTTACATGGAATACGACGGAGCACCCACGATTTGGTTTTCACAGAGCTTCTCTTTTCTTAAAGGAGACTTGGATTAACGAGTGGATTAACAAACGGGAAATATATTTTTCATTTGACTGATCGCAGTGGATATAAGATTTAACGTTACATGGAATATACGGCGGAGCACCCACGATTTACACACCAACCTATTTATTTAGTCACTCTAGTGATTTCAATGTTCTATCTACACTCTTGTAAAGCCATTGGATTAACTTTAAAACATAATCTTTATACAGAAATCACTAAGAAAGGCATTGTTTATAAGAAATACACAAAAGTTTGCAAATAGTCATCTTGCTCAGATATAGCAGATGGCGCCGTTCACATCCTGTTTTCTCGGATTGTACGTGTTTTAGGTGAAAGACTTACAACAACAATACAAATTGTTTAAGTTGACATAAACAAAACACCCCTCTGATCATCCCATAAGTTATAGTAAACATTTACAATGTGTATTTCTGTTTGAGAATCTTCTATGATGCTGAATCACACAAAGTATTAACACAAAAAAGTAAGTGTTTTTACATTACCACAGAATCACTCCTGACTATTGCACTGTGAGATGTACCCATTTAAAGCTTGAGTTAAAACTAAACGCATTTTCATACCTGTTGTGCAAACATAATCTCTGATTTTTATCTATATCCTTTACAAGGACAGATAAAAATGCTTAAACCCATTTTAAAACGAATTTCGGCACGGATATTACGCATATTCTAATCATCCCCGCAGGTCTCCTATTTATAATGGGGGGTATCCCCACAATCGTATGCACACAGATTACAAAATCAAATCATTAATTTAATATCTATCTGCCATACGCGATTTCACCAACTCTTCTCTCAAATTATGTTGTGGAAGGCAAGCATAAAGCACCGCTGCGATAATACACACGCGTTCAGGAATAGGGACATGACGGAATATTCGCTTGCACAATCGGGCCAGCATTGCATTGAATGAAGTTTACCATTTGTTGTACGTATTTTTAGTATTACCAGTTTAACATTCAAGCGATTTTAAACTAACCAGTGCTCGCGCGCGCTCTCTGGGATGCGCACATTCAAATCGCACCATAAACAGCTGGCCAGTAACAAAAGTTATTTTTCACGGATTATATTGCTTTAACACACGAAACTATGTCGATTTCGGTCTTCGTGAGTATAATAATCTAAACATAGTCGGTTTTGTCTTTAATAACCATAAAATGCATGACAGTAGCCTATATAATGAACAGAGTATCCGTCCACTGGGTCTTAAAGTGACAGCAACCATAAGTGTTGGTCATTAATTCTGCCATAAAAACAACAAAAGAGAGCTTTAAGTTAAAGGCATCAGGATTAATAGCCAATGTATTTCATTTATTCAGGACTAAAAAATACTATCCAGTATTATTTTCCATTTTCATTACTTTATTCAGTTTCTGGAATACTAGTGCTAGACCTTTTATTTGTATCTTTATTCTATTGTATTTATTTGCACAACTTTTTCAATTTAATTGAACAATTTAAATCAAGCTTCGTGTTGTGTAAATTCTTAACAACATTACAATTGTAAAATGCAATGAGCGTAAACAGTCAGACAAGATAAATATTAATTTTGTTTGGCAAAAATTAAGGTATTTTTTAAGTCACCGTAGTTAAATCTGTATCTGTATTGCATGTTCAAACTTTAAAATCATTCATATTAACTACTTAATAGATTTTTTCTCGGGAAGTAGGTTTGGAAATTTTAGAGAAATTACAAATTATTGCATTACAGCTGAACTAAACCCATTATATTTTAGCCATCTGAGTTGTTTTAGTTAACTATCAGCTATGGGTGATAATAACAAAGTAAATTTTTATTTTGGGACGGTTGAGATACACTTTAGGACAGTTCAAATTGTTTTTAAGGGCGTTTGCAGGACGGAGGTGAAAAAAGTTAGTCTGGTGCCCTGGACAAAACACTGAGCAGCCGTGTACGATGATTTATCGTAAAATTACTTTTGTCACATTGTTTGAAGAATATTTGTTTGAAGAAGTTATAAAACGAGACCAAATTCGGTAATGATGTGTTTTATGCAATATTTATATCTTGTTTTACAGCATGATATTTGGTTAAAGTTAACTTATGCACAAAATTAAATATATCTACTTTCTTAATACTCGTTACAACCCACCCACATATGTTTTTTATCTTGTAATGTTTAATCAAATCTTGTAATTGATCACTAAGTCACTAAACATCAGTTACACCCACTGTTTATGACGTCATGACGGTTACACCCACCTATACACGCCCCTCCAACGGTCTTATATACCAGACCTCAAGATCTCACACAGAGACACAGAGCTGCTGACCTCCTGACAGAGCTGACCTAACAGGACAGTACGAGTTCCGGCGTAGGCGCCTATACTACTACAACATCTCAGCGATCAAAGGTTGAAGGAACATTGTCTGATTGTTACATGGACAGCCAAAGAACACTTCAACATTCTTGTATATCTGAACATGACACTCATTGTGTTTCTTCGACTGACATCACTATGGAGGATCTGACCCATACCTCCAAACTTCAGAGTGTTAACGCACAAGACTTGAAGGAACGAGCTGCAAGGACTCAATCGCATGACATTCCAGCTGAACATGACACGCATTGTGTTTCTTCGACTGACATCACTATGGAGGATCTGACCCATACCTCCAAACTTCAGAGTGTTAACGCACAAGACCTGGAGGATCATTCTGCAAGGACTCAATCACATGACATTCCAGGAACGATCAGAATCTTTCAGCATAGGATAGGGGGAAAAGTTTACAACATCCACGAAGTTTTGTTCTAAAAAACTTCTAACAAAAACTTTTAACTAAAAGCATGATGGAGCACGACTCCCCGTCGAGTTCTGAAGATGCTGCGCACAAACTTACGGTGTTCAACTGTGCCATGAGCAAAGAGTGCTGTTTAAGAGCTACCATAGACTCTATGTTTGAAGATTATTTTAGAGGTCAGATGGGTGACTTGATGCATAAGATCATCGATGCTGCGTGTGATCCGAATAACGACTCTGCGGGAGATATCAGACGTGTAGCACATCTCAAAAATGAAATGATTGTAAGAGGCCTAACAAATTCATGGTCTGATGTTACGATCGTGTGTCTTAATGCCAGTGAGCCGATCTGTGTAATCCTCAGAAAAGTTCTAGGAGTGGTGTTTGATTGTAGTGACGAGTTTGAAGTTCTCTGCATGTGTACGTTTGTAACAGATCTATGTACGTCACTGTTTTCAAAAAATGAGAAATTTTGTGGCGTTGACGTAATTATTGATACTCTCATCAGTTACATCCTAGAGCAAGACAGCACAAGTTGCAAAAAATTTATTTGCTGGTTAGACAATCTTTAATGCCATTACTATCGTTTTACTTTTACCTATTGTTTAACACTTCAATGTACTGTATATCAATATATATGCAGTCTCAATTGTTTAAATTGTTTTTTAAAAATTGTGGTCATGTCTGAGATCATAAAAACCTATACAACGACCAACCCTAATCCACCCCATTAGGTGGGATGTTAAAAATAATAATAATAATGATAATGATAATAATAATGATAATAATTAAATGATGACAAGCTTAAATTGAGTTTAAGTAATGTGTTTACAAGTGTTTTTCTATATTCATTTTAATTGTCTCGTATTTACTTTTTTGCAAATTGACCTCTACTTTTGTGCAAACATAATCTTTGAATTTTATCCATATCCTTTACAAGGACGGGTAACGTTAACCCCCAAACGTGCATTACAATAGTGTGGTACAGATCCGTCATGTCAAACAGACAGACGGAATTACACAATGTAAATGTTTAGTATAACTTATGGGATGATAAGGGAATGTTTTGTTTATGTCAACTTAAACTATTTGTATTGTTGTTGTTTTTAATTAATTTCCTTTTTTCCATAAAGAACTGCTTCTTCACCTTTTGGATGTTAAACTCTGTATTTCTTATAAACGATGTTTTTCTTAGTGATTTCTGTATAAAGGTGATGTTTTAAACACTACACAGTGAAGGTATTAGTCCCTCATTTTTGTTTTTGCATTCTTTTTGAATGAAAAGAATGACAGATAATTCATATGAAATGTAAGTTGGTCAGAAGAAAACATTTAAAATGTTAAATATTTTTTTAAAAGTCTAAGTAAATACAACGTGTTTGTCACAAACACATCTAAACTGCTTTTACTAGCGTGAGGAAGCCTCTTCGCAACATTACTAATCAATTAATCACAGAAATAATGCATGTCATCAGACTGATTTAAAAGAAATTAAAGCATAAGAACAAATCTTTTAATATTTAAAGAAAATAAAAAGGTAAATCTTTATTTAAAGAAAATAGACTTTCTGCTTTTGCAGACACTATTTATAAATGTTCAAAAACTCTTAACATTTTCTGATAACGTAAAATGTATGAATATCCATTATCTGTTTATTTGGGGTTAGAGAAGATTCTTATTCTTCAGATTCTTCTTCAGTGTTGCTTCTTCAGTGTCAACATAAGTGTAAATGTACCCAAGTTAGCTTAAAATGACTAATTTTCATCGTTAGTCCCTCAACCTGTTGTAATAAAAGGCAGCCTTAAGGTATAAAATCACAAAATTAAAATGACATAAAACACATTATGGTTAAGAAATACTGTTCATATAAAATAAATAAATATATAGTGTTTAAATGTACAGTGAATGCATTAGTCCCTCAACAAGACATTTTTGTTTTTGCATTCTTTTTGAATGAAAAGAATGACAGGTAATTCATATGAAATGTAAGTTGGTCAGAAGAAAACATTTAAAATGTTAAATATTTTTTTTTAAAAGTCTAAGTAAATACAACGTGTTTGTCACAAACACATCTAAACTGCTTTTACTAGCGTGAGGAAGCCTCTTCGCAACATTACTAATCAATTAATCACAGAAATAATGCATGTCATCAGACTGATTTAAAGAAATTAAAGCATAAGAACAAATCTTTTAATATTTAAAGAAAATAAAAAGGTAAATCTTTATTTAAAGAAAATAGACTTTCTGCTTTTGCAGACACTATTTATAAATGTTCAAAAACTCTTAACATTTTCTGATAACGTAAAATGTATGAATATCCATTATCTGTTTATTTGGGGTTAGAGAAGATTCTTATTCTTCAGATTCTTCTTCAGTGTTGCTTCTTCAGTGTCAACATAAGTGTAAATGTACCCAAGTTAGCTTAAAATGACTAATTTTCATCGTTAGTCCCTCAACCTGTTGTAATAAAAGGCAGGCTTAAGGTATAAAATCACAAAATTAAAATGACATAAAACACATTATGGTTAAGAAATACTGCTCATATAAAATAAATAAATATATAGTGTTTAAATGTACAGTGAATGCATTAGTCCCTCAACAAGACATTTTTGTTTTTGCATTCTTTTTGAATGAAAAGAATGACAGGTAATTCATACGAAATGTAAGTTGTTAGGCCTACATGTTAAATCTTTTTTTAAAGTCTAAGTAAATAACGGTGTTTGTCACAAAACACTTCTAAAGTGATTTTACTTGCGTGAGGAAGCCTCTTCGCAACATTACTGATCAATTAATCACAGAAATAATGCATGTCATCAGACTGATTTTAAGAAATTAAAGCATAAGAACAAATCTTTATTTAAAGAAAATAAAAAGGTAAATCTTTATTCAAAGAAAATATACTTCTGCTTTTGCAGCACACAATTTATAAATGTTCAGAAACTCTTAACATTTTCTGATAACGTACAACAACAAACGAACAACAACCACTGTAGCACATTTTAACTTCATACAGCTTTTTTTTTAAAAAGTTTTAAATGTGATAGTGAACTTTTCAAATATATGTGAAAAACGAATCTTTCTTTAAATAAAAACAACTCCCTGATCTTACCACATCGACTAGTTTTACCGCAAAATAGTTAAAATATCATCCAAAAGGTCTAGCACTAGTATTCCAGAAACTGAATTAAGTAATGAAAATGGAAAATAATACTGGATAGTATTTTTTAGTCCTGAATAAATGAAATACATTGGCTATTAATCCTGATGCCTTTAACTTAAAGCTCTCTTTTGTTGTTTTTATGGCAGAATTAATGACCAACACTTATGGTTGCTGTCACTTTAAGACCCAGTGGACGGATACTCTGTTCATTATATAGGCTACTGTCATGCATTTTATGGTTATTAAAGACAAAACCGACTATGTTTAGATTATTATACTCACGAAGACCGAAATCGACATAGTTTCGTGTGTTAAAGCAATATAATCCGTGAAAAATAACTTTTGTTACTGGCCAGCTGTTTATGGTGCGATTTTGAATGTGCGCATCCCAGAGAGCGCGCGCGAGCACTGGTTAGTTTAAAATCGCTTGAATGTTAAACTGGTAATACTAAAAATACGTACAACAAATGGTAAACTTCATTCAATGCAATGCTGGCCCGATTGTGCAAGCGAATATTCCGTCATGTCCCTATTCCTGAACGCGTGTGTATTATCGCAGCGGTGCTTTATGCTTGCCTTCCACAACATAATTTGAGAGAAGAGTTGGTGAAATCGCGTATGGCAGATAGATATTAAATTAATGATTTGATTTTGTAATCTGTGTGCATACGATTGTGGGGATACCCCCCATTATAAATAGGAGACCTGCGGGGATGATTAGAATATGCGTAATATCCGTGCCGAAATTCGTTTAAAATGGGTTTAAGCATTTTTATCTGTCCTTGTAAAGGATATAGATAAAAATCAGAGATTATGTTTGCACAACAGGTATGAAAATGCGTTTAGTTTTAACTCAAGCTTTAAATGGGTACATCTCACAGTGCAATAGTCAGGAGTGATTCTGTGGTAATGTAAAAACACTTACTTTTTGTGTTAATACTTTGTGTGATTCAGCATCATAGAAGATTCTCAAACAGAAATACACATTGTAAATGTTTACTATAACTTATGGGATGATCAGAGGGGTGTTTTGTTTATGTCAACTTAAACAATTTGTATTGTTGTTGTAAGTCTTCACCTAAAACACGTACAATCCGAGAAAACAGGATGTGAACGGCGCCATCTGCTATATCTGAGCAAGATGACTATTTGCAAACTTTTGTGTATTTCTTATAAACAATGCCTTTCTTAGTGATTTCTGTATAAAGATTATGTTTTAAAGTTAATCCAATGGCTTTACAAGAGTGTAGATAGAACATTGAAATCACTAGAGTGACTAAATAAATAGGTTGGTGTGTAAATCGTGGGTGCTCCGCCGTATATTCCATGTAACGTTAAATCTTATATCCACTGCGATCAGTCAAATGAAAAATATATTCCGTTTGTTAATCCACTCGTTAATTCCAAGTCTCCTTTAAGAAAAGAGAAGCTCTGTGAAAACCAAATCGTGGGTGCTCCGTCGTATTCCATGTAACTTTAAATCTTATATCCACAATGATCAATCAAATGAAAAATATAATCCATATATGTTCCGGTTCGTGAAGAAAACACACTAATCACGATCCTCGTCATTTTTGCGGAGCTAAAAAGTTAAATCCATCAGCTTCATCAATACATCTCTGGAGAGTCTTTAGGGTTCTGCAGTAACGTAAAATCCAAATGAGGGCACGTCGCGGCTAGTTTGAACGGCTCTGGTTTGAACGGCCGCTGCCGAGGTATGGGAGGAGTTTACGTATGTGTGTGTGTGTATGTGTGGTCCAATCTGTCGAACGTTCAGGGGCGTGAATAGAGCGTGGACCAATGCTTCTTTATATAAAATGGAGCAAAGATGTTTTATATAAAACGGAGCAATTTACTAAATAGCGTGTAAAGGTAAAGACTCCTGCTGCGTCTTAATGATATAAATTAACTAAAAACGGATTTTAAACATTGTTTTGTAAACGTATGTCTTTTTAAAAATAAAATGGTTTAGAAAAACAGTTTTCTGTAATGAAAAACCCCCTTGTTTGACTTTTTCTGTAAAATGGTCGATCTTTGACTTTTTAATGCAATTTTTAAACTGTTTTAACATAAAATATATGACCCCGTGCATTTTTTATGAAATACTAAAGAGGTATTTTAGAAAACTTTTTTAATAGAACACTAAAATATATTACAACATTATTGTATTTGTTATAGTTTGTACAACTTCAAGTCTGTGTAAAAGATTTTTCCTTTTAATAAAATCACTATCTTTGTTTTATGTCGCCCTTAAAGTTTGAAAATGTATTGTTTTTCACCATCGTGGGGAAAATTTCCCCGTTCGCGTGATCACCCTGAAGTGGAGAGGGGTTGGTGACATACGAATAGGTATATTTGTTTGATATAAAACAATCGGTTTTATATGCCACAAAAGCGAGTATTTAGCTTCTGGTTTTTTAAAAACAGCGTCTGTCAGAGTATGGGAGGAGTTTACCTGCGCCTCTATGAAGCGAGGACCAATGCTTCGTGAATGCGTCTTCTACGGGGCGTGAATAGAGCGTGGACCAATCCGCCGCACGTGCGTCTTCTACGGGGCGTGTGAGGAGGCGTGGTTAGCGCGCCTCATTGCAAGGCGTTAATTCTCTCATTTAAGTTTCATGCTCCGTCCTGAACGGACGTTTTTTAAAACAGTCCGCCGTATGACGTTGGGGGTGGACGTGCTGTACGTATGGATACCGCGTGCACTGGGGTCACGTGATGTGGGAGTGTCGTGGGAGGAGTCTGCGTGTGGTTCCATGCACACATCCAAACAGTCAGTATGGTTTCTCCCTGTCGAGATGGATGGACGTGTTTCGTGGGGCTCCCGGGATTACATTTACACAAGTTTGAATCGGAGGACTTTTGGAATATCTCTAAAAGTTTTGGATGCTGTTGGATTTTTTAAACAGGATAAAACGTAAGTCTGCAATGAAAAACTTGTTTGACTTTTTCTGTAAAATGACCGGTCTTTGACTTTTTCACATATGAATAAATTTTTAAACTGTTTTAAAGGTTTTAACATTTACAGATGTATAAAACAGTAAAGAGACGTGTATTTTAATACTTTTAAACGGCATGTAATTGTAAAACTTTTGCTCAAATACTTTTATTTTTTTGTTATTGAAGACTCTAAAACACCCGTCTTATTTTAAAATGCATTGGATGTAACGTTAAAGGCTTGCACTGTATCTATAAATGGGTTAATAGATTTAAACATTATACATGTTATGTGAAAAGTAATACTTTTTTAAAATGTATGATAGAAACAGGTCTATTTGTTTGATATTGAACAACCGGTTTTATATGTTTTATTAAGAAAACATAACTATTTACTTGATATAAGTTTAATACATACGCTTTTAGATGTTTTTAAAAACACGATTTAATGCCCGCAGATGCATGAACGCTAAAGACACACGTATTTTAACTTTATACAATATTTTAATACTTTTAAAACGCGTAATTGTGAAAAGAGCGAAACAGATGTTTTATATAAAACGGAGCAATTTACTAAATAGCGTGTAAAGGTAAAGACTCCTGCCGTGTCTTAATGATATAAATTGACTAAAAACGGATTTTAAAACATTGTTTTGTAAACGTATGTCTTTTTTAAAAATAAATGGTTTAGAAAAAACAGTTTTCTGTAATGAAAAACCCCTTTGCTTGACTTTTTCTGTAAAATGGTCGATCTTTGACTTTTTAATACAATTTTTAAACTGTTTTAACATAAAATATATATGAAGCCGTGCATTTTTTAATGAAACACTAAAGATGTATTTTAGAAAACTTTTTTTAATAGAACACTATTACAACGTTATTGTATTTGTTATAGTTTGTACAACTTCAAGTCTGTGTAAAAGATTTTTCTTTTAATAAAATCACTAAACCTATCTTTTGTTTTATGTCGTCCTTAAAGTTTGAAAATGTATTGTTTTTTCACTATCGTGGGGATCGTGCGATCACCCTGAAGTGGTGAGGGGTGGCGACACGACCCCTCCGTAACAGGTGTCCAGTTCGGTACCGGGTCGGATGGATCGGGGTCCGGTTCGGGGGGAAATTTTTCCCCCGATCACGTGACCAGTCCAGAAGTGGAGGTGGTGGTGAGGGGTGGTGGTGGGTGGTAAGAGGAGGGGAGACCGTGGGAATTTCCCACGGTGTACGTACAGTTCATAAGTGGGAGGGGTGGGGGGGGTAAAAGGGGCGGGGCTTATTTTTATGGGGGGCAATAAATCACTCAAAGTGGCATAAAGTGCCCTGTACTCTCTCTAATGCGGGCATCGATCCTGCTATCTCTCGCATGCTAAGCGAGCGCTCTGCCATTTGAACTAATTCCCCTCGACGATGTGGAGAGACAGTGTCCTTCGCTCTCAAAGACAACGGCCTGGACGATCCCTTCATCTCTGCAAGTGCTGTAGCGTGGCCACAAAGCAAAGAGACCGTATTTTTTCTGTGCCGGCAAACTTTGCACTGGCTACCATTTAGTTGCACATTTAATGAAACTTTTGTGCTTAAGCCTTGCAAACGGAAATGATTGCAGCCAGGCAGCAGCAGGAAGGGCGTGTGTGTTGGCTCGTTGGTCTAGGGGTATGATTCTCGCTCAGGGTGCGAGTGGTCCCGGGTTCAAATCATGGACGAGCCCGTTCTCAGGCTTTGCTTTTAATCACTTCAGCCTGACCAGGGCAACCAGGATATTTCTTGGAAATTGGGGACAAAAGCAGTCAGAGTCGGGCCGGTTAGCTCAGTTGTTAGAGCGTGGTGCTAATAACGCCAAGGTCGCGGGTTCGATCCCCGTACGGGCCAAGCTTTTGGTCTCTGCTCATCTCGAAAATGACGGGCGGTCTCCCAGAAATCTCTGCTGGACAAACCGCTTGACAACAGACCTGGCCGAAATAGCTCAGTTGGGAGAGCGTTAGACTGAAGATCTAAAGGTCCCTGGTTCGATCCCGGGTTTCGGCAGAGCAGCCTGGTCCCTGTGTTTTTGGTCGACGGACTCCACTGACCAAATGCCAGCTCCTGTCAACCTGATTCCGCCTATTCTCATCGCTATCTGCCTTTCAGACGGCCAGGGACCAGGGTGTGTTGGTTCCATGGTGTAAATGGTTAGCACTCTGGGCTTTGAATCCAGCGATCCGAGTTCAAATCTCGGTGGAACCTTTCAGCTTGTTTTCCGGAAGGGCGGGAAAAAACTGAGCTGATGCGCAACCGCTGATGTGGTGGTGAAACTGGCACTCTAAAACCAAGGCGGTATCGGGGAAACGTGGGCTTAATAAGAAAAAGCTTCACTTGCTCTTTGCTGTCCACCTACTAGGCTGAATGACTAAACACCTCTGCTGCTCGGTAGTAAAAACCACCCACGCCAAGGTTCCATGGTGCAATGGTTAGCACTCTGGACTCTGAATACAGCGATCCGAGTTCAAAATTTCGGTGGACCTGCTTTTGACAGGAATGTGTGCAGTACCGCGTCCGAAAAAACTTTTCCACAGCGCTCATCCAGGGAGTGCCCCTTTGAAGTGAGCGTAAAAGGCGTTACACAAAGTGGAGAATGCAGGCATCGATCCCGCTATCTCTCGCATGCTAAGCGAGCGCCCTACCATTTGAACTAATTCCCCTCGACGATGTGGAGAGACGGTGTCCTTCGCTCTCAAAGACAACGGCCTGGACGATCCCTTTCATCTCTGCAAGTGCTGTAGCGTGGCCACAAAGCAAAGAGACCGTATTTTTTCTGTGCCGGCAACTTTGCACTGGCTACCGTTTAGTTGCACATTTAATGAAACTTTTGTGCTTTAAGCCTTGCAAACGGAAATTATTGCAGCCAGGCAGCAGCAGGAAGGGCGTGTGTGTTGGCTCGTTGGTCTAGGGGTATGATTCTCGCTCAGGGTGCGAGTGGTCCCGGGTTCAAATCATGGACGAGCCCGTTCTCAGGCTTTGCTTTTAATCACTTCAGCCTGACCAGGGCAACCAGGATATTTCTTGGAAATTGGGGACAAAAGCAGTCAGAGTCGGGCCGGTTAGCTCAGTTGGTTAGAGCGTGGTGCTAATAACGCCAAGGTCGCGGGTTCGATCCCCGTACGGGCCAAGCTTTTGGTCTCTGCTCATCTCGAAAATGACGGGCGGTCTCCCAGAAATCTCTGCTGGACAAACCGCTTGATAACAGACCTGGCCGAAATAGCTCAGTTGGAGAGCGTTAGACTGAAGATCTAAAGGTCCCTGGTTCGACCCGGGTTTCGGCAGAGCAGCCTGGTCACCGTGTTTTTGGTCGACGGACTCCACTGACCAAATGCCAGCTCCTGTCAACCTGATTCCGCCTATTCTCATCGCTATCTGCCTTTCAGACGTCCATGGACCAGGGCGTGTTGGTTCCATGGTGTAATGGTTAGCACTCTGGGCTTTGAATCCAGCGATCCGAGTTCAAATCTCGGTGGAACCTTTTCAGCTTGTTTGCGGAAGGGCGGGAAAAAACTGAGCTGATGCGCAACCGCTGATGTGGTGGTGAAACTGGCACTCTAAAACCAGGCGGTATCGGGGAAACGTGGGCTTAATAAGAAAAAGCTTCACTTGCTCTTTGCTGTCCACCTACTAGGCTGAATGACTAAACACCTCTGCTGCTCGGTGGTAAAAATCCACCCACGCCAAGGTTCCATGGTGCAATGGTTAGCACTCTGGACTCTGAATACAGCGATCCGAGTTCAAATTTCGGTGGGACCTGCTTTTGACAGGAATGTGTGCAGTACCGCGTCCGAAAAAACTTTTCCACAGCGCTCATCCAGGGAGTGCCCCTTTGAAGTGAGCGTAAAAGGCGTTACACAAAGTGGAGAATGCGGGCATCGATCCTGCTATCTCTCTCGCATGCTAAGCGAGCGCTCTGCCATTTGAACTAATTCCCCTCGACGATGTGGAGAGACGGTGTCCTTCGCTCTCAAAGACAACGGCCTGGACGATCCCTTTCATCTCTGCAAGTGCTGTAGCGTGGCCACAAAGCAAAGAGACCGTATTTTTTCTGTGCCGGCAACTTTGCACTGGCTACCATTTAGTTGCACATTTAATGAAACTTTTGTGCTTTAAGCCTTGCAAACGGAAATGATTGCAGCCAGGCAGCAGCAGGAAGGGCGTGTGTGTTGGCTCGTTGGTCTAGGGGTATGATTCTCGCTCAGGGTGCGAGTGGTCCCGGGTTCAAATCACGGACGAGCCCGTTCTCAGGCTTTGCTTTTAATCACTTCAGCCTGACCAGGGCAACCAGGATATTTCTTGGAAATTGGGGACAAAAGCAGTCAGAGTCGGGCCGGTTAGCTCAGTTGTTAGAGCGTGGTGCTAATAACGCCAAGGTCGCGGGTTCGATCCCCGTACGGGCCAAGCTTTTGGTCTCTGCTCATCTCGAAAATGACGGGCGGTCTCCCAGAAATCCCTGCTGGACAAACCGCTTGATAACAGACCTGGCCGAAATAGCTCAGTTGGGAGAGCGTTAGACTGAAGATCTAAAGGTCCCTGGTTCGATCCCGGGTTTCGGCAGAGCAGCCTGGTCGACGGACTCCACTGACCAAATGCCAGCTCCTGTCAACCTGATTCCGCCTATTCTCATCGCTATCTGCCTTTCAGACGGCCAGGGACCAGGGCGTGTTGGTTCCATGGTGTAATGGTTAGCACTCTGGGCTTTGAATCCAGCGATCCGAGTTCAAATCTCGGTGGAACCTTTAGCTTGTTTTGCGGAAGGGCGGGAAAAAACTGAGCTGATGCGCAAACCGCTGATGTGTGGTGAAACTGGCACTCTAAAACCCAGGCGGTATCGGGGAAACGTGGGCTTAATAAGAAAAAGCTTCACTTGCTCTTTGCTGTCCACCTACTAGGCTGAATGACTAAACACCTCTGCTGCTCGGTGGTAAAAATCCACCCACGCCAAGGTTCCATGGTGCAATGGTTAGCACTCTGGACTCTGAATACAGCGATCCGAGTTCAAATTTCGGTGGGACCTGCTTTTGACAGGAATGTGTGCAGTACCGCGTCCGAAAAAACTTTTCCACAGCGCTCATCCAGGGAGTGCCCCTTTGAAGTGAGCGTAAAAGGCGTTACACAAAGTGGAGAATGCGGGCATCGATCCCGCTATCTCTCGCATGCTAAGCGAGCGCTCTACCATTTAAACTAATTCCCCTCCACGATGTGGAGAGACGGTGTCCTTCGCTCTCAAAGACAACGGCCTGGACGATCCCTTTCATCTCTGCAAGTGCTGTAGCGTGGCCACAAAGCAAAGAGACCGTATTTTTTCTGTGCCGGCAACTTTGCACTGGCTACCGTTTAGTTGCACATTTAATGAAACTTTTGTGCTTTAAGCCTTGCAAACGGAAATGATTGCAGCCAGGCAGCAGCAGGAAGGGCGTGTGTGTTGGCTCGTTGGTCTAGGGGTATGATTCTCGCTCAGGGTGCGAGTGGTCCCGGGTTCAAATCACGGACGAGCCCGTTCTCAGGCTTTGCTTTTAATCACTTCAGCCTGACCAGGGCAACCAGGATATTTCTTGGAAATTGGGGACAAAAGCAGTCAGAGTCGGGCCGGTTAGCTCAGTTGGTTAGAGCGTGGTGCTAATAACGCCAAGGTCGCGGGTTCGATCCCCGTACGGGCCAAGCTTTTGGTCTCTGCTCATCTCGAAAATGACGGGCGGTCTCCCAGAAATCCCTGCTGGACAAACCGCTTGACAGACCTGGCCGAAATAGCTCAGTTGGGAGAGCGTTAGACTGAAGATCTAAAGGTCCCTGGTTCGATCCCGGGTTTCGGCAGAGCAGCCTGGTCACCGTGTTTTTGGTCGACAGATTCCACTGACCAAATGCCAGCTCCTGTCAACCTGATTCCGCCTATTCTCATCGCTATCTGCCTTTCAGACGGCCAGGGACCAGGGCGTGTTGGTTCCATGGTGTAATGGTTAGCACTCTGGGCTTTGAATCCAGCGATCCGAGTTCAAATCTCGGTGGAACCTTTTCAGCTTGTTTAGCGGAAGGGCGGGAAAAAACAGAGCTGATGCGCAACCGCTGATGTGGTGGTGAAACTGGCACTCTAAAACCCAGGCGGTATCGGGGAAACGTGGGCTTAATAAGAAAAAGCTTCACTTTGCTCTTTGCTGTCCACCTACTAGGCTGAATGACTAAACACCTCTGCTGCTCGGTGTTAAAAATCTACCCACGCCAAGGTTCCATGGTGCAATGGTTAGCACTCTGGACTCTAAATACAGCGATCCGAGTTCAAATTTCGGAGGGACCTGCTTTTGACAGGAATGTGTGCAGTACCGCGTCCGAAAAAACTTTTCCACAGCGCTCATCCGGGGAGTGCCCTTTTGAAGTGAGCGTAAAAGGCGTTACACAAAGTGGAGAATGCGGGCATCGATCCCGCTATCTCTCGCATGCTAAGCGAGCGCTCTGCCATTTGAACTAATTTCCCCTCGACGATGTGGAGAGACGGTGTCCTTCGCTCTCAAAGACAACGGCCTGGACCGATCCCTTTCATCTCTGCAAGTGCTGTAGCGTGGCCACAAAGCAAAGAGACCGTATTTTTTCTGTGCCGGCAACTTTGCACTGGCTACCGTTTAGTTGCACATTTAATGAAACTTTTGTGCTTTAAGCCTTGCAAACGGAAATGATTGCAGCCAGGGCAGCAGCAGGAAGGGCGTGTGTGTTGGCTCGTTGGTCTAGGGGTATGATTCTCGCTCAGGGTGCGAGTGGTCCCGGTTCAAATCAATGGACGAGCCCGTTCTCAGGCTTTGCTTTTAATCACTTCAGCCTGACCAGGGCAACCAGGATATTTCTTGGAAATTGGGGACAAAAGCAGTCAGAGTCGGGCCGGTTAGCTCAGTTGGTTAGAGCGTGGTGCTAATAACGCCAAGGTCGCGGGTTCGATCCCCGTACGGGCCAAGCTTTTGGTCTCTGCTCATCTCGAAAATGACGGGCGGTCTCCCAGAAATCTCTGCTGGACAAACCGCTTGATAACAGACCTGGCCGAAATAGCTCAGTTGGGAGAGCGTTAGACTGAGAATCTAAAGGTCCCTGGTTCGATCCCGGGTTTCGGCAGAGCAGCCTGGTCACCGTGTTTTTGGTCGACGGACTCCACTGACCAAATGCCAGCTCCTGTCAACTGATTCCGCCTATTCTCATCGCTATCTGC
>NW_024121765.1:14214526-14744048 GCF_016745375.1 Pimephales promelas | reverse complement strand
GTGTTATAACTTCAGCATACATTAACTGATCTTGATGAAACTTCAGCAGTGTGTTCGCTGTAAGAGGACGATCACATGGATGTGACTATTGTGAGTCAAAGTTAAGCGCCACCAACTGGCAGCAGGAAGTGTGTCACTTTCAAAATGCCTTTGAAATCACCCTTTTATTTTTACCCGATTTGCTTCAAACTTCATCTGTATAATGTAAATATACGGCAGATGTAGACCTGTGAATGGATTCTTGATATCTTTGTAAACTGTGCCGTGGCAACGCATCAAACTATTACCATTCTTTTAGGATGCTTTTGAGACCCTTAGCATGCTTCAAATCGCATGAAACTCGACAGACACATCACATTTATTAGCCAGTAGACATGTGCAAAGTTTCAGAAACGGGCGTGGTGAGGGCTCAGTAGCACCACCTTTTGACAAAGTGGGGTTGTTAGTTTAACTAGAGTTACAAAATCGGTATGTATATAGTACTCCTCGAGCCGGACAACTTTCTAATTGACACTCATTAGCTAGACCACAGAAAGTCAGATATCTTTGTTTGAAGTAGAGAAAATCTTAGAATTTGCCAGTCTCTCAGTGTCTCTCTGTGTGAGTGAGAGGAGGGGCGCCTGTCAGGTTAATTTTAACCCTTTATTTGCTGTGTGCGACTTCTCTGGCATTTTCGGGGGCCTAACATCCTCGAAAACTCTTGAAACTTTGCACACGGGTCAGAACCCATGGCCATCAGGGCCGGCTGAAGCTGGTCATCGGGCGTGGCAGGAGGCTCGACAGCGCCCCCGGACTGGGATTCGAACATTTGTCCATAAATCAAACACACTTGCGTGAATTAATATGAAACTCGGTACAATTATAGATCACATCAGCCAAACAACTTTCGTGCTCTAAGTTTTACGACAATTAAAATGGAAGTGAGAATTATGGGTAGTTTGAATAGTTTCCTAGGAGAAATACATCAAAATACAACGCATGTGTTTACCAATCACAACCAAAACTCGGTGTGCAAGAAGTCAAGACATTGAGGATGAAAGTTGTGAGGATTTTTGATATCTCAAACGGTTTGGGCCGTGGCGAGAAACGAAAATTATGGCGAGAAACGAAAACAGAAGTGTATAACTTCAGCATACATTAAATATCTTGATGAAACTTCATCAGTGTGTTGGCTGTAAGAGGACGATCACATGGATTAGACTATTTCGAGTCAAAGTTATAGCGCCACCAACTGGCAGCAGGAAGTGTGTCACTTTCAAAATGCTTTGAAATCAACCTCTTATTTTTACCCGATTTGCTTCAAACTTCATCTGTATAATGTAAATACATGGCAGATGAAGACCTGAATGGATTCTTGATATCTTTATACTGTTGCCGTGGCAACGCATCAAACTTTAAAATTCTTTTTTTTGATGATTTTGAGACTCTTAATGGCTTTTGAGGCCCTTATCGGGTTTGAAAACTCTTGAAACTTTGCACACAGGTCATATCCCACAGCCATCAGGCCCGGCTGAAGATGGTACCTAGCGTGGCAGGGGGCTAGACAGCGCCCCCTGGAACGGGTCCAAAACTTGGTCCATAAATCAAACACCTTGCAGAATAATATGAATGAAAAACTTCATCTGTATAATGTAAACAGATGAAAAACTTCATCTGTATAATGATGAAAAACAGATGAAAAAACTTCATCTGTATAATGAAACATACGGTAGATGTAGACCTGGGAATGGATTCTTGATATCTTTTAAACTGTTGCCGTGGCAAAGCTTCAAACTTTGAAATTATTTTAGGATGCTTTTGAGACTCTTAGCATGCTTGAAATTGCATGAAACTCAACAGACACATCACATTTATTAGCCAGTAGACATGTGCAAAGTTTCAGAAACGGGCATGGTGCAGGGACTAAATAGCGCCACCTTTTGACAAAAGTGGGGTTGTTATTTTTATCTACAGTTACAAAAATCGTATATACATTGTACTCCTCAAGCCAGACAACTTTCTAATTCATAGTCATTAGCTCAGACCAAGAGGAAGTCAGATATTTTGGTTGAATACTCTCTCTGAGCCTACGTCCGTGTATGGCAAGCCCTTTAACATTTAAAAAGCTAAGTTTGCCTATCGGAAATTAACATTGTAGATATCAACAATGTCTTTCTGTCTAGTCGTAATTACATTTTGGATAGTTTTATTATCATTTAAGATATCTGTAACATAATGTGACTAGTCAAAATGACAGACTATGGCAAGCCGTCTTAACATTTAATCATGAAAGGGCCAAAGCCTTCGGCACCGCCACCCCGGTGCCTTAGGTAACTAAAGGAGCCAGGGGTTGCGGTGCCACCGGCTTGGGCCCGCCATCGCTGCTCGCAGCTATATTATTATTATTATTATATTTATACGACTATTTGGGCACTTTTGGGCCCTTAACATGCTCAAAAACTCTTGAAACTTTGCACACGGGTCAGAATCCGCGGCCATCAGGCCGGGCTGAAGATGGTACCCGGGCGTGGCAGGGGGGCTAGACAGCGCCCCCTGGAACGGGGTCCGAAAACTTGGTCCATAACTCAAACACGCTTGCATGTAATAATATGAAACTCGGTACACATGTTGATCTCATCGTTCATATATACCTCAAACTATTACTTTTTACCCCAGCCCAACAGGAAGTCAGTTATTTAGGGTTGTTCATAAAACACTCGCAATGGAATTTGAAGTACTCCTCCTAGAGAATTCAAACACACGGCACGAAACTCGGTCAGCATGAAGTCAAGGCATTGAGGATGAAAGTTTGCGAGGGGATTTTTGATATCTCGAACGGTTTGGCCGTGGCGAGGAAACAAACTTATGGCGATAATCGTGAAACAGGAAGTGTGTCAGAACTTCAGCATACATTAACTGATCTTGATGAAACTTCAGCAGTTTGTTTGCTGTAAGAGGACGATCACATGGATGTGAATATTGTGAGTCAAAGTTATAGCGCCACCAACTGGCAGCAGGAAGTGTGTCACTTTCAAAATGCTTTGAAATCACCCTCTTATTTTTACCCGATTTGCTTCAAACTTAATCTGTATAATGTAAATACATAGCAGATGAAGACCTGTGAATGGATTCTTGATATCTTTGATACTGTTGCCGTGGCAACGCATCAAACTTTAAAATTCTTTTTTTTTGATGATTTTGAGACTCTTAGCGGCTTTTGGGGCCCTTAACGGGTTTGAAAATTCTTGAAACTTTGCACACAGGTCAGATCCCACAGCCATCAGAGCCGGGCTGAAGATGGTACCTGGGTGTGGCAGGGGGCTAGACAGCGCCCCCTGGAACGGGGTCCGAACACTTGGTCCATAACTCAAACACGCTTGCATGTAATAATATGAAACTCGGTACACATGTTGATCTCATCGTTCATATATACCTCAAACTATTACTTTTTACCCCAGCCCAACAGGAAGTCGGCTATTGAGGTTTGTTTGTAAAACGCTCGCAATGGAATGTGCAATACTCCTCCTAGAGAATTCAAACACACGGCACGAAACTCGGTCAGCATGAAGTCAAGGCATTGAGGATGAAAGTTTGCGAGGGGATTTTTGATATCTCGAACGGTTTGGCCGTGGCGAGGAAACGAAATTATGGCGAGAAACGTGAAACAGGAAGTGTGTTATAACTTCAGCATACATTAACTGATCTTGATGAAACTTCAGCAGTGTGTTCGCTGTAAGAGGACGATCACATGGATGTGACTATTGTGAGTCAAAGTTATAGCGCCACCAACTGGCAGCAGGAAGTGTGTCACTTTCAAAATGCTTTGAAATCACCCTTTTATTTTTACCCGATTTGCTTCAAACTTAATCTGTATAATGTAAATATACGGCAGATGTAGACCTGTGAATGGATTCTTGATATCTTTTAAACTGTTGCCGTGGCAACGCATCAAACTTTACCATTCTTTTAGGATGCTTTTGAGACCCTTAGCATGCTTCAAATCGCATGAAACTCGACAGACACATCACATTTATTAGCCAGTAGACATGTGCAAAGTTTCAGAAACGGGCGTGGTGAGGGCTCAGTAGCACCACCTTTTGACAAAAGTGGGGTTGTTAGTTTTAACTAGAGTTACAAAAATCGGTATGTATATTGTACTCCTCGAGCCGGACAACTTTCTAATTGACACTCATTAGCTAGGACCCACAGAAAGTCAGATATCTTTGTTTGAATGTAGAGAAAATCTTAGAATTTTGCCAGTCTCTCAGTGTCTCTCTGTGTGAGTGAGAGGAGGGGCGCCTGTCAGGTTAATTTTAACCCTTTATTTGCTGTGTGCGACTTCTCTGGCATTTTCGGGGGCCTTAACATCCTCTAAAACTCTTGAAACTTTGCACACGGGTCAGAACCCATGGCCATCAGGGCCGGGCTGAAGCTGGTCATCGGGCGTGGCAGGGCGGCTCGACAGCGCCCCCTGGACTGGGATTCGAACATTTGTCCATAAATCAAACACACTTGCGTGAATTAATATGAAACTCGGTACAATTATAGATCACATCAGGCCAAACAACTTTCGTGCTCTAAGTTTTACGACAATTAAAATGGAAGTTGAGAATTATGGGTTGTTTGAATAGTTGTCCTAGGAGAAATACATCAAATTACAACGCATGTGTTTACCAATCACAACCAAACTCGGTGTGCAAGAAGTCAAGACATTGAGGATGAAAGTTTGTGAGGGGATTTTTGATATCTCAAACGGTTTGGCCGTGGCGAGGAAACAAAATTATGGCGAGAAACGTGAAACAGGAAGTGTGTTATAACTTCAGCATACATTAACATATCTTGATGAAACTTCATCAGTGTGTTCGCTGTAAGAGGACGATCACATGGATGTGACTATTTCGAGTCAAAGTTATAGCGCCACCAACTGGCAGCAGGAAGTGTGTCACTTTCAAAATGCTTTGAAATCAACCTCTTATTTTTACCCGATTTGCTTCAAACTTCATCTGTATAATGTAAATACATGGCAGATGAAGACCTGTGAATGGATTCTTGATATCTTTGATACTGTTGCCGTGGCAACGCATCAAACTTTAAAATTCTTTTTTTTTGATGATTTTGAGACTCTTAATGGCTTTTGAGGCCCTTAACGGGTTTGAAAACTCTTGAAACTTTGCACACAGGTCATATCCCACAGCCATCAGGCCCGGGCTGAAGATGGTACCTAGGCGTGGCAGGGGGGCTAGACAGCGCCCCCTGGAACGGGGTCCGAAAACTTGGTCCATAAATCAAACACGCTTGCATGTAATAATATGAATGAAAAACTTCATCTGTATAATGTAAACAGATGAAAAACTTCATCTGTATAATGATGAAAAACAGATGAAAAACTTCATCTGTATAATGTAAACATACGGTAGATGTAGACCTGTGAATGGATTCTTGATATCTTTTAAACTGTTGCCGTGGCAAAGCTTCAAACTTTGAAATTATTTTAGGATGCTTTTGAGACTCTTAGCATGCTTGAAATTGCATGAAACTCAACAGACACATCACATTTATTAGCCAGTAGACATGTGCAAAGTTTCAGAAACGGGCATGGTGCAGGGACTAAATAGCGCCACCTTTTGACAAAAGTGGGGTTGTTATTTTTATCTACAGTTACAAAAATCGTTATATACATTGTACTCCTCAAGCCAGACAACTTTCTAATTCATAGTCATTAGCTCAGACCAAGAGGAAGTCAGATATTTTGGTTTGAATATGGTGAGACTCTCTCTGAGCCTACGTCCGTGTATGGCAAGCCCTTTTAACATTTAAAAGCTAAGTTTGCCTATCCGTAAATTAACATTGTAGATATCAACTATGTCTTTCTGTCTAGTCGTAATTACATTTTGGATAGTTTGTATTATCATTTAAGATATCTGTAACATAATTGTGACTAGTCAAAATGACAGACTATGGCAAGCCGTTTTAACATTTAATCATGAAAGGGCCAAAGCCTTCGGCACCGCCACCCCGGTGCCTTTAGGTAACTAAAGGAGCCAGGGGTTGCGGTGCCACCGGCTTGGGCCCGCCATCGCTGCTCGCAGCTATATTTATTATTATTATTATTATTATTATTATTATTATTTATACGACTATTCGGGCACTTTTGGGGCCCTTAACATGCTCAAAAACTCTTGAAACTTAGCACACGGGTCAGAACCCGCGGCCATCAGGGCCGGGCTGAAGATGGTACCCGGGCGTGGCAGGGGGGCTAGACAGCGCCCCCTGGAACGGGGTCCGAAAACTTGGTCCATAACTCAAACACGCTTGCATGTAATAATATGAAACTCGGTGCACATATAGATCACATCGTTCATATATACCTCATACTATTACTTTTTACCCCAGCCCAACAGGAAGTCGGTTACTTAGGGTTGTTCATAAAACACTCGCAATGGAATTTGAAGTACTACTCCTAGAGAATTCAAACACACGGCACGAAACTCGGTCAGCATGAAGTGAAGGCATTGACGATGAAAGTTTGCGAGGGGATTTTTGATATCTCGAACGGTTTGGCCATGGCGAGGAAACGAAATTATGGCGAGAAACGTGAAACAGGAAGTGTGTTATAACTTCAGCATACATTAACTGATCTTGATGAAACTTCAGCAGTATGTTCGCTGTAAGAGGACGATCACATGGATGTGACTATTGTGAGTCAGAGTTATAGCGCCACCAACTGGTAGCAGGAAGTGTGTCACTTTCAAAATGCTTTGAACTCACCCTTTTATTTTTACCCGATGTGCTTCAAACTTAATCTGTATAATGTAAATACATAGCAGAAGAAGACCTGTGAATGGATTCTTGATATCTTTGATACTGTTGCCGTGGCAACGCATCAAACTTTAAAATTCTTTTTTTTTATGATTTTGAGACTCTTAGCGGCTTTTGGGGCCCTTAACGGGTTTGAAAACTCTTGAAACTTTGCACACAGGTCAGATCCCACAGCCATCAGAGCCGGGCTGAAGATGGTACCTGGGTGTGGCAGGGGGGCTAGACAGCGCCCCCTGGAACGGGGTCCGAACACTTGGTCCATAAATCAAACACGCTTGCATGTAATAATATGAAACTCGGTACACATGTTGATCTCATCGTTTCATCTATACCTCACGCTCTTACTTTTTACCCCAGCCAAACAGGAAGTCGGCTATTGAGGTTTGTTTGTAAAACGCTCGCAATGGAATGTGCAATACTCCTCCTAGAGAATTCAAACACACGGCACGAAACTCGGTCAGCATGAAGTCAAGGCATTGAGGATGAAAGTTTGCGAGGGGATTTTTGATATCTCGAACGGTTTGGCCGTGGCGAGGAAACAAAATTATGGCGAGAAACGTGAAACAGGAAGTGTGTTATAACTTCAGCATAGATTAACTGATCTTGATGAAACTTCAGCAGTGTGTTCGCTGTAAGAGGACGATCACGTGGATGTGACTATTGTGAGTCAGAGTTATAGCGCCACCAACTGGCAGCAGGAAGTGTGTCACTTTCAAACTGCTTTGATATCACCCTCTTATTTTTAACCGATTTGCTTCAAACTTCATCTGTATAATGTAAAAATACAGCAGATGTAGACCTGTGAATGGATTCTTGATATCTTTGATACTGTTGCTGTGGCAACAAATCAAACTTTAACATTCTTTTTTGATACTTTTGGGACTCTTAGCATGCTTGAAATTGCTTGAAACAGATAGATACAGATAGCTCGACAGATACATCACATTTATTAGCCAGTAGGCATGTGCAACTTTGGCAAAAGATTAAAGTAATGTCAAAAAAGTAAACAGTAAACACTAAAAGCCTCATATCTTCTAAAAATGTAATTATACATCATTTGTTTCTAAATTAAATTATACAAATATTATAATTAAACCAGTTTTTCCCTTTTTTCATTTAAGAATTATGTTTACGTTCAAAAACAGCCAGAAAGGTTTAAAATTCAGAAGAAGAAAAAATAATCTGAGTCATACGTAGTGCTATACTGCCCTCTTGTGTTCAATATCAGGTAGGCCTATTGTGTATATTCCCACCGGTTAATCAACGTGTGACTCCGCTGGGACTCGGGAACTTTTAAATCGCTTACTTAAAACCGAAAGTCAAAATACAGATATCCGCACAAGACATTAATGTTGTGGAGTAGAGCGAGCATTTTAAATAAATTCCTATTAAGTAGGATTGAACTAAACAGAATGAACGTTCACTCTGTTCTGCTGGTTCCTCGCTGTTGGCGCGCACAGTTATGAATGCTTGTGCAGCCATGAGTTTTAGTTTAATTTTAAAATTAGCGCAATTTCGGGATTTGTATTATTTGAATTTATTTTTAAAAAACACAATGTTGAGTTTTATTGTAACACTGTTTAATCGCGCCCACGGTTATATTTTGTATATTATATATAATTATAATGTATTTCTGTATAAAATAATACTACAATAAAAAACACATTTGTGACCGAACTGATCCAGCAAAATTAGTCACAGTGACCCAAATTTAAAAATTGAGATTTTGATATTAATGGAAAGAGGACACTGTGCTTTCAAATGATACCTTGGTCATACCTTGAATGGTTGTAACGATATACAGATTTGAATTCTGGTCGTCTGCCCTTTTTTTCCAATTGAAAACCTAAGAAAATCGCTTTTAAAGTTTTTTTGCCCGTTTTTTTTTTTTTGGATATCTTTCAAAATCCATAGCATTTTAAGGGATAAACTATTTATTTTATATAGCTTAATTTGACCAAATAGATTAACATATAAATGCAATTTAACGAGGCTGAAACTCAACTTATTTTTAATTTTTTTGAAATAAATAATTAAAAAGTCACTTTTACAAAAATGTTCTAAAATCAGAAAGATTAAAGAGGAGTCAGAGAGAAATTCAGTTTTCATACGGATTAGCCCACATAAGCAGAGAGCAGTCTGTTTTCTTTCATTTTGAATGGTTGTGTTTAAAAGTAGACATTTCAATATATATGTCTGTGAGGATACCTTATACGCTGACTTTCGGTTCATGAGACAAGCTTCAGTTCACGTGCCGCGCGTCTCCGCGTCGTGATTAGGCCTAGCCTATTGTCTGCAATTTATTTCTTATTATTAAATCCTAGTAATTGGTTGATGAAACATTGATTTAAATTAAGATAATTATTTTAAAACGAAATTTACTTTAAAGAAAGGCTTTGTGCTTGCATGTTTAAGCTATGTGAAAGTTTTAGTGCTGCTTCCAGAGAACGGTCACGTTCGGATTGTTTTTCCTCATAAATGCGAACAGGAAAATAAAATAAAGATTTTATGTTCTGGAGAGAGTCAACCCTTCTTCATCCGGTGAGTATTACTTTTGGTTTGTGCAGTGTGGTTCACATAGGCCAATTTATTAAAATATTTAATTATCTGGGAATTGGATGCTGAAATTGCCCAATTTAAAAAAAAAATAGTAATAATTTAAGTTTTGTGGTGTAAGTCTACGTATTTTATAGGCTAATGTTAACTTCAAATAATACTAATAGTAATTTAAAGATGTTGTAGCTAGCATTGGGTCTGGACGTGAAGGATAACTTCGGGAGTTGAAGGGACGTGTCGGTGTCGTGATTCTGTCTTCTCACACCGCGACACAGGTTCGTGGATCTGAGTGTCGCGATCGTTACAGCCTTACATAGGCTATATTCTTCTTGCAGATAAATATACTCACGCAGTTTAGGTTAGAAGCCTCCAGTGAGTTCAACGTTTCAGGGGATACCCGGGAAATGCTCAGAGGTGACGAGGGGAGTTGAGAAGAGCAATGTTTATTTCAGCGAATTTAAAGCTTTGACAACTTTAATCGTTATTTAAATACCTTTACTCAATTATCTCGACTACGAAACCCTGTGAGATTATTTTTGAATGTCTGTTCTTTGAAATTAGCAAAAAAAAAATATATATATATTTTTTTGTTATTTCATGGTTTTTCCACATAATCGGCCCATATCTTAAAATGGAAGGTTGCAACTTCCGACTCATTTCGCCAGAGCGGGTCACATTTGATTTTTATTTTTTAAACAATGTAATGTGTAACCTAAAAATAAACAGATTATTTGATAAATGATATATTTAAATCTCCATATTGTAGCCTAATATCTGCAGGGCAGCCTAGTCTTAATAAATGTATGCTTCATTTTTCATTAGTAAATTTGATCAATAAATTCAATAATTTAGAATAATAAGACACTATAGGGCTGTTACCCTAGGTAAGGCTGATCAAATTAAATCGGTTACACAATAATGTTACGAGATTGGTTTAACAGGAGTCAATTAAAAATCGCTGTAAAGAACGATACTTTTAAACATAACCCTAAATCACCATAAGGTGTCGCCAGATGACCGTCTTAATGAACGAGTCATGGATTCAAAATGCTGAATCATTCAGTAATGAGAAAACACATTGCTTTGAGATGCGCGATGGGTCGCTGTGATCTTTGTTTAACTATTTTCTCTGCTGAAACAGAAAAAAAGTCAATATTGCATCTAAAAAGTCAATATTGCATCTAAAATGTAAGTGACTTGACTTGTGTGTGTGACTATGTTTGTTGTAGTGATAAGAGTTGCATCCTTGTTAAAGTTTAAGGCCTTGTGTTTTTGGATATATATGAAGAGTTCAGATGCAAAAGCCTCTAAATGCCATTTGAAATGTTCTTCTTTAATGATGATTTTTATCAAACTTGTATATTTAAGTTCAGTAATTTCACTTAAATAACAATTAATAGGTAATCATCATTGCCATTTAAGTGAAATCACTGAACTTAAATATACAAGCTTGATAAAAATGATCATTCTAGAAGAAAATTTCAAATGGCACTTAGAGGCTTTTGCATCTGAACTCTTCATATCTTTCTTTCTTTTTTTTTCTTTTTTTTACAAAATATGCATATAACCCATATATTTTAGATTTATTATTTGTTTTAAATTAAATTAAGATTGTATTTTTGGTAATTGAACCTGAATGAATTTAAAAATGAATGTGCTATATTTCAGATCATATATTTGTTTTTCTTAAAATTTGAACTAACTTTATTCTCAGCTGAATTATAAATATTTTATTTCTGTATGAATTAAAAACACATTTGATTTTTCTTTTTTAATCAATGTAGAATGTGTAACTGAAATATAAACAGATTAGGGCTCTGTTCGAGGACAAGTAACTAAAACCAATGCGACATGATGAATGTTTGTTTCCCAAACCATCTGAGTAACCAACCCGATCTCACGACCAAGTCGTACGAATTCGACGAATGATTAAAAAGTGGCTAATTCGTAACAATTCATACGACCTCACTCGTACGAATTAATACGATTTTGCTAAATCGTACATATTTTACGAATTGGCCAATTCGTATGAATTCGTACGAATGACCTACCCCTGACCCCGCCCCTAAACCTAACCATCACGTGGGTTTAGACAAATCGTACGAATTAGTACGAGTGAGGTCGTACGAATTAGTACGAATTAGACACTTTTTAATCATGCGTCGAATTCGTACGAATTGGTCGTGAGATAGTGTTGGAGTAACAGCTTACTTTTCTTTCTTACTATATTCTTTCTTACTATAAACTGTGCTGTAGAGCTTGCATCAGTCAAAGCAGGGTTACATTTTGCATGTCGTGCACAATAAACCTAAAGGCACCAGGGTGGCGGTGCCACCGGCTTCATATATATATGTATATATACAGTATATATATATATATATATATATATATATACAGTATATATATATATATATATATATATATATATATAGCTGTGATCCGCGATGAAGGGCCAAAGCCAGTGGCATGGCCACCCTGGTGCTTTTAGGTAACTAAGGAACCGGGGTTGCGGTGCCACCGGCTTGGGCCCTTCATCGCTGCTCGCAGCTATATTATTATTATTATAAACATAATAACTTCTATATTTTTAGGAAGCAACTTTAAGGTGTCTACAGAATAAAGCCAAAGTATTTTGGCATATTCCAAATATTGGAATATATTCTAATATTCCATATGGCATAAAGTAAAAGATAAACTTCCAAAAATAAAGCCACCTTGAAAAATATTCACTGTAATAAAAAATTGTGACAACTAGCCCCAGTCTTTCCATATTATTGACATTAATGTTCTATGGAAATATATAGTGAAAGAGAACAACAGCACAAGATGAAGTTGGCCTATGTTGTCTTTACAAGACCCAAAGATTAAGATTGATCATCTTCTAAATCAAAATGATAAATGCTAAATAAAATATGTCATCTCACTGATTACACAATAGCTAGCACAGGCTAATATGAAAATTGATGTTAATATACATAAAAACAATCTCACAATGTACTCACAGGATTTTATCCACTGGAAATGGATTTTAATAGATGTGAAAGCGTGGAAAGCCCCGCTTGGCATTGAACTTAGTTTAAATCAGGATAGAAGCTGTGTAATTAAAGTGAAAGTGATTTTAAAAGGAAACTTGTTGCTGCTTGTAAATGCATCTACTGTTACCACGAGATTCCCTCAATTTCACCTCAGAGAGCATAAAAACACAAAGTGTGATATCAGGGTTCGTTCAGAGGTGGTTTTGAGTCTTGTCTAGCGTCTGTGGCTTTATTTAATCCGTTCTGCTGTTGTGTAGACATATGTATGACATTGCCATTGAATTACCAAACAATTAAGCAAATTGCGTTGCAAGCATTTAGAAAAATCATGTTAATAGAGTTTATTCACTAGGGGGCGATGTAGTGCCATAGTCATACATGTGCTGGCATTCAAAGAAACAAAAACAACAACAACAGAACCACCACATTTAACTTGAATGAATTTAACAGAAATATTGCACATGTATTCATTAGATGGACTGGAGCCTGAGACCATGTGAAGAAAATATATAACATTTTTTTTTTCAGATTTTGACTGTGCAAAATTAGTCGGAGAATGTTGGTGGAACTTGTTAACATAGGAGTAGTTGGCAAACAAGTCGAGGCAATCAGTTGTTTTGCTCTTACTCTTGGCTGATTATAGATGTATAATTTGATTGTTTTTTTTTTTAATCTAACTTTTTTCCCCCACAATTACTAGACTAGTGTTTTCCAACGTTTTTTTTGTCTTAAGTGTCCCAACAAATTAATAAGGCTCAAGTACACCTTCATAAACACCAAACATTCAGCATATACTTATAAAGTCAGTCATTATTTATGTTGAAAAAAAAAGGAAATAATAAAAAAATAATACTGTGATTGTAAAACTGACTCAGCAGATGTACAAAGCGCTATTTCCTATCCTTTTCCATAATGTTTGATTTTCTTAAAAGTGAGAGGTGATAAAAAAATCATGAAATTAATATCAATTAGATTTTTTTTATTTTTTTATTTTTTTCAGCACCATTGTTTGGGAATCACTCTCCAGGCTCTTGAATCTTGTAGCAAATCTTATATTCTACAAAAATGTAATACATATTTTTGACTATATGAAACATCTCTACTAAAATCAAGCATTGTATTAAATATTTTGAATATTAGTGTATTATCATTATTTTTATTATTAGATTACAGAATACACCTATTAAGTTAATTTTGATAATCCAGACAATTATTGAAACAAAACTCTTTGTTTCAATACTAGTGATGACGACATAACTTACAATGTATAATCTTTAAGTAGATAGACAATTCTCAATATCACATATACAATACTGCAATAATCTCCAGAGCAACTTTTTGAATCCTCAAAATTCAATACAAAATGAATATTCTATTAATAATTTACATTTTTCAGTAAAAAGCAAGATTCAACATTATTTCAAAACGGAGACCACTTCATTACTTAAGAACCTGGCTCTGTAATTATACTTTTCTGCATTTCTTTTATTCCTCATATAAAAAGCAAGCTGACCTGTCAATTTAAGCACTGATGAAGGTCATTGAATAATCTGCACTACAGTTTGATGTTTTATTTTCATTTTTATAAATGTGTATTTTTATAAGAATAAAGGATGATAGTTAAATGTTACTGTTAATCTACTGGGCGGAGAAAGAGATAAAGACAGTTTTCATTATTGAATTTGCGTGAGCTTCTCTGTAGAAGCAAATGCATACAATTCACCCCAAGCAGGCAAGATGCTCTCCCACACCAACTCTATTTCCACCATGCCAGTTGATTCTAAACAGCCAGCAAAACTGTGAATGAGGTGCCCATCCGTGTTTCACGTTCATTGACTTTATATTGTGAGGTGGCGCAAGTAGTGTGTCTGGAAGTGCATACTAGTCCATTATTAAGTCATCTTTGTCTGAAGATGATTTCAGGTGTGTCGATGATGATTCATTAGCTCTCCTGGTTGGCGTACATGCCCGCCTCCCACTGCAGGGCTCGTTGGTTTTTATGTCTTGTTACACGGGTGGCCTCTACAACCTGCGGAGAAACCACTGTTACACAACATGATCAAACTCTTTATCAGAGGGCACTTGACATAGAAAAGCTCATCTCACCTCGTTGTTTACGGCATCAACAGGTTGGATCCCAGCGTACTGAGAAAGAACGAGGAGAGAAACATTTATAAAGAGAAACATTTAAATGTCTCTAAATACATTGTTAAAACTGTATCTATTGTATATATGTATTTTTAATAAATGTATTATATTATTCAATGATTCATTACTTTTACATTATTTGGGATTTGAAATGACATTAAAGGGATAGTTCACCCAAAAATGAAAATTACCCCATTATTTACTCACCCTCAAGCCATCCTAGGGGTACATGACAAAAGCTAGTTATTTTAGTCGATGAAGGTTTAAATATGGGTATTTTTCTGACACAAACACATCGCTTCACTTCAGAAGGCCTTTTAAAAAAAATGAGCAATAGTTTTGCTTGATAAGACCCTTATTCATCATCTGAAATCGTTTAAAGGAGAACTCCGGTGCAAAATGAACCTTCGGTCTAATTACACATTGTTACCTAGTCAACCGTTATCTGAGATTTGTTTTCATGATTGCCGAATGTAAATAGTTTTATCTCTAAAAACAGTTTAGCCTATAATGCTAGTAGTATAACGCTAGTAGATAGGGCATAGAGTAATGACAAATAAAAATCGCTTGTTATTACCACTAACAAGGCTCAAAATAGCCCCACAGTAACACGGTAGCATAATAAGGGTCCCTATATTCAAACCGAAGCATTGAGAACTTTGTCAGTGTCCATACAGTTTAATAAGAAGATATTTTATACATACAGTCAACTTCGCGAATACAGGAAGAAGCCATCTTTGAAAAATAGTCTCTACCAGTCGATCTACGAACGCAGATCCAAGTGCGCTGAACTGTGCAGAATCTCATATGGTCCGTTGTTTCCGGAAGAAACACAAACACGAACCATTTTCTTCTCTTCAATATGTACATGTAGACTACTGTTCGCGCTCACCTCATCACCTTATTCACATCTCACCAGCGCACTTGGATCGGCGTTCGTAGATCGACTGGTAGAGACTATTTTTCAAAGATGGCTTTTTCCTGTTTTTGCGAAGTTGACTGTATGTATACAGGGCCGGATTAAGAGTTCAGAGGCCCCTGGGCACAATGTCTTGTAGGCCCCCTCTTAAGCAGGCCAAATGTATATTTTGTCCAAGGACATTTTAATATGGCATTTACAGTTTTACTAATTAACTTTGTTGAACTATGCTGGAGTAAAGTTCATAAATGGTTGTTCTTTCCTATTGGAATTTGTAAAACTATGTTGGGTGGACCCTTAATATAGGCTAGCATTTATAGTTTTACTGATTTACTGTTCCTCTAGCGGGGTTCAGGGGCATGGTCCCCCGCAAGAAAATTTTGTACATTTTAAGGTTAAATGCATCAATCTCGTGCTCTTTGAGAGATCAAAATTAAGAGCTTCAACCCATGAACTGCTCGTTGAACAAAGAAAATGCATTGATTTGTACCAGGACAATAAAACAGGGCTCAAACATATTTTTAGTTGAGTCTCAGTCTAAATTACATTATCAATGGAGTTTTAGGATCCCAAACAATTATTATAATAATGTAATAATGATTTATATAATTATTAAAATGTCGTAAAATCCATATAGCCTATAAATGTACTATATAAATGAAAATGAATATTTCAAAAGTATATTTTAGTCTACATTACACTATAATATAGGAAATTTAAATACTTTTGTCCTTATTTCTTCACTTGCAAGAAATAAACCCTTGAGCTTGTATTTAGGAGAAAAGACCATCCTGATCGCGTGAGCAAAGTGCATACTTTTCTTTAAATCACCCAGCACTGATGCCTATTCTTAAAGTCATGTGCTGTTTTATAAACGCAAAAAGCCATGCCATGGTTCCGATTTTAGTTAGTTGGGAAAATAACACGCTAGAGACCTATGTTAGGTTAAACATTTTACATCTCATATGTGTTGGGAAAAGGGAGAAGAGACTTCGGCAAAAGGCGGATTTGAACTCGGGTCCGAGCGCTGCGGATCAAAAGCTCATTCACGCGCTCAGCGCGTTACGACCTACGCCACTTTAGCTGTGACGTGATCGTCGTCTTTTTTCATAAAAAAGACAGGCACTTAGTGGAAACATATGCTCCGTTTTATCAAACCGTCCCTCGCGGCCTCGAAACACTACCGGCCCACCGGGGAAACTCCCGACTCTCCCGATTGCCACTCCGCCGCTGGTGCCCAGGGCCCCTTAGATGTTGTGGGCCCCTGGGCAAGTGCCCAGTTGGCCCAGTGGTTAATCCGGCCCTGTATGTATAAAATATCTTCTTATTAAACTGTATGGACACTGACAAAGTTCTCAATGCTTCGGTTTGAATGTATGGACCCTTATTATGCTAGCGTGTTACTGTGGGGCTATTTTGAGCCTTGTTAGTGGTAATAACAAGCCATTTTTATTTGTCATTACTCTATGCCCTAACTATAGGGTTATACTAGCGTTATAGGCTAAACTGTTTTTTAGAGATAAAACTATTTACATTCGGCAATCATGAAAACAAATCTCAGATAACGGTTGAGTAGGTAACAATGTGTAAATATAGCTGCGAGCAGCGATGGCGGGCCCAAGCCGGTGGCACCGCAACCCCTGGCTCCTTTAGTTACCTAAAGGCACCGGGGTGGCGGTGCCGAAGGCTTTGGCCCTTTCATGATTAAATGTTAAAACGGCTTGCCATAGTCTGTCATTTTGACTAGTCACAATTATGTTACAGATATCTTAAATGATAATACAAACTATCCAAAATGTAATTACGACTAGACAGAAAGACATTGTTGATATCTACAATGTTAATTTCCGGATAGGCAAACTTAGCTTTTAAATGTTAAAAGGGCTTGCCATACACGGACGTAGGCTCAGAGAGAGTATTCAAACCAAAATATCTGACTTCCTCTTGGTCTGAGCTAATGACTATGAATTAGAAAGTTGTCTGGCTTGAGGAGTACAATGTATATAACGATTTTTGTAACTGTAGATAAAAATAACAACCCCACTTTTGTCAAAAGGTGGCGCTATTTAGTCCCTGCACCATGCCCGTTTCTGAAACTTTGCACATGTCTACTGGCTAATAAATGTGATGTGTCTGTTGAGTTTCATGCAATTTCAAGCATGCTAAGAGTCTCAAAAGCATCCTAAAATAATTTCAAAGTTTGAAGCTTTGCCACGGCAACAGTTTAAAAGATATCAAGAATCCATTCCCAGGTCTACATCTACCGTATGTTTACATTATACAGATGAAGTTTTTCATCTGTTTTTCATCATTATACAGATGAAGTTTTTCATCTGTTTACATTATACAGATGAAGTTTTTCATTCATATTATTACATGCAAGCGTGTTTGATTTATGGACCAAGTTTTCGGACCCCGTTCCAGGGGGCGCTGTCTAGCCCCCCTGCCACGCCTAGGTACCATCTTCAGCCCGGGCCTGATGGCTGTGGGATATGACCTGTGTGCAAAGTTTCAAGAGTTTTCAAACCCGATAAGGGCCTCAAAAGCCATTAAGAGTCTCAAAATCATCAAAAAAAAAAAGAATTTTAAAGTTTGATGCGTTGCCACGGCAACAGTATCAAAGATATCAAGAATCCATTCACAGGTCTTCATCTGCCATGTATTTACATTATACAGATGAAGTTTGAAGCAAATCGGGTAAAAATAAGAGGTTGATTTCAAAGCATTTTGAAAGTGACACACTTCCTGCTGCCAGTTGGTGGCGCTATAACTTTGACTCGAAATAGTCTAATCCATGTGATCGTCCTCTTACAGCGAACACACTGATGAAGTTTCATCAAGATATGTTAATGTATGCTGAAGTTATAACACACTTCCTGTTTCACGTTTCTCGCCATAATTTCGTTTCCTCGCCACGGCCAAACCGTTTGAGATATCAAAAATCCCCTCACAAACTTTCATCCTCAATGTCTTGACTTCTTGCACACCGAGTTTGGTTGTGATTGGTAAACACATGCGTTGTAATTTGATGTATTTCTCCTAGGACAACTATTCAAACAACCCATAATTCTCAACTTCCATTTTAATTGTCGTAAAACTTAGAGCACGAAAGTTGTTTGGCCTGATGTGATCTATAATTGTACCGAGTTTCATATTAATTCACGCAAGTGTGTTTGATTTATGGACAAATGTTCGAATCCCAGTCCAGGGGGCGCTGTCGAGCCTCCCTGCCACGCCCGATGACCAGCTTCAGCCCGGCCCTGATGGCCATGGGTTCTGACCCGTGTGCAAAGTTTCAAGAGTTTGAGGATGTTAAGGCCCCCGAAAATGCCAGAGAAGTCGCACACAGCAAATAAAGGGTTAAAATTAACCTGACAGGCGCCCCTCCTCTCACTCACACAGAGAGACACTGAGAGACTGGCAAAATTCTAAGATTTTCTCTACATTCAAACAAAGATATCTGACTTTCTGTGGGTCCTAGCTAATGAGTGTCAATTAGAAAGTTGTCCGGCTCGAGGAGTACAATATACATACCGATTTTTGTAACTCTAGTTAAAACTAACAACCCCACTTTTGTCAAAAGGTGGTGCTACTGAGCCCTCACCACGCCCGTTTCTGAAACTTTGCACATGTCTACTGGCTAATAAATGTGATGTGTCTGTCGAGTTTCATGCGATTTGAAGCATGCTAAGGGTCTCAAAAGCATCCTAAAAGAATGGTAAAGTTTGATGCGTTGCCACGGCAACAGTTTCAAAGATATCAAGAATCCATTCACAGGTCTACATCTGCCGTATATTTACATTATACAGATGAAGTTTGAAGCAAATCGGGTAAAAATAAAAGGGTGATTTCAAAGCATTTTGAAAGTGACACACTTCCTGCTGCCAGTTGGTGGCGCTATAACTTTGACTCACAATAGTCACATCCATGTGATCGTCCTCTTACAGCGAACACACTGCTGAAGTTTCATCAAGATCAGTTAATGTATGCTGAAGTTATAATACACTTCCTGTTTCACGTTTCTCGCCATAATTTCGTTTCCTCGCCACGGCCAAACCGTTCGAGATATCAAAAATCCCCTCGTAAACTTTCATCCTCAATGCCTTGACTTCATGCTGACCGAGTTTCGTGCCATGTGTTTGAATTCTCTAGGAGGAGTATTGCACATTCCATTGCGAGCGTTTTACAAACAAACCTCAATAGCCGACTTCCTGTTGGGCTGGGGTAAAAAGTAATAGTTTGAGGTATATATGAACGATGAGATCAACATGTGTACCGAGTTTCATATTATTACATGCAAGCGTGTTTGAGTTATGGACCAAGTGTTCGGACCCCGTTCCAGGGGGCGCTGTCTAGCCCCCCTGCCACACCCAGGTACCATCTTCAGCCCGGCTCTGATGGCTGTGGGATCTGACCTGTGTGCAAAGTTTCAAGAGTTTTCAAACCCGTTAAGGGCCCCAAAAGCCGCTAAGAGTCTCAAAATCATCAAAAAAAAAGAATTTTAAAGTTTGATGCGTTGCCACGGCAACAGTATCAAAGATATCAAGAATCCATTCACAGGTCTTCATCTGCTATGTATTTACATTATACAGATTAAGTTTGAAGCAAATCGGGTAAAAATAAGAGGGTGATTTCAAAGCATTTTGAAAGTGACACACTTCCTGCTGCCAGTTGGTGGCGCTATAACTTTGACTCACAATATTCACATCCATGTGATCGTCCTCTTACAGCAAACAAACTGCTGAAGTTTCATCAAGATCAGTTAATGTATGCTGAAGTTCTGACACACTTCCTGTTTCACGATTATCGCCATAAGTTCGTTTCCTCGCCACGGCCAAACCGTTCGAGATATCAAAAATCCCCTCGCAAACTTTCATCCTCAATGCCTTGACTTCATGCTGACCGAGTTTCGTGGCGTGTGTTTGAATTCTCTAGGAGGAGTACTTCAAATTCCATTGCGAGTGTTTTATGAACAACCCTAAATAACCGACTTCCTGTTGGGCTGGGGTAAAAAGTAATAGTTTGAGGTATATATGAACGATGAGATCAACATGTGTACCGAGTTTCATATTATTACATGCAAGCGTGTTTGAGTTATGGACCAAGTTTTCGGACCCCGTTCCAGGGGGCGCTGTCTAGCCCCCCTGCCACGCCCGGGTACCATCTTCAGCCCAGCCCTGATGGCCGCGGATTCTGACCCGTGTGCAAAGTTTCAAGAGTTTTTGAGCATGTTAAGGGCCCCAAAAGTGCCCAAATAGTCGTATAAATAATAATAATAATAATAATAATCGTTAGGAAAACAATAGGGCCTTCGCCCTTTCAGGGCTTGGGCCCTAATAATAATAATCCTAAGGAAAACAATAGGGCCTTCGCCCTTTCAGGGCTTGGGCCCTAATAATCGGAAGGAAAACAATAGGGCCTTCGCCCTTTCAGGGCTTGGGCCCTAATTAGACCAAAGGTTCATTTTGCGCCGGAGTTCTCCTTTAAAGCCCTTTGAACAGGTTGCACTGAAACTGTCTTTTGGATTTTGAACCGTTTGGTTCCCATTGAAGTCCATTATATGGAGAAAAATCTTGGAATGTTTTCATCAAAAACCTTCATTTCTTTTCGACTGAAGAAAGAATGACAATTGGATGACATGGGGGTGAGTAAATTATCAGCAAAAGTTTTTTTTTTTAAAGTGAACTACTCCTTTAAAGTCCAAATGAGAGTTTAAGTGCAGCTTCAAAGGGCTTTAAACAATACCAGACGATGAATAAGGGTCTTATCTAGCGAAACAATCGGTCATTTAAAAAAAAAAAATAAAAAACATTGTTTTATAAGCACAAATGCTTGCCTTGCTCTGTTCTGTGATGTCTGTGGCTCTCCTGTTCGAACTCGTTCATCAAAATGAACAAATCTTTTTTTTCAAATCATTTGGTTCATTCAATGAATGAAATGAACGAAATGACTTGAAAAAAGATTCTTTCATTTCGATGAACTTTGAATGAGTTTGAAGAGGACTTTGAACAGGAGAGTCATGAACGCACATCACAGAACAGAACAAGGCGAGCATTTGTGCTTATAAAATTTAAAGCTTTTTATTGTTTTTTTAAATGACCGATCGTGTCGCTAGATAAAACCCTTATTCATCGTCTGATATTGTTTAAAGCCCTTTGAAGCTGCACTGAAACTCTCATTTGTACCTTGAACAGTTTGGTGCCCAGTGAAGTCCATTTTATGGAGAAATGTCCTGGAATGTTTTCATCAAAAACCTTGGGTTAGTTCACCCAAAAATGAAAATTATGTCATTAATGACTCACCCTCATGTCGTTCCAAGCCTGTGAGACCTCCGTTCATCTTCGGAACACAGTTTAAAGACCCCCTATCATAGCATTTGAAATGTTCCTATTTTTGTTTTAGGAGTTCCCAAAAACAGTTTAACATGCGGGCAAGGATAAAAAAACACTTTATTTGTCTTATAATATGAATTTATTTTTAACTAATTTGCTCACCGACTCCCAAATGATTCGTACAACGACTCATTTTTCCAAACCACTCCTTTGTGTGACGCTAATCAGCGGTGATTGGTCAGATGACAGACCCAGTCAGTATTGTTTGTTAGCATAATGCATAAACATATTGATAAAGCACTGCAGTACTACAAGACGCTCTATTCTTTATGACAACTCCAATAACAGAGACAAATATTTCACATTGGAGACCTAGAAGCTGCGCTGAGTGTAACTTGCGCACACACACACACGCACACATACTTATTGCGCCTTCCCTCCTCGCGCCCGACGCTACAAAACCGCTCAAAACCCATAAAAGCAACAATTATTAATAATACTTGCAGGTTTTGATTCGGAGGAGGAAGCTGATCCATATACGCTGGGTAAGTAAGTGACTGAGCCCTCCTTCAGGAATAACCGCTTGCGAATCCACATTTAAATTCATTTATGTTTTTGAACGATTCGTCATTACAATGAGAACACAATCAGGCTATACTGTTGTGGTATCATTGCAAATATGAACTCTAACCACCGATTCTTCACATGCTCGTCCCTGGTAAATGAAAACAAAGTGGCTGAACTGTCTTTGCATTGTAGAACACAGCGTCTTCTCGACATGATGCTATGATGAAGTATTTGAATGTGTAGACTTCAAGTTTACACTTCCATCTGCGCGCGCAGTAACTGGGCGTGGCCAATGACCTCTCTACGTCACGATGTAACAGCTAATGACTCGTTTCAAAAACAATTCATTTCATAGACTCAGAGTCGACTCTCACTTTTGAAAGACAATAACTTTATATAGGGTACACTTTCAGATATAAATCTTTGCAGGATGTTTTCATTCCCTTAGAGCTATATTCCACACCATATGAACAGTCATTTTCAAAAATCCATGATAGGGGCTCTTTAAGATATTTAGATTTAGTCGGAGAGCTTTCTGTTCCTCCATTGAAAATGTATGCACCTTATACTGTCCTTGTCCATAAAGGCAATACAGACATCATCAAAGTAGTCCATGTGACATGAGTGGGTTAGTTCGAATTTTTTAAAGCATCGAAAATAATGTTTGGTCCAAACATCGCAAAAACAACGACTTTATTCAGCATTGTATTCTCTTCCGGTTCTGTTATCATTGCTCGTTCATGATTCCAATGACGCTGCTGACGTATTATCTTGCGCGCCCAATTAGGACGATTAGGACATCCGCGACATGCACACTTACGAACCATTTTTAAAAAATATTGCAATACCAAAATACAAACAATGTAGAAAAGCTTGAATACAGCGCGCGTGAGACTGTATGAGACTGTAAACGAAGCTCGGGCGCACAAGATAACATGTCAGAAGCGTCATTGGAATCGTGAATGAGCAATGACAACAGAACCGGAAGAGAATACAATGCTAAATAAAGTCGTTGTTTTTGCTATGTTTGGACCAAAAAGTATTTCCGATGCTTCAAAAAATTCGAACTAACCTACTCATGTCACACGGACTACTTTGATGATGTCTGTATTGCCTTTATGGACAAAGACAGTATAAGGTACATACATTTTCAATGGAGGAACAGAAAGCTCGCCAAAATATCTAAAATAGCTAAATCCAAAATATCTTAAACTGTGTTCCGAAGATGAACGGAGGTCTGCGGGCTTGGAACGACATGAGGGTAAGTCATTAATGACATAATTTTCATGAATTTCATTTTTGGGTGAACTATCCACATTAGATGATTAAATGATGGCACTTTTTTTTTTTTGGATGAACTATCCCTTTAAGGGCTATTTAATTTGCTTTGTGACATCAAACTGTTTCCTGAAAGAAACATGGTAAATGAGAAATTCAGCAGATTGAGTTCACTTACTGCACTTTCTTCCAGCTTCAGTTTGACACGTCTGTCCTCAAAGTCCTTTAGCAGTGTCTCAGTCAGACCTTTCTGGGAGACAGGTGATGACACATCGGCAAGTGTGCTCAAGGGCTTGATGGGGGTTGCTCGGGAAACAGTTGGGGACATAGGTTTTTGGCTTCCCCATGGCTGGGGTGTCATAATTGACATAGAGGGCAGTCTGGAACTGGGTCGTTGTGAGGACAACTGTAGACTTTTATCTGGAGAGATAAAGCAAAGCAAGAGATTATGATTATGATTCATTCACCATCTTAAACAAGTCATTCGTTTCCCAATTCCTTTTCTCTGGATTACAGTTACAATTTTTGAATACTGCTTCATGTTTTCCATGGAGCATTTTTTAAATAATTACATCTAAACACATACTATATATTTGTTGAAATCCACTCTCAATTTCATTGTGGACTACAGATTCTGTACTGATAAGTGGCCTGACATGAATCCATGGTTTATAGGTAGAGGGCCAAGCACCAGCACAAATTATATCCGAAAACAAGACAATAGCATGTGTGCATTGGATTGTCTGAAAAACAGTCTTTAATTTGAAATGTGCATTTACATCCATAAAGTAAATGATTAATCATTTTTCAGTGAAGCAGAATGCCATGTCATGTCCAAAGTTCAGAAACTAAGTTGGCAATTCTTTTTCATTCCTTGGTGCTGCTGACATCCATAAACATTTAACACTTAAGTTAATCAGTTAGCTATAAAGAAGAAAGTTATGAAACACATTTTCCCCAAACATTGTCCAGAATAATAAGACAACAGACAATAGTGCCTATATGCAGTCCCCCTTTGCCCATTTGTTATGTTTATGTTTGCCATGTATTGAGTGCAGTGAGACTGAACAGTTTTACCTGCCATGGATAATCGAGAGACAGAGAAAGTGTCCAGACTCCAGGAATAAGGGTAATCATGATCAGACTTCTTTTCTGGAATTACAGAATCCACTTCTGCTATGTCCCCATGTGGAGTTTGTGGTGAGAATACAGTTTCCTCACTACTATATAATGGAGACCTGGGTTCAGAGGAAGTAGGCACTGAAGTCTTGGGTGCTGAGGTGAGTACTGAGAAAGAGTCTCTCAGATCTTGGAGCTCTTGTTCACGCCTGAGGTCCTCTTCAATTTCCTGGCGGATGCTGTCTGGGGCATTCTGCATTTTGGGGCTCCAGTTGGTGTGCTCAAAGTGAGATCTCCTTTTAGGAGCGTACCAACTATTTTTTGTGGGATCCAGTGGGGACGGAATTTTTGGAGAGTATAATCTGTTCTTTCCTAACATTCTGTTGTCGTTTTCTGCAATCCAGGGTGGCTCTTTTTCTGTAATGAGTTTGTTAGTTTGGCTGTCAACACCATTTTCTTTGTATACCCTTACTTCAGAATGGTTGTTTTCCTCAGAATATGCAGTCATTTGGGCTTGGTTTCCAAAAGTGCTGCTGTCAGTGTTTCTTTGAACCATGGATTCATCAGGATGTCGATGAGGACAGCAAGGCGAAAGAACCTCCTTTGGATCTAAGATGTCACCTTCATCTACTAGTACAGGTTGCTCTGTAATCCACATATCATTTTCAGAGACTGTTATTTGCTCTACATCATTTGAGGGACTTTCTCTTAAACTTGTCCTCATAGATGTGATTAGAATTTCATTGGGTTGTGAAGCAAATGACTTCTTGTCCTGTACTTGGTTCTCTCGAATGTGGTGACTTGAAACACGCTGTGAGTTATGTCTCTGTTTCTCAAGTTCAAGCTCTCTCTGAATAAGGAAACTCACTCTGTTTGTTTCTTTGGCTTTTGCAGCTTTCACCTGTGAAGACGACATGGTCAGAATTGGCTTTGTCCTAATCTCCACCATCTCTGAATTGTCTGAGCGCAAGATACCCCTGGATCGCCTTAGACTCTCTTCACGTTGTTGGGAAATTCTGATTTCCCTTTGAATGGGAGTCTCATCTGCTCTAAGCATTGTCAAGCTACTTTCCATCTCTGAAATGGAAGGTTCGTTCAAAACGCTCCAATTATTGGTGTAGCCTTCACTTCGGTCACCAAGACCAGAATCAACATCATCTATGGAACCACTCACATCTTCTGGAGCCTCAGTCACAGTTACAGTCTTTACTTCTGCCTCTTGTTGTGTTGATAGTGGGATCTTCTTTTCCTCTAGGCTGTTCTCTTTGCTTACTTGTTTTGGAGTGAAGATGTTGGCTGTTGAGGATAGAGATTGTCCTCGCAATTTAGGGGAGTAAGGGAGCTGCTGAGGGCTCTGTAGGAAGGGGTTCTGTTTTGATCTTTCCATCATTAAAAACTGCTTTCGTGCTGCATTGAAATCAATTTGCTCATTGTCTATGGTGCCAGGCTCAACCCTGGCCTGTTCGGTCTTTTCACTCACTGGTTTGTAGCGTAGACTAAACCCATCTAGGAGTCTTTGTGGCATGTTACTGAGGTGCAGATTTTCCAAGGCACTCCACTGCTCTTTAAGGGCAGGGCTATTCTTGGGTGCCTGATTCCGGATGATCTCAATTCGATCTTGATTTTCCTCCTCTTCACTCACTGTGGAGGCATCCATCACTCTGTAAAGGTCATCTCCGTTAGTTTCTTCGAATAGCCTTCCGGGTCTCTTTTCCTCTGTGTACGCCTGCAGTTTAAACGTGCTCTTCTCCTTCAAGGTATTCAGTTTGGCCTGTCTTTTTGGAGAAATCATGTAGACTTCATTCATCTCTGCTTCTGGGCTTGCTGGGTCATCTACGAAGGAATAGAACCCAACATGTGAGCCTGTGCTGCTGGCAGTTCCAGGGCTGCCGAGGTTGCTTGGGGTACTGGCAATCCAGTCCTCACTGTCACTTCCATCCTCAGACACAGACACTTGTTGAGCCTTGACCATCATGTCTGGGGTGCTTTTACCACTGCCAGATGACCCCTTCACAGTGGGCTGCATGCCTGTTACTGTTACGCTTTCCAAACTGAACCTGAGAGAGTCACCATCCTCACTGCTACTCCATGTGTTCTCTAGTGACTGTGGTTGACCAGTAGGGCTCAATATGGAGCGCAAATCCGACTGCTCTAGCTTAGGGGAGAAGGGCTTTATTACCCAACGCTTTGGGCTGCTGGTCATGGGGACTGGTGGATGGTTTGAGGCAGGCCTGGGAAGTAGAGTTCTCAGAGAAGGTTGGGAATGAATCACAGCCTGCTCCTCTACTGAGGGGTATGTGGATGAATCATATAGGTTGACTGTCACGGTTGAAGCCCGTCTCTGGGTAAAAAAAAAAAAAAAAAACGAAAGAAAACAGATTTACTACTGTTAGCGTGTGGAGAGTATCAGATGTTTGACTCATATTGTGTGTAGTGTGTAAGTAAAAGTGACTAAGTATCTCCAGATGTGTAACATGCATGGTTTAAGATGTCTTAGCTTAAAAGGTTTAGCAAGTTGTGTCTAATGAGTTGAAAACATTTACAATGTACATTGAGAACTTTTATGAAAAATTTTACACTCATTACATTAAACAGAAAGTCATTATAATTTAAAATAAGGACTTTCTGTCATTCTGTCCATGACTTTCTGGGTGGTGATGGCGCAGTGGATAAGACACATGCCTTTGGTGTGAGAGACCCGGGTTCGAATCCACTACGAGACACCAATGTGTCGCTGAGAAAGACACTTAACCCCTAGTTGCTCCAAAGGCGTGCGACCTCTGACATATATAGCAATTGTAAGTCACTTTGTTAAAAACGCTTCAGCTAAATTAATAAATGTAAAAATGTAAATGTAAAACTGTTAAAAATGCATAGAGGGAGATAATACACTTTCACTTTCAATACACTTGCCCCTTGTGAAAAGACACAATAGTTCTTGCAGAGTAACCATGTTTTAACTGTGGTATTTTGTAAAATTTGGTTTAATTTCTTTATGTTGATGGCTAATTCCAAGCTATCACAGTTTTATAATAACTGTTATTTAAGTGGAAACGGTTACTATGGTCAACTTTAATAGTTTTTTTTTTTTTTTTTTTTAAAAACTATAACTACAACTGACATAACTGTTATACAATGCATTTCCTTGATTTACACACACACACACATATATATATATATAATTTCCTTACTATAGTACAATCATGGTAAATTGATATAGTTTCATCAACTCAGCCTACAATTCAGCTAAAAAACAATGTTTCTGTTTGCCTTTTTTACAGTATAAAAAGACCCATCTTCTACTTTGTATTATGACACCTGTCTGTAGTATGAAATTACATATTAAATAATAAAAATGCAGTCAATGGGTTATTGAAAAGCTATACATTTTATGATGTTTAATAATAAAATTAGTACATTTTTAATAAAAATATAAAAACTACATTTGTATAATAATTTCTGATGATTTAGTCTAATTTGGGTCTAATAACTTCTGATGAAAAAAGTATTTGAAAATATATACATCCTCAGACGGTGATAGTGATACATGTTGGATGGTGATAAAAAACTGTCACTCACCTCAAGTTATTGAAGAGATTTGTAATATTCTATATTTTATATAAAATAATTTAGCATTGCGGGAAAAACATTTTCTGGTCTGAGTTACTGCATCAAAACAATAGATAAGACTGTCTACTCTGAACAAGCTTACGTAGTTGTAAGGGAGTTTTGCTTACTGCAAGTGGGTGCCCATGTGTGACATTGTGAACTGTGAACCACTGATAAACTGATTTCCTGGAAACCGCAGCTCTGCCTATGCTGATTGGCTCATACTGTTTGAGGGGTGTCCCAAAATGTGCAGAAAATGCACTGTAGCTTTACAGTGTGTTGACCAAAGCATAGAATCATGTAAGTCATGTTACAGGGAGTCCTAATACAAGCTTTTTATTATTATTCATATTGTTTTAAATGTATTACAGCTTCATTTCCAGATACAAATGCAATTTCATGATGGTGACCCATATTTTAACAACCACTGATAACAGAACAGCCATGTTTTGATAGATGTTCAGTGGAATGGACTCAACATAAAAAGCACATGAAGCTGCTCTTTTATTTTCTTTCAGACAGATGCAATCGAAGATAAGATAACCATATTCAACCTGATCAACCTTTAGCATACAGTGACAATAAAATGGCTGAAAGTGAAAACATCCCCACCCCCCAAAAAAATCCCACCATTCCCGCCATCTCAATTAAAATATTGAGATAAGTACTTTTGTCTTTTAGAAAAACGGCATGCTCAGCTACAAGTTGTACTCTTTTAATTTACTGTTTACAAATGAGTTAGGCATCTTATATTTCCTGTCTCTCTTACAAATGATCTCACACCTTTCAAATGTAGAAATAAGATGAGCTATTTATTCTAACGTAACAAGACTTTCAAAAAACGTTTTAGCCAAAGAAAAAATGGCCAACACTCACCCTCTGACATCAGAAGAGGAATCAGAGCCTGTAGTGTCACATGAAGGAGGCACATCTGTCTTTACTGCACTGACTTGACAAAGTTCAGCTAATATATCATATTTGCAAGCATAGACACACCCCACACCCAGACTGAAAGGGTGCAACAGACTGATAGATTGTGGAATGGGTTTTGAGGAAGAATAGGCACCTGGCAGATTAATATAAAAGCTTATTACTGATCCATCTGTACACAACCATCTGATGGTTAAAATTAGAGATGTTTAACGGGCCTGAATAAATTAATATACATTCTTAACTATGATGTATCCTTATGGACTGTAGTGAGGATGACAACAACAGTGCAATTAAAATTAAAGCTGAAGCTGTTATTTGAGCTGTGCAGTGAGTTGAGGAAAACACTTGAGTCAGAGCAGATAGATGAGTGTAAAATAAAGAGCATGACACTCATATACATTCCAGACTTTATGGCCAAGCAAAGTCATCCCTAGTAACTTTTTAACTAGTCATGTAAAAAAAAAAAAAAAAAAAAAATCTATTACTGAGTCCTTTCACCTTTGTGCACAGAAGTTTCTGGGAATTGAAAAAATTCAAATCCTGACACCTAGTGGATAAGAACCATAAACTTGAGAATGTCAAGCATGGCAGGGTCCGTTTACATGACACCATTTTAAACTAAAAACTCATTTCAGAACTGAGGGGGACAGAAATGTCAGGTGTAATACCAGTTTTTATCTGACCTTTGTGTAATTGACAGATTTTGTTTTTGATTTCATCGCTTGCTTTTAATTAAGTAAGAAATAAAATACATAGCTGAACAATAACCACTAATTCTTATTTTTTTAATGACAATTTTATAATTGTTTATGTACTGTGCATTTGTGCAAGTCCTCATGGATTTTATACAATGTAAAAGTTTGAAACATAACAAATGTTTAATGTTTTTGAAAGTCTCTTCTGCTCATCAAGGCTGCATTCATTTAATAAAAAAATGTAGTAAAAACAGTAATATTGTGGAAATAGTATTACAATTTAAAATAATGTTTTCTATGTGAATATACTATAGTAAACTGTAATGTATTCCTGTGATCAAAGCTGAATTTTCAGCATCATTATACTCAAATAATCATTATACATCATACGTTATTGTCAATAAATACTTTGGAGATGGCCTGAAAAACACACAACCATATATTGTCACATTCGTGTCTTCGAGTCTTCAAGTTTCCTCAGTCAAAACATTTCTGTTTTTTATTCAGCTGCTGCTACAGCCAATAGCTGGATGCCTTTGTCCATATAAGGGATTTGTGGAATGTCATAGAGTGCCGAAGTGATGACGTCACTTTGCAGGACAACTCGGAAAGCGCGGTGCATGGGTTCCCTCAATCGAAGAGCTATGCATTTTCCCCATAGACTTTTGGAAAATCGCAAAAAATAAGAACTGTGTTTAACAAAGAGTTGTGACCCTTACACGTTTTGATTAATTTTACAAGTTAATCCAAAATGTATACATTTTGAAGCTTATAAAGTTTTTAAAAAACCCAAGCAGACACAATAAAGTAAAAAGTAACTCACTTCCGCGTTTTGGCCTACAGAGTGACGTCATAACTTCGGCACTCTATCCACAAGTTTCCTACGCCCCACGAGGCCTTGCATCAAAAGTGGGCGCGACTTCCGGTTTGAAGTAAACAAAGCGCGACTCGACATGCTTGACACTCGTTCATTCAACAGTTGAAAGTCATTCAAGTTATAGCGATCCAAACTAGCTAACGATGTGGGAACACAACCTCAACGAAATTCAAAAGGGTGAAATAACAGTACCTTTACCCTCGGCAGTAGTTGATTGGGAGTATTATAATAACATTATTAATAATCAATACTCATCAAGGCATGGTGACAGACAGTTGTGTGAGCTGACAAACAATTAAAATAAAAAATACACACTTAGTCATTGTGCTTTGGAGTTTATTTAAAATTATAAATGAATGTGCTGCTTGAAATTACTGGCACATTTGGTATTCTGTCAACACGGGCTTTGATCCTGAGTTTAGGTGTAACATCAGTAGCGAACAGCCAAACACATGCTGATAGAGTTTATAGAATATTAAGAATTTAAACAAATGTACACAGGAAGATTCGTCTTTTGGGAGGTGATGGAAACTACAGTCGTTGGCAGGATCACTCTGATTTCGTTATCAGCTTCAAAACGATCACGTTTAAGCCACTGAATCAGTTTAGTCCGGTTATACATACAAGCGCGAACAGCACATGTTGTCCCTGACCTCCGTAACGACATCTCTCATAAAGATTTGCATCTTTAAATAGTAAAATAATTATCCGAAAAACAGCTAGCCTCTTCGCTAACTAACACACAAAATACCATTGGATTGGAATGCTACTTCTGCCGCCTCACCGGAAGTTTCACCCACTTTATTTTTTACAGGAGCGCCCCTCGGAAACTTGTGGATAGATGAATCCGACGAGCGTTCTGTGTAGGCTGCCATCTTGTGGCGACGCCATTACTGAGCTGTTACACCGGCATAGACATATGCACCGGTATGTAAACAAAACTCGGTGATAACAGCTACAGCCAGGCAGAATGACTTGTTGGGTTGATGATGTTAGACCTTGGCCTCCAGTCACAGATGAAGGTACAAACGATCTTACAGATTATTTATGAAAATAGCTTGGCAAGCTAGCTAGGCTAACGAGGAAACTATAAAAAGATCTGTCCATTTGGCAACAATAAATAAATAAATGAATGAAATCAAATAAACAAATTCATGTTTTTCATTTGTCTCCATTATTTATCTCATTTTCACATTGCAACGGGCAAGGGTAAGGTAACGTTACAGCTAGAAAGTATACATAATATCGACCAATTAGTGTTTTTAAACCATGGAAAGAGGTCAATTTAACAGCAGGAGAACAATTATGTCGCATAACGTTACATTTAGCTCAGGAAAGCCATTTAATTGCCGTTAATTGAAGCCGTTAATTGAATAGAAAAAATAGCAAGAGAGGAGATTTTGCTGATCACTATATCACACATTTATTATATATTTTTTTACTTATGTCATTAAAAAATTGTTATTATACGCGAATGTCCGCGTCTTGTACTCGCCCAGGAAATCTGTGTAAACCGTACAGCACCAGACAGGGGCAGTCGACCCGGTGTATTCACAATGTTTTCTCTTCAAAATTGAAATTTTACTGCCACCATTGAAACAATTTATAACAGAAACTGTTTACCCACTCGACATTATACAAGGGGTAACGTTGTAACGTTAGTTACAGTCGTAAATCGCGGACTGTTTATTCCAGTGGACGCAAGTTGCAACTAAAACAATAGGAGGCAATGGCGCAACGCTACCCAGCAACAGCTCAGTAATGGCGCCCGCTTACTTCCGGTAGTTTCGCCGGATTCGTCTATACGCACAACCGGCTCTGCGTCATGGAATGTCCAACACATTCTCATCCTTTAGCGTCATATAGAATGCTATATGACAAAACGGCGCTATACTACGCACATGGCACCCGTTATTGTTAATATAACACGTGCTGTGAGGGCTAAGTTTAGGTGTGGGGTAGGGTCTGCGTGTCATATTCATGCTAAAGGATTTATGACGTCTTGGGTTCTCGTGTTGTATTAATGATAAAGGGTGCCATGTGCGTAGTATAGCGCCGTTTTGTCATATAGCGTTTTATGTGACGCTAAAAGATGAGAACGGGCTGGAATGTCCCTGAATAGGTTCATGCCCACTTTCGGGGGAAAACAAACTAGACTCCCCATTAGGGTTGGGTATCGTTTGAATTTGAACGATTCTGATTCCGATTCCTTGTTTCGATTCCGGTTCCTAACGATTCTCGATTCCGATTCTTTTAAGAGGCAGGGTCAAAAAAGTTTAGCTAACCTTGCTAACCAATGGCCTTTCTGAAGTAAATACTCCTTTCTGAAGGAAATCCTCCTTCTGTAAAAATACTCCTTTTGTCACAAATTTTGCATTTTGCCGAGATTTTGTTATTTTTAGAAAAGTGAAGCCACACTTTGGATCGCCGACGTAAGGTACTCATGTTCGACTCGCGTGGTTATGCCAACACTTCCGGTAGACGCTTCTTCGTTGGTGTTGTTCAGCGGTTTCTTCTTCCGCTCGGCGGACTGTGAATATCGAAACTAGGAATCGAAATTTTAACTTTTGAACGATTCCAGGAAAAACGAAAAGTTAGTCTCGGTTCCAATCGATACTCGATTCTCGATACCCAACCCTACTCCCCATAGACTTCAATACAAAATAATAGCAAAAACCAACGTCCGTACACAACCGTCCGTACACAACCGACAGGAGTAAATAACTTAAGAAATCACTTATATAAAACATGTCAAGTAATTATACTGTATGTCCACCCTGCCTGCCACAGAGCGTGAAAGATACATACACAAACTTAATTTGGTCAATTTAAAAACATGTCCCTTTATTCTCCCATCGTCAAATTGGTGTAACAACATTTATTTGTACCTCATCGAGTCACCAGGTAAGCCAGTTAATGATTTTATTTCGTTTTTTAAAGTAAAAAACCTTAATGTATATATTATTAATTATGATGATGATGGCAGGTAGCCTGGGCTAGTTGATAATGGGCATAAAAAATGTATCTTTCACGCTCTATGGCAGGCAGGGTGGACATATAATTACTTGACATGTTTTATATAAGTGATTTATTAAGTTATTTACGCCTGTCGGCTGAGTACAGACGTTGGTTTTTGCCGTTATTTTGTATTGAAGTCTATGGGGAGTCTAGTTTGTTTCTCCCAAAAGGGGGCGGGGACTAAATTGACAGTTAAGTTCCCGGATGTGCCGGTTGTGCATTATCACTTCCAGAGCCCGTCTAACGGAGAGCCTTGGCACTTCCTATTAGCCCCGTTGTGTATCATCCTGGTTGCAGTTCCATTAGAAATCCACTGGAGGTGATCGAATGAATGGGAGTCTATGGGGCTAAACGGCTAAAAGTGTCTCTTTCACCTGCTTGTCGTTAAATTAACATAGATTTTATTGTTGATTACGCAAGTTCAATATAGATTATAGGCCAAAAGTCGAATGAACAAGTACTTACGTCCTTTTGAATTCTTACAGGTTAGGCCGTTGTTGGCCGGAACACGGTAGCATTCTGCTATTGTGTGACGTCATCACATTTTTTAACTGATTTTTAGAACAGATAAGTGAACTTAAAAATGCAATTTTCAGCTGAGTGTATTATCTTAGCCCTCCCTTTTGAATGCAACTTTCAAATTACTTTACACAAAATTACATCCAGAGAAAAGTAGATTTATGGGGGTGAAACCCCATTGACTCCCATTCATTCTGCACTTGACCGCGACCGCCCCCGCATGGACAGAGACGTGTTACTGCAGCCAATCCAGAACCCGGAAGTAACCAGCCAGTGTCAATTCTCTTCAATAGACATTCTCTCTCACTTCTACGAATCCGTTTGGAATTTCTGTGAGAGAGCGCCCTCCAGCGTTGTGAATGAATCACAAATTACATGAGAGTGTTAGTGCTCCATAATGTTCAGATTGCCTCGTTTTGGAAAAGAATAAAACAATAGGTCATGCTATCTTGAAATCTCTTTGAATTAAATCTAGATTTATTCACAATGGCCTCTAAGTGAACACACTTGACCCGCAAAAAATGCGGGGGATGCATTTATGTTTGAGGGGCTGAAAAATGGTAACTTTTGAAAATGGGGTATCAAAATGCAAGATTTTGTAAACAATACTGTTATTGTCTCCATGAAAATGGTTATGCCATGCGCATGCGTGTTACATGTCCAGTAGGTAGGCACGTACTGATAGATAGGCACAAAGTGACCGTCAACTAGGGCATTTTTAATAGTTTTCGTGGATACGTGTGAAATGAATCGCTTTGACAACACATGAAAATGCATTAAAAAAAATAAAAAAAATATTTAATTCGTTTTTTTAGGTAAATATCTATTTGCCAAACCACATTAAAATGCATTAGATAAAAATAAAGTAAAATGCAAAAGTATTTGACTTGACTTGTACATCAACAATGAACATTTGCAGCTATTTAAGCATTAAAATACTAAAACACTAAAATACACTAGTATTGTACCATACACATGTATTTTATTTTATTTATAGATGACTGAAATTCCATTTGTTTAAAACTTTAAATATTTTATAAACCTGGTCAAGACAGGCTAGTTTGTCAATTTATTATTGTAGAATAAAATACTTTTTTAACTTTTTTTTAAACTTTGTTTTCTAACATACAAGCACTTCTTGAAACACCTTACCTTAAAATCACGATCCAGGCTGTTACACAGCACCTGCCAGGGAGGTGTGTACCTGAACATGCTGCTCGCTGTGCGTCTGAGCTGGTGTTTGCTGCAGTACTACTTGCTTATTAGAGTTCCACAGGAAAACCCAGCATGCAGTTATCTCAACTCAGTCCTAATGAGTCCAGTCTGTGGAGGAAGTTGGGTTAATGAGGAGAGGGGAAAGTGAAAGGAAGAGGGAAATCATTTTCATATAACATAAAATATCATAAAACAATCACCCTCTCAAATGTATACTCCAGTATGTGTATTACAAAATAATGTATATGAATACATTATATTTGCTTAATGTTTTTACTCTCAAAATAAGATATTCTTCCTCTGACTCACCTCATCTTTTGCAGGCCCATGGATACAGCAAGACCATCATGTTTAATACCGCTGAAAGATACAGTTAAAGCAGGACCTGGCCTACCCATCTGTAATTCTGCAGGGTTCAGTCAGCCACACTTGACACTTTCCCACCCACTACCCATAAAACTTGTGTTTTGGCTCAATTGCTCTGGTAAAGCCCCTCCTCCAATATGGCTGCATGTGTTGTTTACCATTCTCAGCCAAACCGAGAGGTATCATCTTTAGCGAAAATGCCAAAAATGTATGTGGGGTGACCTGGCCCATGGTCAAAGATTCAGTGCATGCATGCGTGTCCCTGCTGAGGGCAGGGATACCAGTCTGGAATACTGCTATAATCAGCAACCTTAGAACAAAAGCTGAGAATACCACTCTACTATCCAATAATGCAGCTCATAGTTGCTCTCTAGCCTGGTCATTTAGTCATTGACAAAGGAAGTGACAATGCCGCAGTTAGTTCTGAATGGCAGCAGAGTGGCGTTCCTCAGGTCTCGCCACTAGGCCCGCAACGAGTTTGTATTTTAGAAATTAAGAAAAATTCTTTCCTTGCTTAGTTCCCTTACTCCTTGACTTTGTTGCTGTTTGTTTTCGACACAATAAGAAGAATCAGCTCATTCACACATTTAAAGGGGTCATGAACTGGCTTTTAAAATGTTATTATATTGTTGTCTGAGGTCAACTTAAGACGTTCGCTTGGTTTTTGCATTCAAAAACATCAAAATGAATAAGTAATAGGCTATTTTGTACCCAAGTTGTGAGCCTTCATGAAAAACGGTCGGTTTTTATGGGCGTGTCGCACTGAAGACTTGGAAATAAACGCCCACTGCTGTGAGTGGATAACAGTTTTGCATATTATAATGAGTTTCACTCACCCGTCGGTGTATGTGGGGGAAAACGTCCAATGTTGTCAAATGGCAACCGGTTGCCCATACATGTTCGACCCAGAGTCCGTGTGTTGCACAATTCCTGTCAGATCCAATATAGACGGCACAGCACCGTTCTTTACTCTTAAACACTCTGCAAATCTAGTCTTGTTTACAAAACAATCCTCAGTGAAATGAAGCGAACAGACGACGATGTTTTACCCTCATCAGCTGGAACGTCATTAAAAATAAAGTTTATCCATGAAGTCCTATTGGAATCCAGAGGAAGCTTATGCAGCGACTGTCTTCTTCCACAACCAGGCACTGCACAATATTCTGTATTGCTCGGTAGAACGATCCGGTTTGTCATCACGAGGTAGTTTGGCTACTTATAGCAATGCGTGTAATGCGCTAATCGGTGGGCGGGGCTAAACCGGCCGTGTTGAAGTAGGTGTTGATCTTCTTCTGCGGGGGTGGTGTTTTTTTAACCCCTTCGACGTCATAGTTTCCCACTTTTCAAAACGAGACGTGTTCAGAGGCTGGTGTAAATAAAAGCTTTTATTGGACTAACAAGGATGTTTTCAGTTCTGAAACTTACAGGATATTCTTATAATATGATAACCTCTTAGATATCAAAAGCTCAAGGAAAATTTGATTTCTCAGTTCATCACCCCTTTAACAACGCTTTACTCCAACATGATATTTTTTTGCCATTATTTCGCTGTGAACTACATTTCTATTGAATTGCATCCAATAGACTGCAAACTCACAAAATGAATCTTTTGCTTCTGCTTTGCTTTGAAAAAAATGCGGAGAAGGGAGTGCTGGCCTGGTACATACCGATTTGCACATCAATCCTAAGAAGCACATGGTACATTTGTTGTTACAAAGAAAACAAGACAGACACAGGGATTTCCGTAAAGCACATCACATTTTAATGTCTCGTTCCAACTCTTTCTACAGCTCTGTCAGGTTGATTAGAAAGCAGACCTTCACAACACACAGACAATAGTGGCAGTAATAGCACACACATTCATTATCATGAGAACCAATAAGAGAGGGCTGTTCAGACAGGCGGAGAAGTACCCCGTCTGGGCCGCCCATTATCAGTACTCATTAGAACCAGGTTATATGTCCTTGGTCCTCTGTTCTATCATGCCTTTGAACTCAGCTTGACATCAAGGGTTAGGGGGTTCAAGCACAGGGACATTATCTAACATGGAAATGGATATGTATATGTAGATATGTGTGATTTATGTACCTATAAAAGCATGCAACTATACAAAAGAGATACGCCGAGCCCGTGGCCAGACAACAAGGCATTCAGGGGTGAGGAACAAGTCGGAACTGGAATGTTAGTACTGACGGACAGTAAGGTGAGCGGCAAAAGTGTGAGGCAACCGTGAAACTCACAGTGAAGCAAAGACTTTAAAGGAGGAGTCCCAGATGAGGATTGGGGGAAAAGCACACTGGTTCTTGATCAGCTGAGCCATGAATTATAAACTCATAGATGCTGCTTTACATCCCCAAACTGTGCACATGGAGAAGTGAAAATTCTGCAAGTGTGTAAACATGAGGGAACAAGATAAACAGTAAGGTTTTTCATGCTGACCTCATTTGGCTCCTGGGCCTCTGAACACACACGCATATTGATTTCCACAGAGCTCATCCCAGTGATTCAGGCAGTTAAACAGACATTACAACTATGTAATTAAAATAGGAGATACATGACACATATTAACTGACATAAATCAAAACACACACTTCATCTAGCACATCTCTACCAGGGCCATATAATTAATTCCTCTAAAATTAGTTCATAATTTGTCATCGAATTAAATCGATGAAGCAAGTAATTTACAAAGCAAGGGACACAACAGGTTTAACATTCATGAAGAAACCCTCCAATGTAATGTTATGTACAATTAAAGGTGCATTTAGTAGTTTGGAGCTAATTTTTAAACATGAAAAAAATAATTGTTTTCGTAAAGTGTCATCCGAATGACGCACGCTCACATGAGATAAAAGCATTTTAAAGCCCCCGTGAACCGGAAGTTGCAAACGATTTTTCTCCAGTGCTGTGACGTATTTCCAAGTGAAACGGAATATTGAACAGAGGGCAGGGTTTTACTCTAGCGCTCCTCCTCTCCATCTCTCGCTCATAGCAAACTAACGGTTTGAGGGGAGTGGTTAAGCGTTTCCCCACCCAAGTTGTGAAACCTACGTCATCAGAAAAAGAAACCGTTCCAGACCGGAAGTAACTTTTCAGATTTTGATTAAAGATTACCAAGGTAAAACATTTTTTAAATATATATTCACTTGCACGGATTAATTGTTCACCACAAGACTAGTAATATGCGCTAACAAAGTAAATAGGTTCAATTTTGATTTCACGGGGACTTTAAGTATGTATATGCTGTACGGCGTGTACGCTATAAGCGTAGTGTTGTTTGGCGATTCAGAGTTTGGTGACAATGGTGTTGAGAGAAACAAAATATTTTAGACTTTGTAACCTAAAAAAAATTGTAACCTAGGTTTGACTTGTTTGCTGAAATCACATCATGTTGGCCAGTTTCAAACATGCTCGGAAAACACCGATGATAGGCTTCATTTGAAAGCGCCCATCACAACCTACATGGCCGAAGATGCAGAAAAAGTATGAAGCCAGAAGACAAGACAAAAAAACGTGGCATATTACACAAGGTGGGGAAGATTTTCAAAATCCTGATAGTTATTCAGAAGTTGGTTCTTTTCTGTTGGACAGCTAAGGGAGTTTATTATTCTGTTGAAGACTGCTTGCTAAAACTCGAGATGATTGTGCTAAACCACATCAATAGATAAGGCTATTGTGATATCAGACTACTGGATGCACCTTTAAGTGTTACTTGCAATGGAAAACATGGAAATAAAAAGCGAAATAAATTTAAAATGCCACCGCATTAAACCATAATGCAGTCAATCACCCATCTCTTCAACAAAAACTATGCTTTTTGTTTTTACTGAAGCATTTGGCATCATAGCTACTTTAAGGGTAATTCCAACATTTTTTTCCCAACTTTTATCAGAAACGTTAACACTTTTTCCCCCTAAAATAATCTAAAAAACTTCAATACTTGGCATGGTAACCTATTAAACTTTTCCTGTCGCCTTGCCACACTTCCCCTCATTTCATTGGAATAGCTAAGGAAGGGTGGACAGTGTCCTTCCTGTCTTTCCATTCTTGAACTGTTATGATTGTTGTTTAACTGAGAGAGCTTTGCTTATTCTGACACTAGTTTACACACATGAGGGCTCTTGCATAGGATTGGCTGCAGCAGTTTTCTAATGTCACATGTTGGAAATGAGCTGTCAATGACCCTTCCTGAATGCTAATGGCAGTGCAGACTGGAATACAATCAAAACACCATCCTGGACACAGCCAGATTGATACTTCAACAGTTCTTAATGTCAGAACAAGGGCAGGGCTTTTTCAATAATCAAAATCCATGCAGGTGAAATGATGAGAAGGCAACAAATATTTCAATGCAAGTTTATATCACGCAGCAGTTTGAAAGTAACCAAGAGAACAACTTGCTTCTTACTTGATGAAATCTTCAAGTTTGGACAATATATGACAACGGGTTTTAATTAAAACAAAGAAACGATTAAACATGCGTAAGCTCTTTGCTGGACAAGTCCGACTGAGAACGACTACCGAAAAGCCTTACTAAATATCAGAGCTTACTGAGATATCCTCGGCTCACCTGTTCATGTTTCAATATGAAAGAGTGCAATCAGCTGGACGCACATTAGAACAATAAGAAGAAATACAGATTTTCCTTTAAGGAGGGGAAAATGGTGCTGTATAACTCCCTTGTGAGTGCGTGTGAGGGATTGCAAAGAAAATTGAAAGGGATGCTCTGATAAAAGAAAGGGCTTTGAAATATTCTTTCTTTGAAGCAAATAGTAATTTGAGAGAATGTAGTCTCAGCGTAAAATACAGGTGTGCATTTACAGCAATGTTGGTTCGATAGAGGATAAGCTGTGACATGCTTTGATTTAGCACAAAATTGTTATAACTCATCCCTATGTTTGTAAAAAAAACAAATAAAAAGCACGTATATTATGCAAGTATAATGGAAGTCTATGGTGGAAGGCATAGGAATAAATAATAAGTCTAGCTACAAGACTATACACTACTGTTTAAAAGTTTGGGGTCAACAATTAGTTAAAAAGGTTATCAAAAGTAACAGTAAAGATTTATTTATTTAAAATATATTTAAACAAGATATTTCAAATGAATGCTTCAATAAAGAATTATGGGAAAAAAAGTCAATTTCCACAAAAATATTAAGCACCTTTACTATCACAGGAATAAATTAGATTTTAAAATACACGCCAGTTTTTTAAAATTGTGATATTACTGTTATACAATATCACTGCTTTACTGTATTTTTGCTGCCTTGGTGAACAAAAGAGACTTCCTTCAAAAACATTAAAAAAATCTTATCGACCCCAAACATTTGAACAGTAGTCCATGTGCTCCTGTCAAGACCATGTAAAGCCAGCAAGGATTTACAGAATGATTTAGACAACAGCTCAGGAATAATAATAATAATAATAATAAAATACAAACTTCCAATTTTTGTAAACATATTTTTTTTTCATTATAAACTGAGGAATGAGTCAAAACAATTATCTATATCAATAGAGAGCTTAACGTGTATTTAACCCCAAAATCATTTAAAATTCATTTCTAAACAAAGGCGGAGAGCGCTCTCTCAATCCCATGGTTTTATTCCTAGTTGAGAAAACCAAAATGATAATAATTGAAATACTTATCACAGCTTCATCAGTAATAAATATGTAAAAATGTTTTCTTTTATGCAAAAGTGAAAATGCTTTGCACAAAGGGAACTCAACTAAAATAAATATTTCTTTCAAAAACAAATCATGACGTCATATATATTATGTAATTATGTAAGATAATTCATCCCTTTATGGTAGGACTTTAGGATTTAAGAGGCTTGCTGGATACCGATCGGTTCAGTTCAGTTAAAGGGTCTTTAATCTTCAGACTTTTCTCATAGGAGCGCATACGACGTGATTCATTTCAGCCACAATAAAACCAGAAAAAAAAAACTAAACGCATCAAATTTAAATGAGGTTAGAGAGTATCAAGGGGAAAGGATCAAGCAATATAGAAAATATAAAACAGGTCAAAATCAATTAAAGAAACAACAGCTTCTATCAAAAGATTGTGAATGTTTATTCTTTGCCTTGCTATTGTTCTCTCTGTATGTTGTTGCATTTCATCAGCAAAGTCCATGTTTGGGAGGGTGCGTTTAGGCTCACATGATTACGCAGCACTTGCAGGGTTGTTTCTCCTTGCTCTTGACCTCAGCAGCGCCCCCTTCTGGCTGTCCCGACTCTCCCGCCGCCTCTTCAGCCTTCGGTGGCTCTGCTGGGCTGCCGTTAGAAGGTGCCTGCTCCTGCATGGTGTCACTGCTGGTGGTCTTGGCATCTCCATCCTCTATGACGACCACCTCGGCCTTCACAGTCGTGCTTTCCTGCCCCAAAACCTTCTTTGTTTCGTCCTCGTCCTCCACGCTCTGGTAACCCATGAAAACCATCGTAACTGGGTTCTCCGCACTGGCCCCGCCCACTTCTGTCTGAGGTGTTGCGGGTTTCGGTTCTACGCCGGTGATCTCCATTACGGGGGTGGAGCCGGCTGCACCTGGGACTACGTCTTTCTCAACCTTCTCAACTTTCTCGGCCTGCCCTCGCTCCAGTCGTGGTGTAGTCTTGCCGCTCTCGCTCATGGTCACTTCATCAGCTTTGTGGAGGAGCTCATCCACCTCGGAAGAGCTGAGCTGGTGAACGCCATTGGTTACTGCGCCGTCCACACTGCGCACTTCATGCACCACTGCATAGAGAAAAATAAGGCACATTTTAGTGATACCCTGACTGACCGCCCAATATCTATTGACATGACACCCCCTAGAGCAATATCGACCACGAACAAATGTGGGTCAACGACAAATTTCAGTGTTCAAGATCAATATTTTTTTTTTATTTTTTTTTTTAAAGTCCTTTATCTTGTTGGTTTCATATGGTTGACTAATTTAATTAATCATATAACTTAATGTAATTGAATAATTTAAAATTATGTTTCGGGAGGGGAAACTAATGGCAAACTAATTAAACTAAAGGTCAAAATATCTGATATTAATTATATTAATTATATCATTAATTATAAGACTTAATAATAGGTTTTCTTTTAATGAGGAATTTACATAATTCAATTATCAGGGCAGTTCGATCATTTGAATATATAAATATATATATATATATATATATATATATATATATTAGAGCTGTGCAAAAATTAATTGTGATTAATCGCATCCAAAATAAAAGTCTGTGTTTACATAATATATTTGTGTGTGCTGTATATAATTATTTTGTATATATAAATACCTATGCATTCATGTATATATTTAAGAATTATTTGCGCTTAAATTGTGTATATATAAATAAATACATAATCTATATTATATAAATATAATTTTATTTATGAATAACACATTTTCTTAAATATATACATGCATGTGTGTGTATTTATATATACAAAATAATTATATACAGCACATAGAAATATATTATGTAAACACAGACTTTTATTTTGGATGCGATTAATCGCAATTAATTTTTGCACAGCCCTAATATATATATATATATATATATATATATATATATATATATATATATATACACATACATAAATTAATCGATTCAAACTAAAGTGAGTGTCATGTCACATCTTTCAGATTATAATACAGCACTCAGCCTTACTTACATACAGCCTTACTTGACAATGCTTATATGAATCCTTTGTGTAAACATTGCAGCACATTTGCCACATATTAAATGCTGGTTTGCAGTAATCAACATTTTTTTTTTTTATAATACTGTGACTTAGGCCTAATCATTTCTGCTGGAAAACCACAATTTATTTTACCCATTGATGAATGCACAGAAAGCATACTGTGCACAGTTAGTGACTACTGTTAGCATCGTCTTTAAAGATTGTGTGCCAAGTGCACTTTAATTGCCAGGAGTGCTCACATGAGTGAGGGGATCAAACACAGGGAAAGAGTGGCAAGCAGTAAACAGAGCAGGAAGCAAGCAGTGCTACTGGTGTTAGCATTAGCAGCTAGCAGCATACGGTACAAACAGATACAGTAAATGAAGTATTGTAATCATTCATAAAACCTTGGAGAATATAGGCTACTTAATATGTGAGTAATTTATAGCTTTATTGTATAACAACACATTTTAACTGGGAAGGGTAAGGCTCATGGCTAAGCTTGGCAACAACATGCCCAAAACTAGCAGTCAAGTTGCAGGGTGACCAAATATGAGTTTAATGAATGATATGGTCGCTTCTTCCGGGAAATAATGATGTGTCAACCAAAATCAGGAGTTTGTGGTAACCCTGCATCTAAAGCCATGTTTAGATGAACTTATTACTTTACGAGAAGTGGTCAGCATTTGCTGACATATCCAGTGTGTTACTTTTATTAAAAAAAAAATTAAGATTCATATGTGCTAATTGACACTATCTCATCCCCATGTGGTTCCAGACCCATTAGACTCACTTTCTTTAGTGGAACCCAAAATACACTGAAAAAAATAATATGCTTTATCTAATCAATAAAATTGTGGCAACATATTACAAGCAATATTATTAATTAAATTGTACAAATTAGAATTAATTAGAATGTTAATTTGATTAACTATTACTCAATTCTAATTTGTTCAATTTAATAAATATTATTGCGTGTAATCTGTTGCCACAATTTTATTGATTAGATAAAGCATGTTCATTTTTACAGTGTAGATGACCAGAAGCTATAAATAAAAATATGCAGGTCTCATCAAACTCCAAAAAGGACAAAAAAGTAACATAGTTCATGACTCATGGCTCATTGGAAAAATGTGCCTGCCTACGTTGGTTGTTGTACTGCGGCTGTTTAGAATTGAAATGTGTGGTGAGTGGCTCTGAAAGGTTAATGCTCTGTTGTGTTCGAAAATAAACCCTAAACCTAACCAATAGTTTTAATGAAAGCAAACATGAGATTAAAATGCATTTGCTGAAGCAACCACACTATTTTAACTTGCTGCTATAGGTCTTTGAGGTCTTTTCTCATGACTCATATTTCACAGGACTCATACCCGAGTGCTTCAGATCGTAAGTGCAGTGCTTTGCCAGTCCTGGATAAGCTATTAGAAAATGTACTACATCAGAAAAAGCCATACATAAGGAGCTCTATGTGACATGCACATCAAAATGTATGTTTACAGCATGCTCTTAGTGTTTTGATGCCGTAGTATTGTGCAAGGAACTGTCTTTATTAATATATAATCTGCCCATGTAATCATAATGTGTTTGAAAAGGAATAAAAGTCTGTGTTTTACTGCCACTAATGTTCATTTCGGCTGGAAACCACAGTTAATTGAATTGGTGCGTTTTAGGAGTTTTGCAAAAATGTAGGCACTTTTTTCACTGATACATGTTGTCTTAAATGTCAAACACCTGAAAAAAAAACATTTAACCCTCACCCTTCCTTTGCACTTTGTTACACATCTTTCCCTCATGGATCAAAATGACCCAAAGCCCTAAAATTATACTTTTTTCTTCTTTTTCAGAAAGCTTATTTTATGTAATTTCAAATTTTTTAAAGCAATTTTTTGAGATTTTTTTTTTGTTGCTCTTTTTATTTATTTTCATTTACATGACTAGATTTGATCAATAACTAGTAATTTAAGCATATTCCTCACATTATTTATACATATATATATATATATATATATATAACATCATATTTCATGACTCATGCCACTAGATGGCCTTATAGTTCTATTTGGAGCAAATGAGCTGTTCCGCTGGGTCCCAAAGTCAGATTCTCTTCAGTACTTATTCAGATACAAATGTAGACATTATTTTAAAAAAAAAAGAAAAAGAAAAAGGTTGCTAAAGTTTTAGCATTTTTAGTTAGAATTTTGAGCATTTTTAGGTTTTTCTTTGTACTGAAGCATTCTCCACATTCCATTCATCCCTAAAGGGGTCAAATTGACCCGTGAGGGAAGGATTTGTTACTTTAAAAAATTCTACCACAGAAACTCGTCAAATCCATAATTTTTTTTGGTGTATTCGTGGTTCAAGTGCGACAAAAGTCCTAGGGTCTTGGACCCCTCTGAAAAACATTCAATTAATTTCGGATCAAACTGACCCAAGGAAAGCATGAGTTAAAGCTACACCGTGTAACTCTTTTAATTTATTCGTAGCTAAAACACTTAGTTCTTTCAAAAATATATGTGCTCATTAATTTATATTTAGTTTGTTCAATTAATAAAGTATTCTCGTGAGTGTATAATATGCCATTGAAAATACATACGGGTAAGGGGTTCTAATGTCGGTCGCCATGCTGCCCCTCCATCTTGAAAGTACATTAGCCAAAGAGGGACATACCCGTTAATTCAAGCTTCGCCTTTCGAATTTACGTTTGAGTTAACACTCATGGACGAGGTCGAACTGGAAACCATGTTAATCTTGGACTACATTGGCCACCGTAGGAGTTAAAACGAAATCGGAATTGAGAGGAACAGAAACTAATATTCATTGGATGGTCATATACCTTTTCACCGCTAGATGGGGGTAAAAATCACACAGTGTAGCTTTAAATATTTGACGGGTTTGACGGCTGAATGGAAACGGTTCTCACATGTCACATGACCCACAACGACACAGCAAACTAAATATGTGAAAGTCAGAACAAATTATGCTATGGAAGAAAGAAAGTCATACGGGTTTGGAACAACACAAGGGTGTAAAGATGACGTTTGTGTAAAACAACATAAACACCAGGTTTGGGCAAATAAGACAAATTACAGCTGATGTTTTATGTAAACATTCAGACTTCTCGTAAAGTAGACATCTCTAGCAAAGCCACGCACGCCTGCTCTATCGCCAGCCACCTTTCTGTTCATCCTCATAGACCTTGACCCCCTGCATCGAGAGCTCTTTGGGGAGCAGTGTGTTAGTGGACAGGACTTTGGTCTTTCCAGTCACCAGGTCCTTCTCAACAGTGATCTCTACGGAGTACATCGCTGCAGTGCCAACGAAAGAACGCATTACAATCCTGCAATGATGTGCTGTCACACTCACATGAAGTCATTTAACACACACACACACACACACACACACACACTTGTTTGGGACCAGTTGCTTTATTTAAACAACCAGTGAAACATGACTTTCAGAGACTGTCTGTTGAGCACTATGACAACAATGACACAGAGTGAGGTGTTGAAAGACAATATGACTGATAGGCACTACATGTTTGTGTTCTAATGTAATTTATTCGAAGTAATATTATTTGGAGATTATATTTTATTATATAATAATCAGAACTTTCTTATAACCATATAAATTGCTTATAACCTTACATATATATATATATATATATATATATGCGCTATATTTTATATTTTTGAGTTTTATTTTAAACATCTCAATGTTAATTTATTTAAAGATTTTCCTAAAATCATGTAATCAGAACTTAAAAATTCCTTATTATCTGTTGAAAATGTTTATAAAAATATATAATTAAAATTAAAAAAAAAATTAAAAATACTTTTAAATATATATATTTAAAAACTTTTCCTATATGAAAAACATTTTTGTACATATATTTTTCCCCAATATTTTAAATATAAAAATAAAAAAACAAATACATATAATTATTAAATCATTTGTTGTATTTTTGCTTGTTTAGTTTATTTTTGTAACTCTATCATAAATAAAAGCCATGTTAACCTAATCCTTTATTAATACAACTTCCAAAAAAAGCAGTTTCAATTAGATGTTATTCTGCTCACACACACACACACACACACACACACACACACACACACACACACACACACACACACACACACACACACACACACACACACACACACACACACACACACACACACACACACACACACACATGCAAACACACATCAACTGAGAGAACAGAGAAGACAAGATTAGATGAAATCAGCACAATATTAGTAAGTTTTTCAACACTGACAATTGGACAATATTTTTTTGATATTTTTTAGTTGGTCTAGTCATCTATTTCAGTCAAAAAACTGCAAATAAATTTAGAGCAAAATTTAGACCTGAAAGCTTTTTTTTTGTTTTCTGACAGGTCTTAGTTTTAATCAAGAGATCTAAAACAGCACCTTTCAGCTTTTGGTCTGTATCTGACTTTAAAACACTGATTCAGCAATCGGGTTTGAACATATTAAAATTAACCAAGAGGCATTCAAGTGATTCTAAACAGACAAATAAGGTTTACACAATGAAACTTTTTTTCCAAATTTCTAAATCTGTTTCTAATTAGACATTAGTGCACTTGAATTTGCACTTGAAAATTCTAAAAATACTATTGGGGTGTATATGCAAAGGTGTTTAGGACATTTCCCTAGTTGGGCAAAGGCACAGTTAAGGGTCTAAAAGGTTTGAGAACTGCAATGACATTAATCGGCTAATAGGTCTAAAATAGAGCTTTTTTGAGCCCAAATTTAACCTTAACTCTTACTTTGTGCCCCTTTCCATCAGTATGTGATATTTATCTCAGAATTACAGAGGTAAAGAGTAAAAACAGCAGGAAGAGTGTGTGATCTCTGCGTGAGCTATGGGTGGACTAACACTCACCTGCTCTCATCATGTCAGAGACACCTCCGGATTTCTCCAGACGAGGGCTGACGTGAACTTTGACCTCTAATTAGGGTCATGAATGAGGACAGAGAAGGACAGAGAATGATAAAAAGGTATAAGAAGTGAGAGTGTGGAACAGGAGGGAGAGGGAGGATGGGAAGGAGTACTAGACACAAGATTGACTGTATTGTCCTTTGGATACATGACAAGGGTAACTCCAGAAACTGGCCTTTTGGCAGTGTAACTTATAACTAGTTGTTTTTGAGATTTCAAAGAGCGTGGAGAAAGAATTCTGATCAAATGTTGATCACAAAAAGGCTGTCATTAGAGGTGTTTCTGGTGTCAGAGATGGTGATGTTACCTTTTACAGATTTTACAGAGTCTGCCACAACCTGAAAAAGAGAGGGAAAAAAACAAGTTGATCCAATTATGTTTGTATTAAATATGAAATATCCAAATACAGTCATCTGTCAAATAAATTACTTTGCTATCTAGTTAAGTTTTTAATCTTTTTTTTTTAAATGAATACATATTTATAGTGCTTAATGTTGTCTTGTATTACCTTGATGTTTCTAATACAATGACAAATTTGACTTTTTCTTTTTTCAAGTTCTGACTGCTGTAATCAATCTCTCGATATTTTTTCCCTCTTTTGGAAAGTTTTCCTTTTTGTTTTACAGAAATTATACTAGTTGTCATCTCCCATGTTTAACTATGGAAGTTTACCCAACTATGATGACTTCTGCTTCTGAGAACCCCAGAAATGTCAAAATTTAGATATAAGAATAAGTATATGAAATAAGTATAAACCATTTAAATATATATATTGTGTAAAATTATGACTGCCCTGTTAACTTCCTGAGGTGTCATTTCCACCTCATTTTTTTTACTCTACTGTATTTGTTTACCAATGACTCTAGACAATTTCAGTAAAGACAAGAGCATGCTTGAGGTGAAATATGAGATATGTAATGTGTGAAGAAAAAGAAAAATCAAGCTACCTGTAAACACTGTATAACGTGTAAGCTTATTATAGGTATTTTCCAATCAAGCTGTATTTAGTCAAATAATATTTTATTGTGCATACACATAAAATGCTAGATATACAAGCAGCCACAATAAGACAAAGAGTCAGTCATGTGATACTAAAAATGTTTAACATTTCAACCACCATCATTTCCAGCACAGAATGCTATTTAAAACAATACATAATTTGAGATGTGGGAATTTTCATTATACGTTCAGAAAAAAAAAGAGAACTTTGTCATGTGATATGTATACTGTATACTCTATTGGACATTGTTAAATAAACATTTGTAAAACTAGTTAGTGTTTTAAGGAATTTTAGCTTTTTAACATCTACCCATAGATTAATACACACTTCAACTGGTAAAAAAAACAAAACAACAAAAACAAAAAACATTCAGTTTTTCCATTCTAAGGGTTTCTATAGAAAATGAACATTTGGCCATGAACAACTCTACGGTACTGTTTCTTAATTCTCAAAAGTAATAGCTGGGTTTCAGTTAAGTGATTATGATGACGTGCAAAATTCAGATGGAGGGCAGGGAGTGAAGAGCGCAATGGATGATAGTCCATACTGTACTACTTAACACGCTATTACAAGAGAAAGATATAAACAAAAAAATCAAACGTGGATGTGATCCTTATTTTATGAAAAGGAGCGATTTACGTGCCATCGAGACGGTAGATATCAGTAACTACCTCGTCTTACAGACATACTTTGACTTTACAAAGTTCGGAAACTGATACGTTACACAAACATAGCCACTTAAGTTGTATTAACTCACCTTTTACAAAGTGATCACTGCACAAACGGGCATTTTCCTATTCGGCTCCCCCCGACTGCAGACGTAGGTTTGCAAGCCGTTTTTCCAGAGTTTTTCAGACAATTTCTTACATTTCCCCCCCTTATGAACAACAACTTTTGGTACACGATTAAAAACTCCTCGTGGGTTGATCGATTTAAGTAACCGTAAACAATGCAAAATATAGGCATTTTGAGTTTGTTTTAGTGCTTTCTAAATACAGCAAATCACTTCCTGCCCTCCATTTGCATTTCGCGCCATGGCAACGCAGTGGCGTGACGTCATATGAAACCCAGCTATTCTGGCATACATGAATTTGGAAATGTATTAAAATGAAGACATAAACTGTAAGCACTAGAGGTCAACATGCACTGGACAGTGACATGATGTTCTTTAGAGGATTCTGACCACAACAGAAAAGTCCAATCAAAGAAAATAATGTGTTATTTTCACATTGCTATGGAGTTCCCTCCGAATGCAGAACAATAACATTTCCAGTGAGTGCAAAAGTCAGTCAGTTGTGAATGTTTCGAGCATGCTGCTTGAGTGAGACAGATTTCTGCACTTTAAGCAGTGATGCCCTTAATCAAGATGGCCTTTGTGTAGCCAGACATGAGACGGCCCCCTATTGTGTGTCATGCTTCAATAGAAGCCTTGATATCTCCTGCTGCGTTTTATGGGTTAGAAAGAGCTGCTGGTCAGAACTCACCATTTTCTCTACTGTCATGGTGTTGACTTCCTGTACTGCGTCTGACAGGTTCTCTTTGGTGGATGTTGCAGACAAACCTGTCTCTAGCACTTCCAGCTCTCTTTCCAGTCTGGGTTAATAAAGGGAGAGACAGAGGAAAATAAAAGATGGTCATTAAGTATATTATTTTATATAACCAATCACAAGTCTTGCAAAGAAAATAGCTTACTTAAGCGTTGTAAGATAAGGTTTCGTAATGGGAATGGTTTATCTTTAGGAAAAAGGAAAATGTCATTGTTTCTACAATTAATAATATTCATTTTATACTACGGGGCAGTGCAATGCTTGAATCTGATTGGTTAACAAGCAAAAAACGCATGGCTAAAGTAGTTCCAGGCTGATCTTAATCAAATTACATAAAAGGTCCATACAGCCTACAACAGCAAAAGAACCAAAACCCACAACGACACTAGCCAAACAAATAAATATAGTATACAGTAAACAATACGCTCTTAAGAAAAATGGTTCTAAACAGTACCAAATTAGGGAACAAGACACTTTCACAAAGTTAAAGAACCTGTAGCAATTCAAATCTGTTTTTTACAAATCACACCACACCTTTGTGAGAGGGCCTTTCACACCAGGCCTTACTGGCATTAGCTGTTTACTGGCATGATTCACTGGTTTGCATACCAGTTCTGTGCCAGGAGCCCTAGCAGCCAGAGCAGAGATTTAATCAGGGAATGGAGATCCAAACTGGCTGTTCTGACCCATGCCACTTTTTCACCATTAGAAATAAACTGAGACAAATCACATGAGAAAAATCTTGGCCACTAGATCCATATTACACTGAAAAACAGAGGTAGGATACAGACATCTGTTTACTAGTCCTTTTATTAAAAGTGTCTAGTTTTATAGTTAAATGCAACTCTTTATTGCAATGGTGTGACTGGTTTACCTAAGAATGGTCTCCTCAAGACCTCTGGTTTTGGCCTCGTCTTCCCGCAACTGTTTTGTGGTCTCGTCTTCCTCCGGTCCTGCAGAGGGCGCACCGTCTAGCAGCCATCTTTCCCTCAGTGCCTTTGACTACAAGAAAACGCACATTTTCTGTAAGCAAGGAATACTCAAATGACCTTGTGCATTTGTCAAAATGTGCCATGTAAAACAGAATATACTCTGCGGAACATTGTATCCCATAATCCAAAGTTCTGTGAAACAATGTAACAAATGATATAGAAGCAATCATAGCCTTTTTTTTATTATTCATTGATTTTTTTTTTAAGTGTTTCCACCAAATGTCATTTTTACTCACATGCAAATTTGTATTTTATTTTTTTCTGAGTGGTCAGTTATTTCATTTGAACATATTTGAGCATTTATTGCTGCAACTGACCAATCAGAATCAAGTATTTCAAGAGAGGTATGCAACAATGTTTCACATTGTGTATGTGTGTGTATATATATATATATATATATTGTATGCAGTATTCAGTATATGGTATACAAGTAATCCATGTGGTTGTATTCCATTTTGAACACAGCTAAATAGACTACTGGTGGTTATCATTACAAACATTACATATTTTAATGAAATAGGAAAAAGTCTCCAATGCTCAACAAGGCAACATTTATTTAATCAAAAATACAGTAAAAACAATAATTTTCTGAAAAATTACAATTTAAAATAATCTATGTTTAAATATTTTCTGTGATTTCAAAGCTGAACTGTCAACAGTCATTATTCCATTTATCAGTGTCACATGACCCTTCATTCTAATATTTTGTGCTCAGCTATCAATAAATTATTACTGAAGCTCAATGATTAATAATGATTCTTATTATCATCAACGTTAAAAAAACATTTTTGAGGAAACTATGATATAATTTTAATCTATAAAGATCAAAATAATAGCACTTTTTTTAGATGGAAATGTTTTGTAACATAAATATCTATACAAAATATTACACCCCAAACCGTTGAAAGATAGTGTGTGACACTGATAACAGAAACAGAAAGCAGCAACATTTTCAACATTGATAATAATAAGAAAAAGAGTAATGGCTGCTGAATGGAAAAAAGCTTTGCCACCACAAGAAAATATTACATTTCAAAATATTTAAAAATAGAAAACAGTCTTTAAATTGCAATCATATTTCACATATCACTGTTGTTTAACTGTATTTTGATCAAATCATTATTGTATATATTCTTTACCAATGCAAACAGATTTAGGGTAAAGATGGTGTTGTTACAATGAAGTTACAATGTTGTAAAAATTGTTATAACCAATAGATACAGTCGGTTGGTCTGGGAACGCCCCCGGGAACGCCCCGTCACGTGGTGTGAATTTAGCCCGTGGGGGAAAACATTGCCTTGGCGCTCATTGAAATACATGGGACAATCATGCCGAAGAGTTGCTGTGTCGTTTTCTGTACCACCAATAAACAAACAAATTATAAATTGAAGTTCTACAGCCTTTCTTACATACATGCAGAACCGGATAGGAGGACAAAATGGCAAAATTAATCATATCGTATTAGATTACTGTGTGAGTAGAGGTCCCTGTGTGATATAGTAGTAGATGTATAACTTGTATTAGGCAGTGGGCCAGATTTGTCTGACGTTACATCCCTTACGAAAAAGAGCTATAGTAATCCTATGGCTATTAGTATTCTATAGTAGTGTATAATACTTCTGTGATATTCTTTAATACCTCTATACTTCTAGGCTATGTCCCAAAATACTATAGTATTCCTATAGGAATATTAACGTTACTATAATATTTTGTCCTAAAATACTACAAGATTCCTTTAGTTGTTTTTCATAAGGGATGTCTCAGTCACATTAGCGTTATCAGCTGAAGGTTATCAGACTGCAGTCTGTGAGAATTCGGATAACTGTCAGCAAAGTCCCTCTGCAACTTCGTAGCTACTACTACTGATCACCGTTTTACAAAAGGATAAATAGTTTGGAGTGAAGCATACGTACAATTGGTAAGTGACATGGTTTTATGGACTTATAGTAACTTATACGCAAGTTGATTGAGTAATAGGCTTGTGTTGCCGTTAGCTTCCGCGATGTCTTACCTGAAGATTCAACCAGATATAATAGTCTGGAAACGACACCTCCGGCCATTTGGTTGGGTCATTGATCCAGTTTTTTATTAAATAAGGGCAATCATAACCTATTACAGTTAATTTTGCAATGTACCGTTGCCGGTCGGCAGGCATAAATGACTCGCAATATGACATTTTTCTCATTCAAATACATAGGATGGTCGCGCTGCTTTCCCCCACGCCGACCACGCCCCCCAACTATGACGCGTTGCCGACTGTACAGTATGTATATATATATATATATATATATATATATATAGAGAGAGAGAGAGAGAGAGGGGGTTCATGCATCAGTTGAACAATGATGATAGTGACACATGTCCCAAAAGAGTTTGAATTATGTTATCTCCAGCCTTTGGAGATCTCCTATGAGAGAAGAGATCTTTACTAACCAAATAGTGCACAGCTCTTGCTCTCAGAGCCTGAATTATTCAGTTAATTGGCACTAAAATCTAAGTGTTGAGCTGGCACTAAGCTGCCTTGGCACCAAACCAACCACTGCTCTGATTTACTCTCTGAAACTGATCTTACCCTCTTCTTGACTCTTATTGGTAAGCATTAAACTATGCCAATTTGTTTGCCATTTACAAACTGCATAAGATGCGCATGTGTATAGGCTGTCCTGTACCCATCCCATTTCCATCAACCATTAAAAAGTCTTCAGCTAAGTACAGTTCCTTCAAAACTTCAGCAATATAGACTGGGCGGGGTAATAATGCTGCAATGCAAGCCTTTTACAGTAGCAAATCCAAATCCAATTTTTGCTGATTTTAGTATACTGCAGTCCTAGCATGAGCATCATTTATGTTGATTAGTTCTTTTATTGCATATATGGATATTTGACAGGCAGTCAAAAAAGAAAAATCATAGATAAGACTGAGCATTATGGAAGTGAGTTGTATTATTTGGTGGCCGTCCAGCCCCTAAAGGGCTCTTGGCATTAACTGCTAAATGCTCTGCAGGCCTCAGACATCCCTGCCTCTCCCAGCTGTTACTGATCAAACCTTTGAAGATGGCCGTCTTCTTCCTTTCTGTCAAGTCATTACATTCTTTATGTGCTAATACTACATTATATATTTTGATTAATGCATAATAGTTCATGGACACCAGTTCTGTCTTCTCTAAGCTACTTCTGGGCCAATAGTTCAGATCTGTTCTTGCCCTTGCAGATTTTTTTTATTTATTTATTTATTTATTTTACTTTTCTATAAAATTGTTCAGCTTTATTTACAGAAATAAAAAAGCAATATTTGTATTAATAAAATGTTATTTTTTATTTTTTTTATTTTTTTTAATTCTGTGACAATAGAGCTGTAGATTAATATTAATGTTTATAATGATGATATGTTGTCATTTTTTTTATAATAAGGAAAGATAATTTATAACCAGATAATTTAAAATTGAAACTTTAAACTTATCCAGCTATAAACATCTGAATATGATCAATGAGCATACATACATAGTAGCACTGGTCTTTTAAAAATAATCACATCAATAAAAGGGTAAGTCAATCATATTTTGAGTATAGGTCATCAGTGAGCATTATTTCTCTTTTATTCTTTACCTTACTTCTTTCGTTTCTTTTTATTCTTGCATCTCCTTTTTCATTTTAGTTTGAACTGCCACCTCCCACTCTCCAGAAACCCACTGTGGGAGAGTATACTGACCACACTCTCTCTCTCTCTCTCTCTCTCACACACACACACACACACACACACACACACACACACACACACACACACACACACACACACACACACACACACACACACACACACACACACACCTCTTCACTGACACAATGCAATAAAAAATACAGGACAAAGCGCAAAAGCGTCTATGTGCTTATAGTGGCAGACCCATTGTTTTCGAAAGTAAATGGATCCAGATTTTTAGGCAACAGATTAAAACAAAGACATTTGTTGGTCTATTAGAGTTCACCACTCTCGATCATGTGTCATGTGAACTGTGTTAACCCATGCCACTAATCAAACCACACCTAACCAATCCACATCATTAACATCCTGTCAGAACATCCTTTAATCAGTCTGGAGTAACCAAATAGCCAATCAAAACAGGGAAGCTTTGGAGCCAAAATACTGACATTGTATGAGTATGAAACTTCATTCAGACACATGGGCTTTAGCAGGACTTGGCTAGGGGCCTAAAACTGCATATCTTCATACCTCAATTGGTTTGAATTGTTCTGTATTTGGACAGAACCCTTTGGCCCCTATCTTAGATTGACAAATGCCTGCTCATATATCAGAGAGCATGTGTTTTCAGGACTCTCAGAGGCCCCTCCATACTTTTGCGACCTGCAGCCCATTATTCACTGGCTATTCATCTCTTTCTCTTTCTCTTTCTCTCCCTTTGCATTTTGCTGACTCTGAATGGAAGCTCCATAGAAACTGCTAATGAGGAGAGTTTTTGGATCTTATCTCTGGCCAGCACAGCAAAGTCTCTCAACTACAGCTGCTCTAAAGTTGTGGAGCTTCAAAACACACACAGAGAAAAAAACACAGCTAGTTTCAACTTCCACAATATTTACAAGAAGGACTGTCAATAATAATTATGATCCAATTAATTACAGCATAATATGAATAAAGCATTACAATAAGAAGAAAGCATAACATGCAACGAAAAAGCATCCACTTTACAATAAAGTCTCTCAGACTGTCTCAAAATAGATTAACACAAGATGTATTTTGGTATTATTGTACATTCGAACCTATGCCACATGAGCACCAATTTTGGTGAAATAATGAGTTAAGTAAATGGCAAAAATCATTATTTGATGTTGTTAACAGTACAGTGAAACTGCAGTAAAATTGCAGTGTTATTATAGTATTATTTATTCATAAGTTTTTATTTTATTTTTTCCAATTTGAAGAAATTTTGTTATTTGCCTCTGTCATTATTATTTAAATATTTCTATTTAGCCTAATTTAGTTTTATTTCAGTTTTAATAATTTTAGTACTATAATTTCAACTTAAGGTTTAATAGACATACATAAATCCCGTTGCAGATCTAGGTAGGTAGAGCTGGGGAGGTGGGGGGTTTCAGAGGAACTCTGAACAATGAACCAGACTATGTAAATGTTGATTAAGGAATCCCATTGGCTGCAAGATCAGCAGAGGCCAATCCAACGCATTCTCATCCTTTAGCGTCATATAGAACGCTATGACAAAACGGCGCTATACTACGCACATGGCACCCGTTATCATTAATATAACACGTGCTGTGATGGTTAGGTTTAGGTGTGGGGTAGGGTAGGGTAGTCTCATATTATGCTAAAGGATTTATGACGCCTTGGGTTCGCGTGAATATTAAAGGGGTGATGAACTGAGAAATCAAATTTTTCTTGAGCTTTTGACATCTAAGAGGTCATCATATTATAAGAATATCCTGTAAGTTTCAGAACTGAAAACGTCCTTGTTAGTCCAATAAAAGCTTTTATTGACACAGCCTCTAAAAACGACTCGTTTTTAAAAGTGGGGAACTATGACGACAAAGAGGATAAAACACCACCCCCACAGAAGATGATCAACGCCTGCTTCACCACGGCAGGTTTAGCCCCGCCCACCGATTCACGCATTACACACATAAGTATCATACATGTACATGCTTACCTCGTGATGACAAACCGGATCGAGCTACCGAGCAATACAGAATATTGTGCAGTGCCTGGTTGTGGAAGAAGACAGTCGCTGCATAAGCTTCCTCTGGATTCCAATAGGACTGCATGGATAAAATTTATTTTTAATGACGTTCCAGCTGATGAGGTAAAACATCGTCGTCTGTTCGCTTCATTTCACTGAGGATTGTTTTGTCAACAAGACTGGATTTGCAGACCGATTAAGAGTAAAGAACGGTGCTGTGCCGTCTATATTGGATCTGACAGGAATATTGTGCAACACACGGACTCTGGGTTGAACATGTATGGGCAAATCCGGTTGCCATTTGACAACATAGGACGTTTTCCCCCACGTACACCGACGGGTGAGTTAAACTCATTATAATATGCAAAACTGTTCTCCACTCGCAGCAGTGGGTGTTTACTTCCAAGTCTTCAGTGCGACACGCCCATAAAAACCGACTGTTTTTTAGGTAGGCTCACAACCAGGGTACAAAATAGCCTATTACTTGTTCATTTTGATGTTTTTGAATGCAAAAACCAAGCGAACGTTATAAGTTGACCTCAGACAACAATATAATAACATTTAAAAAGCCAGTTCATGACCCCTTTAACGATAAAGGGTGCCATGTGCGTAGTATAGCGCCATTTTGTCATAAAGTGTTCTATGTGACGCTAAAGGATGAGAACGGGCTGGCCAATCAGTAATTAAGTGATTGCTTGCAGATTGCATGTAAAGAACCTATTAGCATGTGCCCTCTAGAGTTTTGGGATTGAACTAAATATTAATTCAACCGGGTATATATGTATACAGAAAATAAAAGCACACTGTATACATGGTGGACACTCAGGGGTATGCGTTAACTCTTTTTGAACATACTGGTGCTACAGATGTTTAAAGTTTTGTAGCACAGGCCACATACTTATAGCATAATAAGTATAAAACCCTTACCAATTCTGAAAACAACCAAAAATAGTGCAGTTCATCATATATGCCATGGCACGTATGTTTGCTAATTATGTTATCAATCACATAAATAACCTGTTTTTAGACCTGTTTTTTAGGTTGTTGTTTTTGAGTCTATGGACCAAAATAATTTGAAATAAATATGAATAGACATTGTGTATGAATAGACAATAGTCTCATAACATTGTGGTTAACTGATGGCGCTTTTCCACTGCATGGTATGGTATGGTACGGCTCACTTTAAATGGTACCACCTCAGTTGAGGTTCCAATTGTAAACGTACCGATACTAAAATGTGACATGAAAATACTGCAGATCACTGATTGGTCAGTCAGAATTGACACTAGCGTCATTGTATTTGCGAGATATCAAACCCACTAGATTTAAATAGTCGTATCACACAGTGGAAAAGGGAAGCGAGCCGAACCGTGCCGCACCGAGCTGAACCGCACTGAGCTGTATCGAGATGTACTATGCAGTGGAAAAGCACCAAAAGAGCCTATTTTGTTGTGCATATGGCATTTTCATAATATTAACTGTGTTCATATTTTTTTATGTTTATTAACTATTATTATATATTGCACTATTATACTTTAATATACCAAAAGGATTATAAGGAACACCATACTAATACTGTGTTTGACCCCCTTTCACCTTCAGAACTGCCTTAATTCTACATTGATTCAACAAGGTGCTGAAAGCATTCTTTGGAAATGTTGGCCCATATTGATAGCATAGCATCTTGCAGTTGATGGAGATTTGTGGGATGCACATCCACGGTCTTAAGCTCCAGTTCCACCATATCCCAAAGCTGCTCTAATGGGTTGAGATCTGGTGACGGTGGGGGCCATTTTAGTTTAGTGAACTCATTGTCATGTTCAAGAAACAAATTTGAAATGATTTGAGCCTTGTGACATGGTGCATTATTCAGCTGGAGTATCGAGCAGCCATCAGAGGATGGGTACATGTGGCCATAAAGGGATGGACATGGTCAGAAACAATGGTCAGGTAGGCCGTGGCATTTAAACGATGCCCAATTGGCACTAAGGGGCCTAAAGTGTACCAAGAAAACATCCCCCACACCATTACACCACCTCCAGCCTGCACAGTCGTAACAAGGCATGATGGATCCATCTTTTCATTCTGTTTAGGCCAAATTCTGACTCTACCATCTGAATGTCTCAACAGAAATCGAGACTCATCAGACCAGGCAACATTTTTCCAGTCTTCAACTGTCCAATTTTGGTGAGCTCTTGCAAATTGTAGCCTCATTTTCCTATTTGTAGTGGAGATGATTGGTACCCGGTGGGGTCTTCTGCTGTTGTAGCCCATCCGCCTCAAGGTTGTGCGTGTTGTGGCTTCACAAATGCTTATCTGCATACCTCGGTTGTAACGAGTGGTCATTTCAGTCAAAGTTGCTCTTCTATCAGCTTGAATCAGTCGGCCCATTTTCCTCTGACCTCAAGCATCAACATGTCATTTTTACCGTGACAAACCAATCCTCGGATTGAATTTGACTCACGATTGTGGGAATAGTGAGCATCTTGAACCTCAATCTCCTCAGAGAATGGTTCAGGTGCCTGAGATCTATTATTGGACGCAACTCCCCATCCTTCTTGGGAACTATGAAGTAGCGGCTGTAAAACCCGGACTCCCTGTCTAGTGGAGGAATATATTCTATAGCCTCTTTTGCCAGCAGGGAGTTTACTTCCTGTTCCAATACCCGACCCTGCACTGGGTCGACTACAGTCCAGACCACCCCGTTGAATCTGGGTGGGCGGAAACCTAACTGCAGCCTGTACCCATTTTGAATGGTGCGCAGGGACCAAGGGGAAATATCCGTCAGATTTTTCCATGCATGGAAATATCTTACCAAGAGAACCAGCCTCTAGAGCCTGGCTTCGGGTATTAATCAGGATTCGTTCTTGACCCCCTGAAGCGGATTCCTGGCAGGACTGAACCAAAAACGATTCTCGATGGGTGAACATGAATACTGCCTGGCCGCAAGCCTGTGGGGCGGACAGTGCAGCCTGCATTCGCTGGAACAACAGCGGGAGAGCAACATCGATTTCTTGCGGGCTCCACGAAGGAGGCGACCTCGGTCGTTCCACCACGGGTGGGGCAGCCCGCAGAGTACCTAGACCAGCTAGGATCTCTGAGAGCACCGTCTATGCCCCCAGGCTCCTTGAGGGGGGGGGGGGGGGGCTCTAAACGAGACGCTCTCTTTTTGGGCCTGTCTGTAGGCGGAGGAGCTGGTGGATGGCTGTGGCTGCCCAGACATCGAGCGGCGAGGGAGATATTGCTTGAAGGCCGCCGACTGTTTCTTTGCCTCCTGAAAACTGTCGACGACTGTATTTACGGCGTCGCCGAACAGGCCAGAAGGCGAAATCGGGGCATCAAGGAGGAAAGCCCTGTCTTTCTCTTTGATGCACGACCGATTTAATTATAGATGTCTCTCCAACACCACCATCGGCACCATGGAGCGGCCGATTGCGCGGGCCGTCTCCTTGGTGACACGGAGAGACAAGTCAGTAATACACTTGATTAGCTCTACCAAACGTGGATGTTTTTCCACTAAGAAACGAACATTGTTATTATGTTTTTATTGATACAGTGAAGCTGCTTTGATGCAATCTATATTGTAAAATACGCTATATAAATATACTTGTCTTGGCAATATTTTCATATAAGTATGTGGCTGTTTGTGATTTTTTTGCTAATATTATGACAGTTTGTGATGTTTTGCTAAGTATATGACAGTTTGTGATGTTTTGCTAAGTATATGACTGTTTGTGGCGGTTTACCCTAACTACTTGTCTTGCTGGTTACACTATATTGATATTGATTTGATCTTTAAAAAGAATAAACAGGTTTCCTGGCATTTAGGCAAAGACAGGTGTTATCTGAAACCTTATTGTCTGTTGGGTTCCATCGAGACTATTAGTTTGTGTAATGCTACACTTTGTGTTATATCTGCTTCCCAACTTCATTTTTGGAATAAAGCAGTGTATGCAGGCTATAAAGGAGAAGGTTTTTTTTCTCCTCTACAACCTTTACTTCTCTATAGATTACTTTTACCTGCATATCCACAATTCAGTATTTGGATAGGCAGGTCTTTAAAAGATCAGATGGGGCCCCATACATACCTTCGCCTTAGGCCCTCAATTTTCTAAATCCGCCACTGACAGCCCTGACATTAAAGAAGTAGTATTTGCATGATAGTAAGCTATATTCCATACATATCCAAAGACATTAAAATGTATATTATAAACTACTGCATAAACAGAAATGGGGGGGAGGGACTTCCAACAGTTCACAATCATGTACACCTGACCCGAGGGCCACAGAGACAATACACCATATATTTAGCAGAGTGAAGCATTTCCCTCTTTCCACAAACAGGATGTCTTGTCACCCCCCATGGCAAATTCTCCTTCCTGTGTCTGACAGGGTGTTCTTGGCCCAGACTGCACCAAATCACAGTGCTCCAGTCAACACTAATATAATCAGACAATCTTAAAGGGATAGTTAACCCAAAAATCTGGCTCTATCTTAAGTTTATCAAGGGACAAGAATACTTATTGTGCAAAAAAACAAACATAAATAATGACCTTTATTCAACTATTTATTTCCTTCTGTGTGGTGTAACAGCGCAGCGCTTCTGTGTTGTACGTCAAATGTAGGATCATTATTGCCCGACGCTAGTCATGTGTGTGATGCGTGTGACGTACGAAGCGCTGCGCTGTTATACTAAAGATTAAAGATTTAATAAAGTCATTATTTTTGTTTTGTTTTCACATAAAAAGTATTCTCGTCGCTTGATAAATTTAAGATTGAGCCACTGTAGTCACTTGGACTATTTTAACAATGTCTTTAGTAACTTTTCTGGGCCGGCAAATTTCAATCCCTTAGAAGCCTATGGAGGAGAGATCTAGCACTCAGTTTTAAAAATATAAACAAATATCTTAATTTGTGTTCTGCAGATAAATTAAAGACTTATGGGTTTGGAACAACACGAAGGTGAGTAATTACTGACAGAAAATTATTATAATTATAACAAAAACTAAATGATGACATAAGACACAATTATTACAAAAAAGTAGAAAATTATTGTTAAACTAGTTAAAACTATGAATTTAACTTGTAAAAATTTGAAATTATTACATAAAAGATTTAAATTATGACCAATGCAACATTATTACACAAACTCATAATTATGAGATAAAAAATGTAAATTATAAAATAAAGTCAATTTCACCAAAGTCATCATTCTCAATCTCATCATTTTGACTTTTTATGTCATAACTTAAACTTTGTACGTCATTATAATGACTTTTTATCTCATAACTATGACTTGGTAGGTCATTTTTCTTATGTGCCAGAAATTGGCCTATAAAAGAGATGTGAGTTGGAAGGAGTTAAACAGTTTAATGAAGCTGTAAACTGTCACTTCATCTTAAATACTGTAGTAGGCCTTTGACTTGCCTTTTTATTTTATTTTACTTTATTTATTTATTTATTTATTTATTTTTTAGATTAATGGGTGAAATAGTGGGTCACCTTTAGAATAGAACACAAAGCTGCATCATGGCACTATGGGAACGCTTCTGCATGACCAGTGTCTGAAGAATGTGTGAAAAAATGCCCATCTTGATTGGTTGAAGCGAGGCCAAGTGATGTAGCATATCGTTTTTGTTTTATCGAATGTTTTAGACAGTATGGCCAGAAAAAATTGCCTTTTTTATTGGCTTCCTTACTTCACCTGGGGTGTAGCATCTTCCAAGGCACTATCCATAATGCATCCTCGCAACATGCTTGTGCTGCGGCCACACATTCATAAGATTTAACAGCCTGGACATGGATTCAATCCGAGGATGCCCTTCTGGGTTGGTCCAGTCTCTCTGCTCAACAAATGTCTGTGTCACAACCTTGATGGGTAGACATTTTCCCTGGTGGCATTGGTATTAAAGGATTAATTCACTTTTGAAAAAACTTTTGCTGCTAATTTACTCACCCCCATGTCATCCAAGATGTCCATGTCTTTCTTTCCTCAGTCGAAAAGAAATTAAGGTTTTTGATGAAAACATTCCAGGATTTTTCTCCATATAATGGACTTACATGGGAACCAGAAGGTCGGAGGTCCAAACAACAGTTAATAACAGTTTCAGATGCAGCTTCAAATGTCTTTAAACGACACCAGACGATGAATAAGGGTCTTATCATGCGAAACGATTGGTTATTTCAAAACTTATTCCAAAATGTAACCTTTCTAACGACAAATGCTAGCATTGCTCCATTCTGTGAGGCGCGTTTGTAACGTCACGTAATACGTAATTACGTTCAAAAGGTCACGGGCGACGAGTGTTTACAAGTTGAACGCATAGGTTGAACGTGCAAACTAACTCAAACGCCGTTTACAAAAAAAGAATTAAAAGGTAAAACAACGATGTCGGACGATTTTGATTCTGTACTTCCGGCTACGTCGCCCGTGACCTTTTGAACGTAATTACGTATTACGTGACGCTGCAAACGAGCCTCACAGAATACAGCAAGGCTAGCATTTGTCCTTAGAAAAGTTACATTTTTAAAAATAAGTTTTGAAATAACCGATCGTTTCGAATGATAAGACCCTTATTCATCGTCTGGTGTCGTTTAAAGACATTTGAAGCTGCATCTGAAACTGTTATTAACTGTCGTTTGGACCTTGGACCGTCTGGTTCCCATGTAAGTCCATTATATGGAGAAAAATCCTGGAATGTTTTCATCAAAAACCTTCATTTCTTTTCGACTGAGGAAAGAAAGACATGGACATCTTGGATGACATGGGGGTGAGTAAATTATCAGCAAAAGTTTTTTCAAAAGTGAACTAATCCTTTAACTTTCCCATAGCATCAACTCCATAACGCAGCGTCAACTTACATATGAAACCCTGCTCCTTGAGAAGGGAACAAGACGCTGTCACACTGAGGATTCCATGGCGTAAGGGCCCTTTTATGGTCTTGCTGACGCGCTACACTACGTCACCTGTCCTCACGTCAGCTAATCAAGATTGCAGTGTTTTCACACGTACTTCAGACAGTGGTCACACAGAAGCGTTCCCATAGCGGCAAAGCCATAACACAGCATCTCATTCCCTTCTCAGGAAACCAGGTTACATAACCTGAGAAAATGTTTATAATTTTAAATTATGGTTTTATATTAATATAGACTGCAGTCTTGACAAATATGTTGGCCTCAGATATCAGTGTCTTACCTTAAGGTGCTGAAGCTGTCGTCGGTCATCCTCTAGTTGTCTTTTCTTATTCTCAATTTCTGTCTGTCTTTTCCTCCTTTCCTGTGAATAAAGAAATACCTGATATTAAGAGAAATAGCTCTTAATAGCTGAAATAGCGAGTTAATACACATCCAAAGCACTAACATGATTTTGCGCTGGTGTATTGTTGTTCTGTACCACTCAGCGATTGCACTGCTCTTTGAAAGTTTTAAAACATTAGTTCTGTGAAAATAATTTCCTTTTGGTGTTTAAGGATGGCTAAAAAAGTTTTTCATAGGGATTAAATATTTTGTTGAAACCTGTGCCGTTGCTCTCAGACCAGAGCATGTGTGATAATGAGTGCCAACAATCTTCATATGTGAGAGAAAATGAGCTGAGAACAAATGTGTTCATCAAACAGTGAGACCCCAGCCAGCAGGGAGAGCATGTGTATGATGAGATACATGTGTTTTCCGGAATGATGAGATACTTAGTAGACCGTCCTCACTCAATGTCTAAGTGGTGTCCGCAAAATAATATAGTATTCATAGTCAATTGGAAACGTTTTTGGGGCAGACCTGACCTGTTGAAAAGAGATGGTATTCATCCCTCCCAGGATGGTGCTGCTCTTCTCTCTAGTAATATGGCACATTTTTCATGTTTCATATTTGAAACTTTAGAGTTCAAACATGACGATTTGGGGCTCGGGTCAGGAAGCAGACAGGCTGGCTAAACCGACTGTTTACCAGCTGTCTCACGTCACAGAAGTCGGATAAATCCCATCACAATGAGACTCTTTCACCTAGATTTCATCATATAGAGACTGTGCCTCTTCGAATTAGGAAATTAGAATTAGAAAAAAATCTAATCATAGAAAAAACGCCCAAACCCATTTGAGGGTAATTATTGAATTGATGTTCAACAAATAAAAAATAGATATAATACAGATGAACAAATTATAAAGTTGGGTTGCTGAATATATTCAACCCCAAAAGCACTTATTGTTAATGATATGATTACAGATTATAATATAGACGTGTTGTGTTTGACAGAAACCTGGCTAAAACCAGACGATAACATTACTTTAAATGAGTCAACCCCACAAGATTAATGTTATAAAAAACGAGCCACGTCTGAAAGGCAAAGGTGGAGGTGTTGCTGTAATCTATCTATAGTACTATCTTCAGAATTACTGAGAAGTCTAGATTCAAATATAATTATTTTGAAGTGTTGGTGCTTAATGTAACACTAGTGTAATCTAGTGTAAATGATAAATCAAGCTTGACATTTGTATACAGGCCACAGGGCACCATACTGTAACGTACGGACAGAGACGGTCGGATCCATGTGCAGCACTTTATTAAAACAAGCAGACATGAACACAGGCAAACACTTAAACAAAGGGGCAATCCAGAAACTCGTGATCAAAACAGGCAATGGTCGAGGCAGGCAGCACAGGTTCATAAACAGTCCAGGAAACAGGCTAAGGTCGAGAGTCCAGGGAAACACGGAATACACAAACGGAGAAAATGCTCAGAGATGTACGCTTACAGGGTAACAAGACTTCGCAAGGGACACAGGGAAAACTCAGGCTTAAATAAGGAACTCAATAACCAATAATGAAACACAGCTGAACATAATGAAACACAAAGAGTCCATGGGGAAACATAACATGGGGAGAGAGTGCCCTCTAGAGGCTCTCGAGGGCACCACGGCTGCTGATCGTCACATAACCCCCCCCTCTAAGGAGCGGCTTCCAGACGCTCCTAGAACAATCCAGGCGGGGGGCAGAGTGAAGGCGATCCCGGGGGAGGGACGGAGGGCCAGGCCCGTGCAGGGGAACGGGACCAGGACACAGGCAAGGCGGGCCTGGGCCGTGGAGCGTGGGTGACCAGGGCGGAGCAGGACGTGATGGCGGCCAGGGCGGAGCAGGACGTGAAGGCGGCCAGGGCGGAGCAGGACGTGAAGGCGGCCAGGGCGGAGCAGGACGTGAAGGCGGCCAGGGTGGAGCAGGACGTGAAGGCGGCCAGGGCGGAGCAGGACGTGAAGGCGGCCAGGGCGGAGCAGGACGTGAAGGCGGCCAGGGCGGAGCAGGACGGGATGGCGGCCAGGGCGGAGCAGGCTCAGGCAGAGACGAGGGCGGAGCAGACTCAGGTGCACACTGACCAGTGTCGCCTCCAAGGCCCCCGCAGAGTACCTAGTGCCCCCCCCCAAAAAATACTTGGGGAAATTCACGGGAGGAACCTCTGGGTGGTGAACGGGTACAGGAAAGGCCTCCCGGAGCTTCAAGGGTGCAGGCAGGGCGAGGCGCAGAGGTGGGGCCGGCAGGGCGAGGCGCAGAGGCGGGGCCGGCAGGGCAAGGCGCAGAGGCGGGGCCGGCAGGGCGAGGCGCAGAGGCGGGGCCGGCAGGGCGAGGCACAGAGGCGGGGCCGGCAGGGCGAGGCACAGAGGCGGGGCCGGCAGGGCGAGGAGTCTGGGTACGCTCACCGGGGCCTGGCGAACCGAACGAGTCCTCCTTCTCCTCCTCCTGCGGCGGCGCGTCACAGGGCTGGACAACTCACTCACTTGAACTGGAGATGCAGCGCTCACCTGAACTGGAGATTCAGCGCTCACTTGAACTGGAGATGCAGCGCTCACTTGAACTGGAGATGCAGGGCTCACTTGAACTGGAGATGCAGCGCTCACTTGAACTGGAGATGCAGCGCTCACTTGAACTGGAGATGCAGCGCTCACCTGAACTGGAGATGCAGCGCTCACTTGAACTGGAGATGCAGCGCTCACTAGAACTGGAGATTCACTCCTTTGAACTGGAGATTCAATTACTTGAACTGAAGACTCACTGGACAGACTAAATTCAACACTGGACACACTTGATTCACTCGGCTCAGCACTTGACTCACTTGACTCGGCACTCGATTCACTCAGCTCGGTATTTGACTCACTTGATTCACTCAGCTCGGCACTTGACTCACTCGAGTCGGCTGGCACGCGCTCAAACTCCGGTTCGACCCGCGACACCTCCGCTGTCTTAGGAACAGCACTTTTTTTTACAGGGCCAGTGCGGGATACGGGCTTGAGGGGTCCGACATGATGAGTGGTTTTGGCAGGAACGATATGCTTAGAAGCTCCTCTGACGGTCCTTAAGGGAGGATCAAACAGTTTAGCGAGCTGAGGCTTATGCGGCGTGCGGAGTGAGTGAGAGGAATCCGCCGCATACGAACCTCCCCGGCGCAGGGAAAAGAACAGTTCCTCGAGACCCTCCTTTTCGACTGAGGAAAGAAAGGCATGGACATCTTGGATGACATGGGGGTGAGTAAATTATCAGCAAAAGTTTTTTCAAAAGTGAACTAATCCTTTAAATACAGAGTGACAGGAAATGACAAGACAGGAAATTATGTGGCAGGAACAGGAAGTAACAGAGTTTAATATTCAGGTGATGGCTCCCTCTGGTGGACTGGTGCCTGATCAAACGTTACAGATCCCCCTCTCCTCGGACGACCCTTTGGTCAGGGTGGTTGGTGAAAATCTCTGATGAGTGTCGATTCCAAGAGGTCCTTAGTTGCTACCCACGATCTCTCCTCCGAGCCGTATCCCTCCATATCCCAAGTTATTGCATCTGACCCCTTCTCCTGCAAGAATCTAGGATCTCCCAAACTAGGTAGGCAGGAGCTCCATCGATCTCGAGCGGTGGAGGAGGTTCTTCATCAGTGGTCTCAGGGCTTGATAAGCCATGGGCTGGTTTCAGGAGGGACACATGAAAGGAAGGAGAGATGCGATAGTTATTAGGCAACTGTAAACGGTATGTGGCAGGATTAACTTGACGTACAATCTTAAAAGGGCCAACATACTTTGGACTTAATTTCTTGCAAGGGATTTCAGGCATAGGTTGCAAATGGAAAGCCACGCCATTTGACCTGGCTGATACTCAGGATAAGGACATCAGTATTGATCAGCTTGGATCTTTTGAGATCGAACAGCTCGCTGGAGATGGACATAAGCATTGTCCCAGACCTGTTCACTTCTCCCAATCCAATCATCCACAGCAGGTACATCAGATGGTTCCCCAGACCAGGGGAATAGAAGAGGCTGATAACCCAGGACACATTGGAAGGGGGTCAGATCAGTTGAAAAGTGCTTGAGGGAATTTTGGGCACACTCTGGCTATGGAAGGTATATGCTCCATGGTCAATGGAGACCATAATGGTGATGAATCCTTGAGAGTAAGGAAGATCAGTGACAAAGTCAATGGAAATGTGGGACCAGGGTCGTTGAGGAATGGGTAGTGGTTCTAGTAGTCCTGCAAGCAATTCTCAAGCTGTACATGACTGAGCGCAGATTTAACAAGCAGCTACATAGCTATTAACATCTGCAGATGATGTGGACCACCAAAATGAATTTCTGACCAAAGCGGTGGTGTGATTAATTCCAGGATGTCCATAGCAAGGGATGTTTGAAATCATTGAATTATTCTATTGCGAAGACTGGATGAAACAGATTTCCCAAGCTGGACACTCTGGAGGGGATGGCTCTTCATGTAGGACATGTTGAATCTCTTCCATAATATCCCACTGGATGGGTGTGATGATGAAGTGTGGTAAGATAGTTTCTGGTCTCATGTGTGAGTCAACAGAGTCGTGGATATGTGACAATGCATCTGTCTTGCTATTTTTGCTCCCTGGACGGTACGTGACTGAGAAATTGAAACGAAATTGAAAACAATTGGAGATAACTGAAGCCGCCGGTGTCCCAATATGGCGCTGACATCTTGGGACTTGAGTCTGCACACTTGCGTTTTCGGGACCAGACATGCGCAGTCGTGAGCAGGAAGTACAGCTGCAAAATCAAGGCCCCGCCCTCACTCTCACTGAATCAATCGCAAGCACACTCCCCTGCACTTTTCTTAAGTGGCCTCTGACTGCTCCGTTCCTCTCCAATGATGTCTGCTGATTGCAGTACCTCGTTAAAATGAGGTAAATACAATTACTAACCACATAGTCAACATAATGAAAAAAAGTCTGTTGGTCCTTCCTTGACTAGTTCGCACAGATAACCTGTCAATCATGATGTCACAGCACCGTTTTTATATCATCAAATAACTAACTAAAAACAAACTTATTTTAAAAACCAACACTTGACACTTCACTTTTGAGGGCTTTTGCGGCACGCTTGATGCGAGCGCCTGGCGTCTTTGTGGTCTGTAATGACTTGAAAGGAATGAAGCCAGTGTCTAGCCAGTTTCTCCATTCACAACTGCGGCCTTAATAGATTCCTATTTTCACAGCCAATTCCTAATTCCTTGTAACCAATATAGTAATTGTTTTCTGCTGGAGTTAACTTTCGTGAGAAGAATGCACAGGGGTGTAACAGAATGCTGGGAGAGGACAGCACCTATTCCACAGTCCGAGGCATCAACCTTTACGATAAAAGGAGGTCTTGGGTCTGGATGCTTAAGAATTGGAGCAGTGGTGAAACTGGATAGCATAGGCAGAAGCATGTCTGGTGCCTTGACGTAGCTGAGTTAGTTGAGAGAAGCATGCCCCCAGCAGGATATTGGAAGACATCACGAATCAATTGAGTGAAGTAATTGTATGGCTGTTTGATACGTTGTCAAACAGTCATACAGTCAAGATCCCAAACAGCTGTGGCCCACTCTAAGGCCTTCCCGGTAAGCAAAGTCATGATAAAGGAACACTTGTATGAAATCAGTAGATCCTTTTCTTACTCAGCACCTAAACTCTCCCTAACATTGTCTGGGAAGCAGACACACTCTGTCAGTTTTAAATCTAGACTAAAAACACATCTCTTTAACCTTGCATACATATTATACATTCCTATTATTCAAAACAGTTAAATGATTATTAGGCTGCATAAATTAGGTCAGCCGGAACTAGGAACACTTCCTAAAACACCAAATGTACTTGTTACATCATAAGAAGTATGGCATCTACGCTAAGTTAGTCTTTCTGTTTATTCCGAGGTTTGTGATTAAACTAAAAAGAAAAAAGGTAAAAAGTTATGGTCACTGGATATGTTTTTCTGAGGTAAATGTGACGTTACATTACATTGTTTACAAGCGTTTTACTGACGTCTATCCACGGTTGAAACACTGATTGAGCGATTCCATGTGAAAGACACGGATTTCGATAAGCTGTACTCTAACTTTTAACACACTTTCAGATGCTCGTTCATGTTTATTTTGCGCTGTAACTGATATTATTAAGGCGGAAGAGAAGATGCTTCTCTTGAGCTGAGCTGAGCCAGAGCGATCTCACGCCACAGCGTCAAAACACTATTTATGTTTTTGAATTTCGTGAGAAAATGGACCTATTATCAAATATTATCAAATGATAATTTGAAATCCGAGACTTTGTTTCATATTAATAGTAACAAAGCACAAAGATTATTGCGATTTATTGGATGGGATGCTCGCTCGCTACAATGTTCCATTTATTCATTAACTGAAAACAGCATAGCCCAACGGTTCGTAAAAATGAGAATCGTTTAAAATAGAGAAATCAATATTTTTTACCTGGCCCTAGTTCAAGTAGCCTACATTTTTTAAAAGTTTCTTCATCGTCTGTTTTTTTGCGTTTATTTAGCTGATGCTGCTGATTGCCGTAACTGATTCTATGGGCCTTAGGTGACAGGTCGCAATTTATTGCAATCACACTGACAGAACGGAGCATTTTAGTCATACAGGAATATCTGAACCACAGCCAATCAGAGGCAAAGACCTGCCCAATCTCTATCTCTGATTGGTTTAGACCACAATATGATCCAACCATGTGTGCAAAGAGAACAAAAGACTTGTTTGTGCGATCATGTGAGAACGTTAGGTGCACTGGTGCGACCTAGGAAAAATTGTTGTCGCACCCTTACAAACTTTGGTCGCACTCTGGAGCCCTGACATGACCACAACCAGGGACGTGGGAACTATTTTGTGTGTGTGTGTGTGTGTGTGTGGGGGGGGGGGGTGTTAAATAAGAGATCTAGGGCTAAAATGTTTTGTTTTTGAAATCAAGGGGAACGCTTGTTGCCGCTGCGGTCAGTTGCGCGCAGTCTTCACTCGGACGCGCACTGCGCGCACTTCAATCTATCGCTGTTATGGAGACTCTATTCATTCCGGTAAAATCACAAAATAAACGTGTCCTATGCTTGATATAGACTGTAACCACTGATGGACATATTCTGTTTTGATGAGAGAGAAAAAAAACTGTACCGAGGGCGGATTAGAACCTGTAACCTCTGACACTCTGGGCAAAAGATCTACCACTAGACCATTGAAACGCTCAAATAAATTTTGTGGATCGTAGGGCTGGGGTAAACGATTATTAACTGTAACAATGAGTCAGAGGCGTGCGGATCCATTTGCAGTGGCTTTATTTACTGAATGCACACAGAGAAATATCAGTGAAAACAGGATTGAAGGGCAAATCCAAACTCAGAGTCAATACCAGGCTGGGGTCGGGGCAGGCAGCAGACAATAACTCGTAGACCAGAGATGTAGACAAGGATCAGGAAAGCCAGGAAAGATCATAGGACGTAGAATGCTCAGAAGTGTATGCCGGGGCTGATACAAGACTTCGCAGGGAGCCATGCAAGCAAGCAGCTTATATACAGGAGATAAGTGGCTGCACCTGTGCAGGTAATCAGGGATGGGACTCAGACTGAGAGGAGGATAGATGGGAAATGTAGTTCAGTATTCTGGAGACTGTGATCTTTGATAACTTGGGAGAGGTGTTGAAGAGCGATCTATGACAGAGCCCCCCTCCTGCGAGCGGCTCCCGAAGCGAGGACCAGTGCGCCGACGAGGTCTCCCACGAGGTCTGGGAGCAGGTTTCTCTGGGTGGTTCTGATGGAACGTGGTGATGAGAGCTGGATCCAGAATATCTTGAGAAGTTACCCAGGATCTCTCTTCAGGACCAAACCCCTCCCAGTCAATGAGATACTGCAACACCCTGCCTCTGCGTCTGGAATCGAGTATCTCCTTCACCTGGTAAACCCTGTCGTCCTTGATAATGGGAAGATAACTCTCTGTTGTGGTCTCCTCCTGGTTCCCCTCTCTCCTTGGAGCAACTGCGGGTTTAAGCAAAGACATGTGAAAGGTAGGGGAGATGCGGTAAGAGGATGGTAAGGCTAATCGAAACGACACCGGAGTGATCTGTCTGAGAATCTTGAAGGGACCCACGAATCTGGGGCTTAGCTTCTTACTGGGAAGTCGGAGCCGTAAGTCTCTTGTAGACAACCAAACCCACTGGCCGGGTGCATACCTGGGACCCCCTCTCCTATGACGATCCGCCTGTTCTCGGACTCTGCACACGGCTCGCTGTAGGTGGATATGAGCACTGTTCCAAGTCTCCTCGCTCCTCTGTAGCCAAGCGTCGACATTGGGAAGATCAGTGGGTTCCCCATACCAAGGAAATAGCGGGGGTTGAAAACCTAACACACACTGGACAGGCGTAAGTCCAGTTGAGGGTTTGCGCAGAGAATTTTGGGCGTATTCGGCCCAGACGAGGAAGCGACTCCAGTCTTGCTGGTTTTGATGGCAGTAGGTGCGTAGAAAGCGTGTGAGCTCCTGATTCAATCTCTCCACCTGTCCATAAGCCTGTGGATGATAGCCAGAAGTCAGACTGACGTTGATGTTGAGTTGCCCACACAATGACCGCCAGACCCGGGAGGTGAATTGGGGACCTCTGTCAGAGACGATGTCCTCCAGTAAGCCGTACAAGCGAAAGACATGTTGTAATAAGGCCTCCGCCGTCTGTAATGCTGTGGGTAATCCAACTAAGGGAATAAATCTACAGGCCTTAGAAAAACGGTCAACCACTGAGAGGATTGTAGTGTAACCTTGAGAGGGTGGTAGATCAGTAACAAAGTCGACCGCAATGTGGGACCATGGCCGCTGTGGTACTGGGAGGGGTTGTAGAAGACCAGCTGGCTTGAGATGGGAGGACTTGACAATATTACAGGTGGAACATTGCCGAACGAAGGAGATCACATCAGCTTGGAGTGAAGGCCACCAGAAGCGGTTGGAAACCAGAAGTAAGACCCATTGTAAGACTCTGGTGCGGAGGCATTGAGGTACGAAGGTGCGGTTGGGGGGACACTCAGAAGGAGGTGGGCTCTCTCGCAGAGCAGAGGAGATCTCCGTCATTATGTCCCACTGGACAGGAGCGACTATGAGAGATGAAGGAACGGTTGAGTGAACGCTGGCGTGGCTGTCGCCGCTACTCTCCTGTAGAACTTTGGCATACATTTTGACAAACACCAGCGAACTCTCCGACAGACAGGGCTTCAATCTGAACACATTGAATCATTATATCGCCTGTATAACACTGGTTGCTGCTTATGACCAGTAACTATTGGATTAATGCTCTCCTGACTGCGTCCTTATATCATCGCTGCTGATTACCTGAGGATCCTCGGCCTCCCGCTTCCCTCCAGGTTGACGTGGATTGACCGGTTAACTTTCTGTTTCGTGCTCGGCTGGCTTTTGGTGTCTCTTGCCCACCTGCAAGTTGACGCTCTGTTCCAGTACTCTGTTGCTGAGCTTTTGAAGCTCCGACGCCTTGTTGATGTTCTCCAGCCTCTATCTGGTTGCTCCATTCCGTCAGACATCTATTTCCAGCCGAACCGGAGATACATCCACCGTGGACCGCGCGGTAAGCGCTTCTATAAAAACTCATATTCTTCCATACCAACTTGGCTTACCACCCGCCGGCGTTCACGTAATGCTGGCCGAGGAGCTAATCATTGTAGCCTGGCTAGTCTGCCTAAAGTGGCCAACTCTGCCTGTAAAAGCAGCTCTGCCACCGTCAACTTTGGTCTCCTGAACATTCGCTCCCTCAACAATAAGGGTCCACTAGTCAGAGATGTCATTATGGACTATAATCTTGACTTTTTATGTCTGACTGAAACCTGGCAGCAGACCAATGATTTTATTCCCCTTAACGCGTCTGCTCCGCCAGGGTTTGTTTACAATTGTCAGCCCCGTGCTTCTGGGCGTGGCGGAGGTCTCGCATTGTTTCATCGCGAGTCCTGGAAAGTTTTGCTGATTCCTGATTCTCCTCTATTTTCCTCGTTTGAGTACTCTGCCTCACTGTTGCCCGGACCCTCGCCCACAGTCGTGGTTACTGTTTACCGTCCTCCAAAATATAACAAAGACTTTATGAATGACTTTTCTCAACTTTTCACCCACCTATCAACCCTATCCCATAACTTAATCATTTTGGGTGATTTTAATATTCATATGGATAATATCAGTTCTCCTCTTGCCAGAGACTTTTCATCTTGCCTGGAAAGCCTCGATCTGCACTTGTATACCGACTCTCCAACTCACTGTGGGGGGCATATGCTTGACTTAGTCTGTTGTTCTGGTGTCATCCCCTCTGTCTGTAAAACTCACTCTGTTGCCTTTTCCGATCATATGCTTATTACCTTTAACATCACTCTCCCGCTATCTAAATTGATCGTCCCTCGCACCATTTCCTTCAGAAACATTAAGGACATTAACACTGGCACTTTTGCATCTGATATTAATAACTTTCCAAGTGTGCCTGCCAGTTGTTCACCTGATGAACTTGTTTCTTACTATAACACAAATCTTCATGCTCTCTTAGACACTCATGCTCCATTGAGATTCAGATCGGTCTCTTTCAACCGCTCAGCACCCTGGTTCACTCCCGCCCTGCGCCTTTTGAAATCTCAGGGTCGTCAGCTGGAGCGTCTTGCTAACAGAACTGGACTTCCCATTCATAAAAACATGTACATGGAGCATGTCAATCTGTATAAGAATTCCCTTTCTTCAGCTAAATCTGCATATTACTCTCACTTAATCCACTCTAATCACCATAGTTCTAAAACTCTGTTCTCCCTTTTAACTTCTATTACAAAACCTCCTGATTCTCTTTCGTACCATATGCAATCCCAAGACTTTTGCAATAAACTTATGTTCTTTTTTGTTTCCAAAATTACAGACATCCATAATCACCTGACCTCCTCTGGAGCTGCAGCTTCTGGAGACAACCTGAACACTCCTTACCTATACCCAACTACTACTTTTTCAAGTTTTGACTTTCCCTCTGTTCAAGCCATCTCTGATATTATTCATAAATCTAAACCCTCTACATGTCAGCTCGATCCACTTCCCTCCACTTTGGTTAAATCCTGCTGCTCTTCACTTGCCCCTCTCATCACTGAGATTATTCGTTCTTCCCTTAGCTCCGGTTCAGTCCCCCCCCCCCTCACTTAAAATTGCCTCGGTCACACCCATTCTGAAAAAAACAGGTCTGGACCCCACTAATTTTAGCAATCTCCGTCCTATATCAAACTTGCCTTTCATATCCAAAATTTTGGAAAAAACAGTCGCCTCTCAACTTCATAATCACCTCATGTCGAATAGCATCTATGAACAGTTTCAATCAGGCTTCCGTCCCCTTCACAGCACTGAAACCGCACTCATTAAAATTACAGATGACCTTCTTATGGCTTCTGATTCTGGGTTACTTTCAATTCTCATTCTTTTGGACCTCACTGCAGCTTTTGATACCATTTCTCATCCCATCCTCCTCAGTCGATTATCATCTATTGGTATCACTCACACTCCCATAGCTTGGTTTACTTCCTACATTTCAGATCGGAAACAGTTCATACAACTAAAAACCCAGAAATCCGTTACCTTCCCCGTCTCCGCTGGAGTGCCCCAAGGCTCTGTATTGGGGCCTCTCCTTTTTATCATTTACATCCTCCCTCTTGGTCACATCCTCCGTAAGCACAACATCAAATTTCATTGCTACGCGGACGACACCCAGCTCTACCTTTCTACTAAACCATCTTCTTTACCCCCACCAACCTCTCTTACCCTCTGTCTCCAAGAAATTCATTCTTGGTTTTCCTCTAACTTTCTCAAACTGAACAGCTCAAAAACCGAAGTCCTCCTGGTGGGCACACCTCATACCCTCTCCAAAGCTAATAAAGTTTCCATTACCATTGATAACTCAACTGTCCTTCCCTCCCCCCAGGTTAAGAGTCTGAGTGTCGTCCTTGACAGCACTTTATCTTTCCACTCTCACATTAATAGCATCACCCGGTCAGCCTATTTCCACCTGCGCAATATTGCCCGCCTCCGTCCCTCTCTTACTCCCAAAACCACCGCCATCCTGGTTCACAGCCTCATCACATCTCGGTTAGATTACTGCAACTCACTTCTGTTTGGCCTCCCTAATAAGTCGCTCCGGAAGCTGCAGCTCCTACAGAACTCTGCTGCACGCCTGATTACTCAGACCCCCATTTCTCATCATATCACTCCCATCTTGCAACAGCTTCACTGGCTTCCTGTTAAACAGAGGATCATTTTTAAAATACTTCTCATCACCTTCAAAGCAGTTCACAACATGGTTCCTTCATATATATCAGATCTTCTCCATTTAAACATCCCTACCCGTTCACTCCGATCCTCTCACACCTGCCAGCTTTCTGTTCCCCCTGCTCGTCTTGTCACAATGGGGGGCAGGGCTTTTAGTCGCTCTGCTCCCCATCTTTGGAATTCCCTCCCTCCAGATCTTCGTACCCTTGACTCATTCAATGTTTTCAAATCCAAACTCAAAACTCTGTTGTTTAGACAATCATATTCCATCTGACCCATATCACACCAATGCTGTCTTGCCAATTTTATTGTTTTTGACAATTGTATTGTCCTTGGGTGTCCTGATAAGGCGCTTTAAATAAAATGTATTATTATTATTATTATTAAGGAAGGATGGGTTCGGATGTCGAAGGAACAACGGAGCTGTCAAATTGGCGGGACAGAGCAACCGCCTTTCCATTCTTGGAGCCAGGACGATAGGTTATTGTGAAGTCAAACCTGGAGAAGAACAGGGACCATCTGGCCTGTCTGGGATTTAGGCGTTTGGCGGACCTTGTGTACTCCAGATTACGATGATCCGTGAGAACAGTGAAAGGCTGACGAGCACCCTCCAGCCAGTGTCACCACTCCTCTAATGCGGCTTTCATAGCTAAGAGCTCCCTGTCGCCCACGTCGTAATTACGTTCCGCTGGAGAGAGTTTACGGGAATAATAGGCACAGGGAAACATTTTGGCTGAGTCTCCATGTCGTTGAGACAAGATAGCACCAATGCCCGTGCTGGAAGCATCAACCTCTACAAAGAATGCATGCTCGGGATCAGGATGATGGAGGATGGGAGCTGTGGTGAATCTCTCCTTGAGGTGGTTGAAGGCAGATAAACTCTCAGACGACCATCTTAAATGATGTCCCCCTCCCCGTAGAAGGGATGTGAGTGGAGCTGCGATGATACTGAAGTTTCGGATGAATCGTCTGTAAAAATTAGCAAAACCCAGGAAACGTTGTAGCTCCTTAACGGTGGTGGGTTGTGGCCAGTTAATTACAGCTTGAACCTTGCTGTCATCCATGGTAACTCCCTCTGCACTGATAATGTACCCCAAAAAGGTTATCTGAGTTTGATGAAATTCACATTTCTCCCTCTTGGCATACAGACGGTTCTCGATGAGGCGTTGGAGTACAGCTCGCACATCCTGAACATGCGATTCCAGTGTGTCTGAGAAGATCAGGATGTCGTCGATGTACACAATTACCTTCTGGTGGAGCATATCACGGAAAATCTCATTTACAAAGGCTTGAAACATTAAGGAACTATTGGCCAGACCGAATGGCATAACGCGATATTCATAGTGCCCTGTTGTTGTTGAGAAGGCGGTCTTCCATTCGTCACCTCTTCTAATACGTATCAGGTTGTATGCATTGCGCAGATCCAGCTTAGTAAAGTATTTGGCGGTGCGAAGTTGTTCCAGGGCGGCAGGGACCAGGGGTAAAGGATAGCGAAACTTGACCGTTATCTCATTGAAGCCACGATAGTCAATGCAGGGTCGAAGTCCGCCGTCCTTCTTCTTTACGAAAAAGAAACCGGCTGAAGCAGGTGAAGTAGAGGTGGTGATAAAGCCCTTTGCGAGTTGCTCATCAATATAAGCTTTCATGGCATCGGTCTCCGTCTAAGATAAAGGATATACTCTTCCCCGCGGGAGGGTGGCACCGGGGATTAAATCAATGGCGCAGTCACTGGATCTGTGTGGAGGAAGTTGGGACGCTCTATTCTTGCTGAAAGCCAGGAAAAGATCATGATACACGGCAGGTACCCCATGGAGATCTGGATTTTCAGAACAGTGATTAAACGAAGTGTGACTGGTGGAGGTGCATAAACATTTCTTCAGACAGGTATCCGACCACTGAATAATTCGCTTGTCAGACCACGAGATGGAAGGGTTGTGTTGTTCTAACCAGGGAAGACCCAGAATGAGAGGGTGATGAGGTGAATCAATAGTGAAGAATTGAATGTTCTCTGTGTGCTGAGAATCCGTGATCAACGTGATCCTCTGGGTGGTAAATTGAACCTTGCCAGAACCAAGGGGACGTCCGTCTAACGCTGCCACTGCCACCCGGGAGTCACATGGAATGAGAGAGAGATATTGTTGGATTTAGCAAAACTCAAATCAATAAAATTCCCAGCAGCTCCTGAATCAATCAAACCACTCGTTGTAATAAACCTCTCGTCAAAGTGGAGAGTGACGTTCAATACAAGAGATTTAGAAGTATGAGGGCTATAACTCACCGCAGTAGAATCTCTGGAAGTGGGTCTGATGGGGCAGGTCGCCCTCCTGTGGCCGGACTGGGCGCAGTATAGACATAAATGATTACGCATTCTCCTCTCTCTCTCCTTAGGAGTGAGACGAGTGAAACCAATCTGCATGGGTTCAGATTCCTGACTCACGGAGGGAGATTCGTTGACTCTGTGCCTAAGAGATGTTCGTCTAGCTCGCATCAAGTTGTCCAGTCGAATAGTTAAATCCATCAATTGACTGAGAGTTTTGCCCTCATCCCTGCATGCCAGTTCCCCCTGCAGATCAGGGTTGAGACCTTTACGGTACAATAATTTCAGTGGATCGTCGCCCCAGCCTGTTTGTGCTGCGAGGGTTCGGAAGGATAGTGTGTAATCCGCCGCAGAAGATCCTCCCTGACGTAACGACAGAAGCAGCTCGCCCGGCTCCTTTCCGCTGGCCGGGTGCTCAAAGACCTCTCTAAACTGGGCGAGGAAATCATTGTAGGATGGAAAAGAGAGGTTACCCCCTGACCAGAGTGCGGTGGCCCACTCCAGTGCTCTTCCAGTTAGCAGGGAACAGATGAAAGATACGCGACCGTCATCATTGGAGAAAAGGTTGGGTTGTTGATTAATGTACAAAGAGCATTGAAGTAAAAATCCCTTACATGTTGCAGCTGAACCATCGTATTTGTCAGGCAGAGACAGACGAGGATTATTAGACGATGTACTCACGCTGGAAAGTGGCTGAACTGGTGATGCAGCGGGTTGAACAGGAATGGTGGATTGTGCAGAGAGAGACCGCGTGGATCTCACCAATTCCTCAGTAAGCGCAGTTAATTTCTCAAGCTGTTGTTGATGTACCATCAGAACTGAAGCTTGATTGGAGACTTCAGAGGTTAGCTGTTGCATCGCTGCTGGATCCTGTGACGGCGAAGTCTTCTGTAACAATGAGTCAGAGGCGTGCGGATCCATTTGCAGTGGCTTTATTTACTGAATGCACACAGAGAAATATCAGTGAAAACAGGATTGAAGGGCAAATCCAAACTCAGAGTCAATACCAGACTGGGGTCGGGGCAGGCAACAGACAATAACTCGTAGACCAGAGATGTAGACAAGGATCAGGAAAACCAGGAAAGATCATAGGACGTAGAATGCTCAGAAGTGTATGCCGGGGCTGATACAAGACTTCGCAGGGAGCCATGCAAGCAAGCAGCTTATATACAGGAGATAAGTGGCTGCACCTCTGCAGGTAATCAGGGATGGGACTCAGACTGAGAGGAGGATAGATGGGAAATGTAGTTCAGTATTCTGGAGACTGTGATCTTTGATAACTTGGGAGAGGTGTTGAAGAGCGATCTATGACATTAACTAAACGATTAGTTGGGCGATTATTTTATCGATTAGTCGACTAATCTAATGACTAATTGGACGACTAATATAAAGAATATTTTTCTGCTGCTCAAATAAAAAAAAACAATGTGTCTCAAATAAATACTAGCATACTGAGATACTATAAGCTGGCTAACGTTAGTCTAATGTTATGTATTTGAACACCATCATTATAACTCTACAACCGCCAAAACCGTGTTATTAAAATATTTTTTTTTACAAACAGTTTTTATCATAGAGAATCAGGGCCTGAAGTTAATTTTTTCGGCCACCGGCCACTGTGGCAGGTGGATTTAAAAATTCACCTGCCAAAGAGACTTTTTACCAGCCCTTTTTTTTTTTGCCTCATAAACGTAAAAAAAAAAAAAAAAACAGGAATTTCACAATATTGTTCTTTAACTTGCAAGAATACACATTTAAGTGCTGTCAAGTAATAATAACTCTAATAACATACATTTTTACAAAAAAAATCTTTTTATTCCTTGATTTTGACAGACACACACACACAACATAGTATAGGCTATAATATAGTATATACTCAACAGATACCTACCGCAGCTCGTAAACAAATCACACGTGGCTGTGTTGATGGCGGATTTAGTCACGTAGGTCTTACTCTTAACAGCTTTTAGTTACAGCGTTCAGGAACGGTTAAATATGAACTAAATTGATACTGTTATTACTGATAAAATTACCGGGTACCGGACATTTTCTCACCGGTTTCCAACTCCCAACATGCACAGTTGCATCCGCACACACATCTGTGCAACTGTCATTGTACTTTAACCTACAACAGCGACGCGTTACATTATCTCATCCCATCTCACCAACAGTTTAATACTCGCACACGTAGTCAGAAAAAGAGCCTCATCTTCTTTCTGATCGCATGAACGTTACGAAACAACAGTCGCTGTCATAAATCAGCCGCTCACGAACCTTGCCATTGCCGCCGATTGTTCACTTTTGTATTAAAATGTCTTCTTTACTTTTCTTTTTCTCATCCTCATCTTTTTGTTGGCTGTTTTGTTTCAGCTGGCCTCTTTACCCCAGTAATGTGCCGCCACATTTTAGCTAAAGTCAAACGCAATAGCGGACTTCGTTGAAATGTAAAAATCCTAATGAATCACTCACAATTCTCATTGGCTACCTGCCAATGTGGCAGGTAGATTGACAGTGTTACCCGCCAATAGCAAAATTCACCCGCATTTGGCAGGTGGTCGGGTGTTAATTTCAGGCCCTGTAGAGAATGTTTAAATATTAATATCAGCTGAGGAGGGAAACGGATCGGGAGGCGGAGTTAGTGGTGCGATCGGAGGCTGCTACTGATGGAGATGAATCGGGAGAGGTTTGTGCACCTACTGATCAGAGCGCGTGCTGACACGGAGTAAAGCCTTGTTTATAGGCTACTCCACACGCCCGCACGAGCGTGAATGTGCGTGCGGCAAAAATGACGCGTTGGGTGCGCAAGACCAGGAAGACTGTGGCTGTGTACGCCTTTTTTGTAACAGCGTGTGCGGTGCCGCGTCCGGGATGAACGACTTCAAGCTGAATCTGCCCGAGCTTGTATGTCTCACCACACCGGCACCCAGTTTGCGCGTCTAAATTGCAAAGTTTTTTTTTTTTTTTTTTTTTTTTTTAAGGGTTTGTTTACTGTGTGTGATTCATTTAATGGATAGCACATTCACTTCTAGTTGTCTTCATCCTCTATTCCGCAATGTTTCGGTCTCCCACGTGTGTGTGGCAAGCTGTACCGCCGGGAACATGCAAAAAATAAATAAATAAAGAACCATCGACGCAAAAATATGACGTCGACGCAATCGACGCACCGCTACAGCACTAGTGGATCGATGCATTTAATTACGGGTTGAGCAGAAAGGTTGCACAGTTTGACAAGTTTTTACCCAGCACTTTCGAATGTGTCTCTGTGCCCAGCAAATATCAAACTGACACCCGTGCTTAGGTGAATTTAGGGGGCGGCTTGTACACTTAAAGACACAGTATATACATGTAAGTTTCATCACTAGAGGTCACTTTTTCAAAACAATAGCAAATGTATTCCAGACATGTGTTATTAAGCAGGGTGGTTCCGAGAGCCTAGGACATTTTGCATTGCTGTTTTTATTATGCTTATATGGCGTAAGTCGTTCCACTCCATTCGTTTTGATATTCATGCATATTTTATGATTAAAGTTACTGTTAATGTTACGTTTAACATTCGCCTGCTTGCTTCCCTGAAATTTAACTTTGTTACAGTTACGTTTGATCACTTAAATTCACATTATTTTATTTCATTCTAATAAATCGCTCTTTCTGATTTTGCTATGTTAGCAACAAAATAGTGTTGTCTCTGAGGCAAACATGTTACTCGCGGTGAATCAAGAAAACAAGAGATCCAAACAATAAGAGTAACCATGTTGAGCTATATAACAATGATTAGTTGTCTGTCGATAAAACTATCCAAACATTTGTTCACAAGTCTTATGAAATGCGTCTTTAGTGTTTCAATGGTTTCTACAGAAGTAAAACAGGAAGTAGGGAGTAACGCAGATATGACGTCATTGAAAGGTGACATGACGACACGGGCCATTACAATGTTTAAAATAGCTGATTTCTCTGGATTAAATGGAAATTGATAGAAAATTTTGGAATAATGTATGTACAAAAGTCAACAAAATATATAACATAGTTTTATTGTTTTTTTGATATTTTAATCCAAAAATCTTACATATTGTGCCTTTAATGGCATTTTAAAGCCACACACTGTATGTAAAAATCTCTGACCCAGTTTCAGATTTGTGAAATGGGTTCAGTAGGTGGGTTTATTAGGACTGCCACGGAAACGTGGTGTGTGAGAATCTGACTTACTGCAATAGCCTGGAGCCTTTCCTGCTGTGAGCCTGATTCTGACATCCTGAAAGACAGAGAAAATATATTAGGCTAATAGATACAACAATGGTCCTGAACAGAGGACAGATTTGCTTCCTGTTGGTAATTTGACTCTCTTAGATATTTTGGTGAATTAAGAAGAAAATTACATGCTGCCTTCATATAGGTAGCCTATATTGTATATACTGTATATGAGATGATCATACCCACACAACACATTACCACGATGTTGTAATTACCACTTGGGAATTTCCCTAGAGCCCTGACTTTGAAATGTTAATTAAGAATCATAATGGAAGCATATTGTTATTGATTAGATAGATAGATAGATAGATAGATAGATAGATAGATAGATAGATAGATAGATAGATAGATAGATAGATAGATAGATAGATAGATAGATAGATAGATAGATAGATAGATAGATAGATAGATAGATAGATATAGATAGATAGATAGATAGATAGATAGATAGATAGATAGATAGATAGACTCTGTTAAAGGTCTCAAAAATAATAAAGAAAAATGGTGCTTTCCCACAATGCAAGAAGGGAAAAGTCTGAAAACCGATTCTGGACCTTTCTGAGATTTGATCCATGCTGAGCGTGATTGAGCAAGAGAAGAAAATATTCAGCATTGGAGTGAAACTGCAAAAATTCCTTTGTAAGGTTTGTGCAATTGTTTCCATGAATAGCATACAATGGCTGAAGAACCGTCTTAACGTTAACCACATCCTCATGCAGGAGAGATTGCTGTAGACAAATGGCAGTGTGAAGTTATTACAAATGAAATCGGTTTTCCGATCCAGAACATCCTCATTAAACTCACTCCCTCATTTATTGTCAACACACACACACACATTTCCTTGTTCATTTGCTAAAAGCCCAGCCTAAAAGGTCTTCCAAACAGTAAGATGGACCCCTGCTGTCAGCCCCGTCTGCTGAAGGACACAGCTGTGGCGGAGGCTCCTATGCCATCAGGGAAAAGAAGAATGTGAAGGTTGTTCTCCGACCCACCACATTCGCATTCCCATCCCTCCCACGAGTAAAACACAACACCTGTACAAACAGCCTGGCAGAGGAACTGAATGGATGACAGCAGAAAAAGAGTGGAGCTATGATGCTGAACCTGGTAACCATACGCCAACACTAAGTGATTATGCAAACATCCTTTTGGAAGGCAATATAACTGGTAGGATGATGTTTAAAACTATGCTTTATATCTGAACTATTATAATATAGTGAATTTATCCAAATCTCAAATATACAAACCATCATTATCATTCTTTTCCGCAAACTGGTGCTTTTGGACAGTTAGTTTCAATGAACCAATTCATATATCCAATTCACCAATTAATATATGCAATCATGCAAAGATGTCATGTATATGCAAATCATTCAAGTCAACTGCTAGATTTCCAATACATTTTATTTATTAAAGCCTACTTTATGCTTTACCGCAAAAGACATTAGAAACAAACATCCCTCCTCCCTTTATGGCAGACAGTTCTCAACATGTTGGATATGTCCAACAGACTGTTCTCAGTTCAGTGTAGTGTTTAACTAACTGAAACACTGAATGATTTGGCAAAAACTGGCATCATAGGATATCCTAGGAATTGACTCGTTTCGAATTGGAGTGACTGTCAGGTACGTCCGAAAGTGAGTTTTGATTGAGTAACTAGATCTGTGCTGACTAGCCATGAGTTGTTTCAGAAGGTTCAGTCTGACCAAACTGGTTCATCTAGTTCACTAAAAAAAAAAAATCGAGCCAGACCGATATATCAGCTGGCCGATATTATCGGCCGATTTTAGGCATTTTCCAAAATATCGGTATCAGCAGTTAATGGCCGATAAATGAATATTTCAAAAATAAAATAAAAACGGACGAAACACGCTTCAATCATCTCTCCTTGGCCTGTTATATTGAAAATGTATGTTTTACAATTTGCAGTATGACATTATCAATTGCTAAATTATGGCTCATCATAGACTAGCTAACCACAAAGCTAGCTAATACCACTATCGTCAGTGGAAGACCGCTAACGTTAACATTAATGAGCTTGGAAACCACAATGAACTTTTTCTGCCTAAATAAAGTGATTAATTTATTTATTACTAGCATATCTCTAGTACCGTCCCTGCATTGTAAAATGTAAGTTAGACTTACAAGGAGTGAACATGTAAACATAGAGAAAAAGTATCAAACGTATCTTGTGCAATGGCACGTATCTTGTGCTATCTCTGTAATGGATTTAGAATAAATAGTAGGTTTAAGGAGGCAGGCAGCAACTGACGATTGAAAATGGTTTGATGTAGCTTGATGGAAAGAATTTAAAAAGTGCAGGTAAAGGGATAAGCAAGCTGACATTGTAATTATTAGGTAGCTTTTAAAGTCCCTGTGAAATCAAAATTGAACCTATTTACTTTGTTAGCGCATATTACTAGTCTTGTGGTGAACAATTAATCAGTGCAAGTAAAAATATATTTAAAAAATGTTTTACCTTGGTAATCTTTAATCAAAATCTGAAAAGTTACTTCCGGTCTGGAACGGTTTCTTTTTCTGATGACGTAGGTTTCACAACTTGGGTGGGGAAACGCTTAACCACTCCCCTCAAACCGTTAGTTTGCAATGAGCGAGAGATGGAGAGGAGGAGCGCTAGAGTAAAACCCTGCCCTCTGTTCAATATTCCGTTTCACTTGGAAATACGTCACAGCACTGGAGAAAAATTGTTTGCAACTTCCGGTTCACGGGGACTTTAAGGCAATGTAGGGACTAAGTCTAAGTATTATTTTATTTATCAGAACTTTAATATATTTTGATGTTCCTCTGTTCTGTTGTGACAATAAAAGAAACAAGTTTCTTTTTAAAATGCTTTATCATGTTATTTTAGTTAAAACTCATAAATAACTACAAATAACTATGTTAGGGAAATCTGTTAATGTTTTGTTGGAATTTCTGAAAAAAAAAATATATATATATATATATCGACCGATATAGTGGAATATCGGATATTAAAACCCAAAAATATTTGTATCGGTATTGGGCTTTAAAATCCTTTATCGGTCGGGCTCTAATAAGGAATGTCCTGAGCCATATCTTTGAGCAGAATAACAGAGAAGAGTTGGGCCGCATGATTAACCGAAATTAAACCGAAATTGCAATATGGTGCAATGATCTAATCGCAAAGGCTGTGATTTAGATACATATATGCGGCGAAGCACGCCACTGTACTCTTATACATGAGCAGTCCATTATCAGACGTTTCCAGCATCTCAGAGCGGCTTGGTTTGCAGTAAATGCATGGGTCGATTTAATGTGCAAGTTTTTTTTGCAATATTTATGAAAAAAAAAAAATCACAACAAGAGTTTTCCCCCAAATCGTGCAGCCCTAATTGAGAGTGAGATAATTTGAGTTGGACAGGTAAACAACTACCCAGAACTTTCTGGCAACACTCCCAGAAAACCCTAGCAAATCAACAACAAAATGCTAACAACCATTCAGAACACCTTATGCCAAGTTCAGACTGCACGATTTTCAAAGTAGACGGGTTGCTGTTCTTTTCACACTGCATGACTATCTTGGCCAGCATTCAGTCGCTGCTGTGTTCATACTGGACGATTGATTGGCGACAGAAGGTTTCACACTGCATGACGTTACAATAGGAAGAGTCGCGACAACTCTGTCTAGCACGCTGCGCGCAAACTACGAACATTTCACAATAAACACACGCGAGATGTGACAAGGAAACAATGCGAGTTCTCACGTGAAACTTTTTCTTTTTCGACACAGTTGTGGTGCAGATGAAACGTCAAATCCTGTTAATTTCATGGGTCCAAATAGAAGAAGCCTTTTTCTGAAACAATGCCATATGTGATCTATAACTCCTCCCCAAACTCCCCGCTGCTCTGTATCTTGCTCTCTCTCTTGTTGGCTGTCGGTAATCGCCGATGTAGTTTTCAATTTTCACACAGCAGGATTTTGAATCGCAGACAGGTCCACATATTTAGCATGCCAAATATCCCACGGGTGTCGGCGACTCTTTGGCGATTCTCTCAGATCGCGTCTTTGCTCATTCACACTGTGTGATTGTCACTCGCGTAAAAGAGCACCAATTTGCCTATGATTTCGGGCATTTGTCAGCGATTTCTCAGAACCTGTCGGCGAGCCAAAATCGTGCAGTCTGCAACTACCAACAACACCCTAAAATTGTGGCAAACCATTCACATTTTTTACATAAAAATGTAGTAGTCTTCCCTTCTTTGTCATGGAACAAATCTAAAATTGGTATAGCATGAGTGTCATGGTTAGGTGGCTGTAATAAAGCACACAATAAAGGTGAAACTCAAAAATAATTTGAATATGATATTACACCAAACAGGAGAAAATCTAGGCAACTATAATACAACCAAATAACACAGTGAAATAACACAACTTAAGCAATGCAGGACCAGAGAAAGGAAGAAACTGAGGGCTTAAATACAAGGGCAAACAAATGAGTTAATGAGAAAATAAACAAGACAAACCTGAACAGAATACTCAAATCAATCAGAAACCATGGAGAAGAACAGGCAGGGAACATACGAAGACACAACTAATTAACAAAATAGAAAGCTGACCTCAAAACATACATGAACAGAACAAAAAACAGACCAAAGATGAACTCAAACCATGACAATAAGGTATTTTAATGGGGATATTGTTGTGTGTGAATTTGATTTCAGAATCAAGAGTGTGTGTGCATATGTGTGTGTGTGCATACGTGTGTGTCAGTTCTGCTTGATTTCTGTATTGATCAGACATGATTACTCAGCAGAATTTGCATCCACATCCAGACAGACTGATGAAATATTGCACAAAACACTGCATTAAGCACAACAACTAAACAGATCTATATGGACACAAATATTTAATGTTCCTCTTTGATTTTAAAATCTTGAAATAATAGGCTCTCATAAAATCCCTTAAACGTACAGTATGCGATTTTTGGCCACCAGGGGTCACTCGTTTAAAATAATAACAAAAGACGTACTTTGATGACGTCGGGAAAGAGCGTGGGCTCACGGGAGTTGTTGTCGCTGTCAATGACAACCAGCTCAGCTTATGACATGACATCATCGTTTCACAAAATATACGGCATCTCTCTGTAGATTTAGCTTGTCAAGAAGCTTTAAATGCAACCCCAATGTTTACCTGTGTCATGCTTCTCCTGTTCCAAACCCTTCTCGGGTCATATTTTTCACCTGTACGTTTGAGCTTTAGCTAATGAGCTGGCTGTAGCAGCAGAACGTGCAGGCAAAGCGTAATCGTGGTCCATAACTACAATACAGACGCCTATAAATATTTATATTACGCTCCTTCAATGAATGACCTATTTTAGAACATGTTTCATATATAGGGCGCACCGGATTATAAAGTGCATAAGATACTGCAGTCAAACGTTTGACTGGGTTTGCGTTATGCATCCACTCTGTGCTAAAGGCTAAAGGGAATGTAGTGAGTGCGCGGCGCCGGAGGTGAGGCGTTTATTTAGTAAGCATGAGCGCGCTGAAGCGGGCACGTACATTCGCAGCCTGACTCATAATGAGTATTCAATGTGCGCGGCTCGCTAACAGCAACAGTTGGCTGTTTTGAATGAGACGACACGGTTACTGTGAACGGGGAGCGCTTTATGCGCGAGCAGCACTGGGGACAGTGTCTGTTAAGAGTAGCGCTCGTGAGCGGGCACGTGATTTACACACATAAAAATACGTACTACTTTTTTTTCTTCGTCATTTTCTTTGCTTTATTTGAGGTAGTCCAGTGTTCCCCTTTGTGTTTGGTGGTTTCGCCGGGTTCCGCAAGGAAGTTAGAGAAAATAGAGGAGTCAAAGGTTATATGACGCCATACACGGGCGACGAAACGGAAATAAAGAAACGTCCCGTGTCTTCGAATTAAACTATAAATTTCTCCGTATTTGAAAGTTGGTGGAAACTGTCGGGATAATGTAAGTACACATCTAATAGAAATATATAACATAGATACAGTTATTTTTGCTATTTTTAACGCAGAAAAAATACATATTGTGGCTTTAACATAAATAAGTCATACTCACGAAAATAACAAACAACCATAATTTACAATGAAGCCAGGTGCACTGCAAGCAACTAGTTGTGTTGTGTAACTTGTTGTGTAACTTTACACTTGTTGTGTAAAATGCATGTTTTTGGTTGCTTTCAACTGGTACGTATCATTTGCAACCAATAATGAAGAAAATAATTCCTGTCACTTGCAGCACAAATGAAGTGCGAAAGCAATAGCTAAATTGGGAATAGCATAATAGCATTACTCTTCCTATATATGGCAAAAATAGTGAAATTAGTTGGCCTAGGCTAGTACGCTGTCGCTATTCCAATGACTGTGTTCAAAAAGGTTTCCCAAACACTCCGCTTGACTAGAAATAAGTTAGATAAACAATTAGTCCCATGCCTAAAGGCCTGTTCACACCAACACAAATGTTCGACACAAAAAATCTTACTTTCACATTTTAGGATTCTTTTTTTGTCACTTAGCAGAGTTGTGTAACAGAGTTGTAGTTTAATTAAGATACATCGCGTCACATTTTTACACCAGACATTCATTGGAGTGAACAGCCAAACATTGGCTGAGCCAAAATCATGTCAGACTGGTGGGAGGCTCAAACAAACAGGCTTAATTTGGAATATAACCACTGAATGACAATAATTGCTATGCTAATATGCTACTCTGAATTTGGCTAATGTTTATTTGAATGGAATCAGTCTATAAATGATTTACAAATACATATAGATGCCCATATTGGGTAAGAAGCAAGACAAGCAGGTTAGTTAGCTTCACAAACAGAAGAAAAAAATGCTTCATAAAAAGAAACCGTTCCCTATACAACAAATTGAGTTCAGTGCAAGTCTACCGCAGTGCTGAGTTCGGGGTTAGTAGGTCAGTGTTGTCAGCAGGCATAGAATGACATAATGTAATTCTCACAGAACCGTAAAGTCTCTTCTGTAAGGACTTTTCTCTCTCTAAAAAAAAAAAAATTCTATACAGCCGCAGATTCTGTGCAGTGGAGGCTCAGTCATCTGTAAAATGAGGGTCATGTGTCTTGTTAATTTTCCTCCCGTCACATGCTTATCTGCCATAGCTAGCACAAACAACAGCAGGATCTCAGAGCAGGTCCGGTCAGCACGCCCCATTCGCCAGCTGATTAGATTTCCTTTACAAGCTTAACGCTTTAATAGCTGTCAAAAGCGTGTCCAAGTTGTCTTGTAATGTTATGTAAGAGCCAGTAATGGGGAACCTACTAAAACTACTCAGCTACTCAGTTGCTCTTTTCTGTTAGTCACACTACAAGCACTACAGTACTTATCAATTTGAAGTATATAACTTAATTTGAATTTAATAATATGTTTTTGCAATTACTTTTAAATAGATGGTGTGATTTTTAGCGCTTGTCAGTTCCCCTCAATAAGTGTAGACTACTGTTCAAAAGTTTTATGTTGCTAAACAGACTCTTTTTTAAGTCTCTTATGCTCAACAAGGCTGCATTTATTTAATAAAAAAAATACCGTAAAAAGAGTAATATTATGACAGAGTATAATATTGGTGGCAATTGTTCAACATTTTGAACAATTGCTAAATTGCTTGATAAACTTATAATTGAGCCACTGTAGGCACATGGAATATTTTAACATTTTCTTTAATGACTTTATGGGCCGTCAAGAGCCAGTCCCTTAGGCAGTCTATGGAGGAGTGATCCAGCTCTCAAATTTAATCAAAAATATCTTCATTTGTGTTCCGAAGATGAACGAAGGTCTTACGGGGTTGGTACAGCATGGGGGTGAGTAATTAATGACTTAATTTTCATTTTTGGGTGAACTAACCCTTTAATAGGAAGGCTGCTGTGTGAGGAAAGTTGCTAAGGACGTTGACATGTCAGGTTGACTAAAAAATATGCCATGTGATATGGTGGTCAATAGTTCAATGTCTGCCTACAATTTAATTGTATTAACTGCCCTAATAACGTTAAATGACATGACAACTTATCGTTATAAAATCTTTATTTATTTTATTAAAAGTTAAGAATTCAGGTTTGTTTATCAGTATCATAGTAACGTTCAACTTCCGCTGGAATTGTCGGATAGGAACCGTCTGTAGCTTTTCGCAAGAGTTTTTTTGATCGCATCCGGATGACCAACGGACACGATTTTCTTCGCAACGCACTCGGTCGGACCCGTTTAGGACACATCCGCATGCGGTCTCCATTGGAAATGAATGACTTCCGGTCATTTCAGAGTCGTATCGGAAGAGGATTTCAACTGCCAGTGTGAAGGCGGTGTAAGGTTAATAAAAGCATTGTTTATTGTTAATTTCAACATTTAAAAAAATATTTTTTACATTTTAAAGTAAAAAATGTTTCTCTTAACATTAGTTAATGCACTGAAATAACATAATGATCCAGGTCTCATTTTTTATATTTAAAAAAGTACACAACATTTTCATGGTTAAGTACTGTTTTTGACATTCAGTATCCATTTAAAAAAAACTATCGGTTGATTAATCGGTTATCAGCCAGCGTCGCTACCTATCGTTATTGTTACAATTATAGTTATAATTATCAGTAGCCCTCTAATTTTAATGTTAATTTGCCTGTTTTATTGGTTTTTCATCACCTCTTCCCACCGTCTACACTCCCACTTTTCACACCTTTACACGTCCAGTCTTTTCAATGCAGAGCTGTGAACGACCACACTAAAACGGGAGTTTCATGACACTAGGAAAAAGAGTAAGACTAATTAGAAAACTAATTAGAAACTATGGTAACTAACAATAAACTAGAACTCAGGCAGAACATTGACACGAAACTAAACTAAACAGGTTTAGATTGTTACAGCAGCTTTGGGCAGAAGAGTTTCCAAATTGGTTGGTCTGTACACTGAATAATTTACCCATTACTAAAACTAAAACTAAAAATACTGCCAACTAAATTTTGTTTTTATGTTAAAAATTAAATCTGTGATTCACATGGAACTCCAGGCATATTAGTAGCCTGAGGCATGTTTGCCTCAAATCTTCATGATCACAAGACTAGCCGCATAGTAGTTCCTCTGTAACCCTGCTATCCAAAACAGAATAAATTAATCTTGGCTGGCAGTTAATAGAGTTTTTTATTTTACATTTACATTGGCAAGTTGGATATGTGTGTTGCTGACTAGCATCTGCATTGCTAAAAAAAAAAAACATTAAGTAACAGGTTCCGATTGTATAAAACATACCGGTACATAACACATCCGCAAGTCCACATCTATATTATTCTCTTAGCCACAATAATATGATGCCTCTGGTAGAACATGATAGGCCATAAAAGGAAATAATTGTTTCCTCTGGTATTTTCTTAAATTAATCACATATTTCACAAATTAAGCTGCTTGTAACATGCACCAATCGTTTGAAAACAGTCTAGGGTGAAGAAGGAATTTAAGGCATCTCTTTCACTCAAATCACATCAGACATACTAGAGTACTAAAACAGATGTTTTCCACTCAATAAAGCAGAACCTCATCTCAATACAGTCTGAATACATTCTTCTAACAGTTTCAGAAGTCAGATAATTTCACGTCTCTCAGCTGAGTTCAGGGATGTTTTGAGGTCGTGTGGATGAGCAAATGTCCTCCTGCTGCAGAGAAAAAAAAGCAGACACAAAGAGCAGCTTTGAGACCCTGTGACTGCGGGAGTGTCCCGCAAACAGAAACATTAAGGGAACTATTCATGTCAAATTTTGACCACAAAATTAAGAGCCCAATAAAACTGACTTTATTACCTATTATTAACAATATTTTTTTTACTTTTTTTATCATTTCATTTTCAGGTTACTGATCAAGAAACCATATTACTTTAAATGCTATAAAATGCTTTTTTTCTATTTAGCTTTAAGTCATTTTATTACTTCAACTTATTTCAGGTAATTGCCAAGGCAACATTTTTCATTTTCATTCTATCTATCTTTCTATATTGGGTTGAACTGCCGATTTTGCAGGTTTTCCCACTTACAAAGCATGTAGAAGTCTGTCATATTTATCATAGGTACTCTTCAAATGTGAGTGACGGAATCTAAAACAAATCCAGAAAATCACATTGTATTTTTTTTAAATAATTAGTTTGCATTTTATTGCATGACATACTGTAAGTATTTGATACATCAGAAAAGCAGACCTTAGCATAAAAGCTACAGAAACCTTTGTTTGCAATTACAGAGATCATATGCGTCTTGTAGTTCTTGACCAGGTTGGCATACACTGCAGCAGGGATTTTGGCCCACTCCTCCATACAGACCTTCTCCAGATCCTTCAGGGCTGTCGCTGAGCAATACAGACTTTCAGCTCCCTCTAAAGAGTTTCTGTTGGGTTCAGGTCTGGAGACTGGCTAGGCCACTCCAAGACCTTGAGAGGCTTCTTACAGAGCCACTCTTTAGTTGCCCTGACTGTGTGTTTCGGGTCGTTGTCTGCTGGAAGACCCATCTTCAATGTTCTTACTGAGGGAAGGAGGTTGTTGGCCAAGATCTCACGATACATAGCCCCATCCATCCTCCCCTCAATACGGTGCAGTCATCCTGTCCCCTATGCAGAAAAGCATCCCCAAACAATGATAATTCCACCTCCATTCTTCACAGCTGGGATGGTGTTCTTTGGGTTGTACTCATCCTCCAAACACTGTGAGTGGTTTAGACCAAAAAGCTCAATTTTTGCGCTCATCAGACCACATGAACCTTCTCCCATTCCTGGATGATTCCTCTGGATCATCCAGATGGTCATCTGCAAACTTCAGACAGGCCTGGACATGCGCTGTCTTGAGCAGGAGGACCTTTTGTGCGCTGCAGGATTTTAATCCATGTTACTAATGGTTTTCTTTGAGACTGTGGTCCCAGCTATGTTCAGGTCATTGACCAAGTCCTGCCATGTAGTTTTGGGCTGATCATTGATGCCCCACGAGGTGAGATCTTGCATGGAGGCCCAGACCGAGGGAGATTAACCTTCATCTTGAACTTCTTCCATTTTACAATGATTGCACCAACTGTTGTTGCCTTCTCACCAAGCTGCTTGGCTATTGTCCTGTAGCCCATCCCAGCCTTGTGCAGGTCTATAATTTCATCCCTGATGTGCTTACACAGCTCTCTGGTCTTGGCCATTGCGAAGAAGTTGGAGTCTATTTGATTGAATGTGCGGACAGGTGTCTTTTATACAGGCAACGGGTTCAAACAGGTGCAGTTAATACAGGTAATGGGTGGAGAACAGGAGGCTTCTTAAAGAGAAACTAACAGATCTGTGAGAGCCGGAAATCTTACTGGTTGGTAGGTGATCAAATCTGTATGTCATGCAATAGATGCAAATGAATTACTTAAAAATCATACAATGTGATGTTGTGGATTTTTGTTTTAAATTCTGTCACTCACAATCTAGGCTTTATTTAATTTAATGAAAACTAAGTATGACTCATTTTAATAATAATAATAATAATAATAATAATTCATTACATTTATATAGTGCTTTTCTGGACACTCAAAGCGCTTTACATAGAGAGGGGAATCTCCTCAACCACCACCAATGTGCAGCATCCACCTGGATGATGCGACGGCAGCCATATTGCGCCAGAACGCCCACCACACACCAGCTTTCTGGTGGACAGGAGACAGAGTGATGAAGCCAATTGGTATAGATGGGGATGATTAGGAGGCCATGATGGACAGAGGCCACTGGGCAAATTTGGCCAGGATGCCGGGGTTACACCCCTACTTATTAATTAATTTTACACATTATTACAGTATTAACTCATGACATTTCTCTTTCAACCCTGTTACTTTTGACTTTTTTGAGGCAAAACATTACAAGGTTAAAGATTAAAATACAAAATCGACTAATAATGGAATTAACTATATCATTGCATATTTTTTGTTTTCATACAGGACAACTAATTTCTGTGTCAATTTAATTAGGCCTATCTAAATTACACAGGCCTATCATATTACACAAAAACCTCAGTTCATACACAAATCAAAATGAACAACAGTTCATGTCTTTAAAGCAGTCTATTTCCCAGTGGCAGAACAGTTTAAAGAATCCACCTAATGAGCCATGCTCCTATAATGACCCTACAAAACAAATAACCATAACTCAGTATAACACACTTAAATGTCAAAGCTAAAAATGTCAATGCCTATAGAGATTATTGGTTTAACCTTTACTACTGCTGCTCATGCTGGAGAGGATAAGCATGAAGGCTTCCAGGCTGTCACAATCCCAGTCTTGTGGTCCCATGTTGTGCAAAAGACTTTTACGTTGAAGTGTTTTTGCTGTTCCTATTGTTTCAGTTCACTTCCTGTGTTTAGTTCTTGTTTCCTTTGCTTTCTTTGTTTGCTGTGTTTGAAATTGCCCACTATAGCCTCATTCACTATTCCCTTCATCAGTCCATTAATAGTTCACTTTAAGAGTGAATAAAAACAAGCAAGTTAATTTCCGACCCTTGAATCAGGGTTCTTACGCAGTTTGGAAAAGTATGGAATTTGATTTGAGTAATTTCCAGATCTGGAAAAGTCTGGAAAAATGAAATCAGATTGTGGAAAAATATAGGTGCCCAATTCTGTTCCTGGAGATCTACCTTCCTGCAAGGTTCAACTCCAACCCTGATCTAACAATGAAGCAGCTAATTAAGATCTTCAGGAGCACTTGATCATTACAGACAGTAGGGGTGTAACAATACATCGATATGGATCGATGCATCGTACCGTTCAACGTTTGAACGGTGCATAGATGCCACACATAAAATATCGATATACTGTACCTTTATTTTGACACTCTCCACATCCTCGCATAACTTTCCTCAGCTGAAATAGATGCCTGACAAGATTAACTGAATCCTAAACACGTTTTGTCACAAAAGCCATCAAGCATCGGGAGTTCATGTTGTCCAGCAAAAACCGACAAGCACCCTTGATTGTGAAAACAATCAGTTTTGCCAATCAGCAAGGCTTTTGGTCACTTAGAAATGACGCCAGGCTGAGAGGAGTTTCGTTAAAGCTATTCACAAATACAAATAGAACATCATTTTAATTTTATAATAATGTACCGACTGGGGTTCCCTGTATAGTTTACAGAATTAGTTGATACTTGATATACATACCCTGATGTACACTCAAATAGTGCACTATTGAAGGGTATTTAAGCCCTTGTTTGTCACCACAGCTATCCTTATTTATTTCTATGGCTACTCGTCACCTTCTCTTGTCCCTTGTTCCACCTCTTTATCAAGTGTATGTTGACCCCAGTGTTTTCCCATGTTTTTTTCAAGTCTTGTCCTTCCATGGCTGATTCTTGAGCTCCTCATTGTACTGCCCCTTATATATATATTTGTTAAAGGTTATTGCTGCATTTGGATCCTTCTCTAATGCATGTTTAAAGTTCACCAACACACATGCTGTCATGTAACGTGGCATCAAAGCTCACAAAGACGATGAATACACAAACAATACTCATCTCAGCAGAACTAAAGACATAATTGACAGAACAGGTGAATGAAATCAATAATCAGACAAACTAGGAAAAACATGAAACATGGGAACCCTGACAGTAAGCTACCCTTTGGAAAGGTCTGTCCTTGCACCGTATATGGTCCAACTGAGGGAGGGAAGGCGGGAGCTCAGGAGGAGGGCGAGGAACTAGAGAGGAGCAAAACAAAAACCAAGTACAAAGAACAGGAGGAGATAGGAGCAAGAGGAGCTGGATGTTGAGCCAGAGGTCAGCCAGAACGAGTTCCTAGGGAGGAGTCAAAGAGTGAGGAGCCATGGTGGAGACAATTTGATGGAAGGCACCCTGGCTATGACTGACGAGGCACTGGAGGTGTACTGATGAGCATTCGAGGTATAGCCGTGGAACGAGAGGACAGAAGCAGAGCCGGTGGGACTGAGGATGAAGGCAAAGCCAAGGGAAGGGCGGCGCCAGACTGAGCCGAAGGTCCAGGCAGGACAATGTCCGACCAAGGCAAAGCCGGAGGGATGAGGGAGCTCGGAGAAACCATATGGCCAATGGTTTCCGGTGGAGTCAAGAGAGCAAGGAGCCAGGGTGGAGCCAATGTGTCAATGATGGCCACAGAGGCTGAAGGCAGAGACAGGGGATCCTCTGTGCTGGATGGAGCTGGTGGCCTGAAGACACTGCGCAGGACTTTACAGCATGTGGAAGATGCCGAGGGGCTGAAGGACACAAGCAAAGGCGTGGCTGAGGAATTGACTGAGAAAGAGGAAGGATGGACGGGGAAACTGGAGATACCGGAAAAGTTGGAGATACAGGGCGAGTGGGAGTAACAGGAAACACTGGAGATACAGTGGAACTAGAAATAATTTATCCAAAAAAGTAAATCAAGTTTTCCTTAATGTCTTTCAGTTCCTCAACATTTCCTCCAAATGCCAGATCGTACTCACACATAGCGACGGGAGTGTGGGTGGAGCTACACTCAAAGCCGTCACTCTCCACTAACATTCCCTCTGCGATCCAGTGTTGTCGGCTTGCGCACCTGGTCAGACACGATGTGGAACTGTCTCTGGGGCAATGACTCCTTCCGACCTCCACCTCAGTTTGGTCTCCATGGTATGCAGTGGACACAGGCAACTTATCCGTTGCGTCACTTGCTGGTGGTGGAAGGCTGGTCTCTGGCAGTGGTGGAGTGGGACTGTTAATGCTGTCATCCTCAGCAGGGCCAATGGTAAATGGTGAGTTGTTTACCAGCACCCATTCCACGAAGGCGGCAAAATCGTCCTTAGGAGACCGTCCGCTGGAACAAGTGCCTTGGGTAGTGCATCTAACACGCAAGATGTAGAAAGTCCAGTGTATGAGCTTCAAGCACATGTTCACCCTTCTCCAGGAAGAATAATTGAACCGCGGGGATCCATGAAAGAAAAACAAAAGAATCAAAAAGGAAAAATGCCGCAAATAATATAACTGTCTAGGTACGTTCTTCTGTCACGCAACGTGGTATCAAAGCTCACGAAGACAATGAATACACAGAATAATCTTTAAGAACATGCAAGAGATACTCAGGACAAACATCATTGACATAAACGCATACATTGACGAGAACGGAGGAGAACACAGGGTTTAAATAATAAGGAGAACTAATGACATTGACAGAGCAGATAAATGAAATCAATAACCAGACACACTGGGGAAAAACACGAAACCCTGACACAGGCTTTAAGTGGTGACATAATAAACCTTCACAGGTTCTTCACATGTATACAACCTTTTAGGGGTTTCCATCACGGGATCAGTTTTAATGAATAAATTTAGTTAATTAATTTTAATTACATTTTATGAATTAAACAGCTTGTAAACATTCTTTATTGACCCTAACCCTAACTCTAACCCTAACCTAACCCTAACCTGTTAAACATGAAGGCGTTAGGCAACTATTTAACACATTTCTCCTTTACACAACTTTTTGGCATAAAGCATTCTTTATAGAACCCTAGGGTTCTACTTACGCTAATAAATCCTTTTTTTTTTTTTGTAAAGAGTTTACAAATAGTTTGAGATCATTCAGTGTATTTCCACACAGCCTAAAGATTTCTAAAGTGAATTCAGCCAAGAAAATGAGATACTAAGCCTGAAGTATGGACTCATTCATTAGACTGACTCTGATTTATAGTGTAAATGTACTGTAACCCATGTGCAGGGCTGTTCTTTGGGCTCAAAATTAGTGGCAGAGGCGTCACAGAAGAGCAATCATGTCTGGTTAAAGGGTCACAGACACAGATAAGCAGCAGGAGATGAGAGGCCAGATTCTGCTGATGCTACTCTTTGAGAAATCTATGAACAGTTAATGTGTCTATTTGTTTTACATGGGAATGTTCACCCAAAAATGAAAAGTCTGTCATAATTTACAACCCACCCTCAAGTCATTCCAAACATGTATGATTTTTAGTCAATAGGGTTTAGTCAAAGTCAATTGGGTTCAAAGAATACTGTACAAGAATTCTGAGAAATGTTTAAATATATATTTTTTGTGCTCCACAGAAGTTTGGAACAATATGGGTGAGTAAATTATTCCTTTAAAGGGGTGGTTTACTGCTTTTTTCTTTGCATGATTGTGTTTATGGGGTGCAATATAACATGTATTCATGTTTTTTTTTTCTTTTTTCAAAAGTCTTATTTTTCATAAATTCACCTTTTAGGCCGCTTTCTCCTCTGTCATTTGAACGACCGGTTTACATCTTGATTCTATGAAACTACTCCCTCAGAAACAGGCAATGGGCTCAGATTGGTTAGTTTGGGCCGGTGTGTTGTGATTGGCTAAACCGTGTAATGCACGTTGTCCGGAAAATTCACACCCATTACCTTTACGGGCAAGAGTTGCATATATGTTCCAGAGCAGCGATGAAGAGAGTCAACCAGAACCTCCCTAAACACGGCTCTTACAAAACGTTTCTGAATGGTAATTTGCCTATATTTTTTTGCCTATATTTGCCTATATAACTCACGTTTTTTTACACAATAGCATTAAACTGACTGGCTACTATATACAAAAACAGCATTGGCATTGGTTTACGTTCTTGATCAAATAAAAAAAATAACGTCATAAAGTGAATATATATATATGAAATATATAAAAAATACATTTACAAATTAGTACATATACAAATTCAGGTCCAAAATGTTTGTACACGTCTGTTGTAGACACGAAATAGCATAACTAAGTGGCTATAAAGCCAGCGCTGGCATTTGCTAACTAAACTAAACTAAAACATTACGTCAGAAATTATAGATGCAAATACATTTAAAATTATTATTAATTTTTACTTACAGGTTGTGTCCCAACTGCTGCCTCTGGTTTTAACATTTTCTTGTTGAATTCGGCATTGAATTCGTGGAGATTCTGGAAGCTGTCTTTCGTAAAATGTGCAGCTCAGAGAGCTAAATTACGATTGTAATTTTCAGGAACGTAATCAAACATAAACTGTATCCATTGTTGACGAACTACAGCGTCCGTGGGAAGCCCGAACACAGAAGACCTGACAGCTGGGTGAACATAACACACTTTCGATGAGCCGTAGAAATATGGCCATGCCCTTTTTTGCATATTCCGGAGGGAGGGTTGATGCAAATGTTGAGTTAGTTACGTATAAAACCTGTTGGAGTCCCGTTCGAGTCGTTTTGTAGGCATTAAACTTCCTGATTTTTAAAAGACAATCTCTCTGCTTACATTGAACTTTCAGCGCTGCGACTCTGCATTCATGTACCAACAGCAACATTGCATACCTACTATTTAAAATGAGTGAAAGTGAAATCGCAATCAACCACCAACCCTTTAACTAAGGCTTAAATATAATGGACATGCTATCTAATATGCCAATTTAACAACACACACACACACACACAAACTTTCAAAAAAATATCCAATATGCTTAGAACATAGATAACATAGATTGAACAAAATATCAGAGACCTACCTAGAAACCATCCAGAACACATAAGCAACATATAGCAACTGTATAGCAACGCTCTGGCAACCAGCCATGATGGGGAAAGTCCGAATTGTGAGATTAAAAAAAGTTGTAATTACCTTTTTTTTTTTACTTTTTATTAAATTAATTAGACATTGGAACCAGTGGCATAGCAAAAATCAATGCCCAACCCTCAACCCCCTTCTTGAACCACAAGTCCACAATATCTTTTTCTTTCCAAGTCATGTGCAGGATTCTGGATTCAGAAAGTGTTAAAAAAAAGTGTACAAGATAATCCAGCGCAGTCTCATCCCAAGAAGTCATTTAACTAACGTCTTGGGACGTCTTTTGACCATACGTCAACATCCGCCTTTTTAGGGTACCCTTCTAACGTCGGTTAGATGACATTATCGGATCCTAACCCTACCCCAGGCTAAACCTACTCCTAACCCTACCCCAGACCTAAACCTACCCCTAAACCTACCCCGTCACCTAACCGATGTTAAAGGTTAAGCGTCAGTTGTATGACGGCCCGGGATCGTCATGTAACCGACGTTTAAGGGTTCCCTAAAAAGGCGGATGTTGACGTATGGTCAAAAGACGTCCATATGACTTCTTGGGATGAGAATGTGTTAGATAATCCTGCAATCCTGGAAAGGAAATGATGTAATGATTCTGCATGTCCTTTCAGTCTGATATCCATATCTAAAGTTGCAGTACTGAAATCCACACTATTCTGTCCACATCCCTATGGATTTACTCATGAACTGCTCAATGAATTGAATTGAAAGAACACAGTCTAATTTATATGACCTCGCCCCATATTGTCAGTAAAGGGTGTTGGCCATGAGTGACATATAAATTAGATAACACAGAGGTCCTCTCACACTGATAATGAATAACAGAGTGAAGACAATAACAAAAAGGACAGGAACTGAAGGACAGAGGATAGATTAGTTTTAAATCATGGTGGGAAGGGTTCCCCATTTGCTTTTTTAAAGGGGTCCTATTATGCCTTTTTACAACGTCTCAATTTGTTATTGGGGTGTGGAATATGTTTTCATGCTTGATTGTTCAAAAAATGCACTTTTACATTTTTACATATTTTACATTATTACAGCAACTCTCTCCCCAGTCTGGTTTGAACACACCGATTTTGATAAAGCCCCTCCTTCCAAAATACGAAATGTGCTGTGATTGGTTAGCTGATCCAGCGTGTAGTGATTTGCACCACTTAGCGCGTGTTTTGGAAATGTCCCACCCCTCCACAACTGCGAGTTCTTCTCAAGTGTAAATATTTAGGATGGCGTCAATTTCAACCAATTCGAACCCGATTCAGACAACTTTAACAAACAAAAGGATCGTCCAGAATGGATTTCATGCACAGATTTTGCAAGCGGTGGATTTTCCAGGACGTTTCAGAGTGGTATGTTTTTTGTAATTTCATTATACATTTTAAATACAATGTTATCCACCATTTAATCATGATATTTGTCTGAAAACTATGGTAATACAAACAGTAATTGATCCCAAACCCATGGTTTACTTTCCTAAGGAGCGGTGAACGTCTTACAAAGGCGAGAGCTTACAAAAGCATAAGATGTTCTCCATAAAATGTGCAGCACAAAGATAAACGTTGGGGTTATAATGTTCAGGAACAGTGATTTCACCACTCTAAAGTTTGTCAGCATTACTAAGGTCAAATAAATGAGTTTTGGAAACGTGGTGGAAAAAAACAGTGTCTCTTTGACATAGTGACAACACTTCATCACTAACTCAGCTCAACCAGGCAACATGGCATCATGACTTTACGTAAACATGCACGCCACTTTCAAGTCAAGTGGCGTGTTATCTATACGCATTTTGAGCTATCTGCGTGTTTGTCCACGCCAAAACAAACTGTCATCTTTTGCGTGTATGTCTACGCTGTTAAATGTCCGCGTGATTCCGCGTGTATGTACACGGCGTTAAATGTCTGAGCAAAACTAAGCAAAATGATCTACATCTGGGGAGCGATATTTTTTTTCCTAGGATGGTAGGGGAAGACTCATAAATGTTATTAACCCCAGTGACAGGTAGATTTATGGACAGGGTTGGGGTAGGTCATATATTTATTATAGGGATGGGGCCGATCCGATCCAGTATCGGTATCGGGACCGATACCAGCATAATTCACGTATCGGATTTTTCCGATCTAACCTGCGGAGAAATCCGATATTTATGATCCATGTCTGCGTTTTAACGTTGTCTGCTGAAATGACTCCAAAAGTGATTCCCGCCGGGCCTGCTAGTCTGCTATAGCTGGCTGCAAACTGTGGAATGGATACCCTGAACGGAGGTGCAGCTCAATCAGTGACTGTAAAACATAGGGCTCAATGAGACACACCCCCGCTCAGGAAATCCATTCCGCAGTTTGCAGCCAGCTAGCAGGATAGCACTGAGCTATAACATGTTCGCTGTGTGGAAATCATATGGTGGAACTGGAAACACCGCTGCAGTGCAGAGCAAGACAGCAAAGTGCAATGTTTGCAAAGCCGTATTAATTAAACTATTTGATGCATGTTTGCAATTCGCAGTCCAGAAGAGAAAGAGAGAGATCTCTCACGCGGTGCAACAGCAAGCACAACATGACAGCCCGGCGTAATGAGTGACGACAGAGGAAACGTAGCCTGGTTACACTTTAGATCTGTGATATTAGTCTGATTTCCAAATATTAAAGAATATATTGAGGTAAAAAAAAAAAAAAAACATTAAAAACAATAGCCGCATTCTGTCTAGCCAACTTCCTTCCCATCGCGGCGGTGCGCTGTCATTTCTCCCTAAAACTCAAACTTTAAGACAGAATCAGCACGATCGATGATTGTAGTAAAATGCAGTCTCTGCTGTTACTAAATTGCGGGACGCTTTTAATAATAAAAAGAGCTATTAAAAGCACAAAATTTGCGCAAGAGATGCTGTTCCCAGTGCGGCGCGCTCCGAAACAGACCGCAACAAGACAAGCAAATTATACTCTGGGCTTCATATGCGCGTCTAAACGATCAAATGTAGCCTGCACAAAAATGTCAAACCGACCGACTTGGAGATTAACACTTAAACAATTTATTATGTCTAAAATGAACGTAGTTATGGAAATATTTGGGAGAAAATATGGTGCATCAGTAGACTATGAAATCTGAACTCGTTCTTAAAGGGGCAGCAGTATAAATGTGACGATTGCGACATTACTGAGAATCAAACAACCAAAGGCAAAGAGAAAATCACTCACAGCTCTTGAATGAATTACTGTACTTCAGCTTTAATAAGCATAAATCTATCTATGATAAACTTTGCAGTGCTATTTTACTTTTGATTACTTTATTATAATTCTTTTTTAGACCATACCTGAATAATGTTTGTAGACCTTCCTGAAATTAAAGCACTGTGTAGGCCTGTATAATGTGTATCTTTGTTTAATTGTCTATCTATTGTTTAATATATATATATATATATATATATATATATATATTGACATACATACGTACATATCATCCTTGCCTGTAGAGAGGAGTTTATTTCAGCATCATATAAAATCAACAATAATGATAAATACTATTAAAGCAAACACAGCTCTGGTATCGGAAAAGTATCGGTATCGGCCGATATCCAAAGTCAGGTATCGGGATCGCATCGGAAGTGAAAAAATGTGGATCGGTGCATCCCTAATTTATTATATACAGTAATGTAAAGTCAACGGCATTGATAAACACGCTAAAAAGCGATTATGCGTGTTGATAGCACGGCAAAAATGGAAATACGAATTGGGGTGTCATACATAAGCCATTTCATGAGATCAGTCTGAACCAAGCCTCGACCCTTTTTTTTTCATATTCCATGGGCTTAGATTATTTAACATTAAGGGACCTATTTTAACGATCTAAGCACATGGTCTAAAGTGCAAGTGCACTTAGGGCGTGTTCAAAATCCACTTTGCTTGTTTAGACCAGGACCAGGACAGATTCGCTATTTACATGGCAGAATCAGCAAGCAGAAAAACTGAACGCTTCTCTAGTGAGGAAAATGATCTGATCGTGCGCTAGGTTAAAGCGTGCAAGCAGACCATCTACGGGACAAAGTGTACGCGCATTGTGGAGGAAATGAAAATGATAACTGCGTTGGGCTGAAACTGGGAAAAAAAAAACACTTGAGAAAAGTGGATTCTGTCAAATAAAAGATCTCCCTTTGGTGTGGACTGAGTTTTGTAACCTTGGCTTGCAGATCTTTTTTAAGTTCAAGCAGAAGCATTACACACTAACAGGGCTGGACTGGGACAAAAAATCAGCCCTGGACATTTCATCCAGACCAGCCCACTATGCACACACACACACACACACACACACACACACACGCACACACACACACACACACACATCTATACGTGCATTAATCTGCATGTAAAATTACTGATTAGATTTTATTTACTATCAGAACCAAGAAAAAAATATTAAAATAATAAACATATAAAATGGAAATGATTTTATAAGGCTTTATTGTAAATAACTGGTCTTAATTTAGCCGCTTATTATTCTAATAGAATATTCTTAGGCTATACTATATAAACTATATTTCATATATACTATATCATTTATATAGTGTATATATATATATATATATATATCATTGTTAAAGCTATTAGTCAAGAGCAGTGAGTTATTTATCTTTGTCTTTTGTTCACATTTAGCCTATGACACATAAGGCTTCTGCCAGGCACTTTCAGGGATACAAATTAAAAAAAATATATATATATATGTGCATATTTATATGCAAAATACTCCTTTCTATAGCTATTTGAAAGGTATGCAAGTATGCAAAATACTCCTTTCTATAGCTATTTTTCAAGTCAACTATGTGCTATTGTCATTAAATGGCTTTCCTGAGATGTTCTGTGACATAATTGTTCTCCTGCTGTTTTATTAATCTCTTTCCGTGGTTAAAAAGCACTGATTGATTGATATTATTTATGAGGCATATACCGTTTGATAAGTTATATAGGCTATTGTATCTTATCTTTAAATAAAAAGTAACAGATGATCTGTTTACTTGAACTGAGGCGCTAAAGCGACCTGTCACGTTATATTTTCTAGCGGCAAACGGTATTGTCTGAATTTCGTAATAAAATGGACAGAACCAGAGAGCTGAGAATTTTAAATGTCATTTATATCGATCAGTGAGTGGAGGCCTATTACAGCTGGAATATCGTAGCATGCTTAAACAAAACAATGCAGAAGGCTACGTGTAGCCTATCATTCTAAATGTCTCACCTCAGCAGTCAGGCGCGCCCTGCTGACATCTTCACTAAAGTCCAGCAAATAATTCATTTATTTTAACACATTTGGTGGAATCTGCCTCAAGTTATTGTCGTTGTCTTGTCGTTTTTTCTCTCTCAACTTCTCGGTCCCCCTTTACGTTTAGAGATGTTATTCTTTTGACATGAATTTCGTTGCACATCATCACATCGCATCACTGCAGTTGTTGTAAAGCGGCCGCTTTTCAAGTCTAGATTTGAACTTGATTCCGATTGGCCATCAGACCTGTTAGTCTCGCAGCTCGCGTCAGCTTCATGCGGCTTCATGAGAGAAACACATAAGCCCGGAATTGGACAATATAACAATATACTTACGATAGAATATATTTACAATTAATAATGATTTAAAAACAAAATACATAACGTGCCGGGCCGCCGGCCCAACCAGACCGCGGCCCACCGGGAATGTCCCGGTAGTCCCGATGGCCAGTACATGCCTGCACACTAACTAAAGGTGAAAACCAGGAAAAGCATAATAAGACCCTAATTCGCTTTAGTTCTCACTAAGTTTTCATCCTTCTTTGAGGAACCCTGACCAAGCAGTTTCAGGCCTGTTCATTAGGGCTCAGCTCAGACACGGTGTCTGATGAATCCTTTGAAGCTTCCCAGCATTCCTTAACACATGTGGCAGAAATCAGCACTTCATAAGCAAGAGGAAAGGATGACAGTGGAGAAATGGTACACATGCTGAGTTTCAAAGCAACATCAACAGGAAATGATGTGCCATTCAACCTTCTCAATGAAGCCCGAGATTAACAGAGATTGACTATACACTTGAAGTGAAAAGGAAAATGAGCAGCTTTATCATACTCAAATTTCACCACAACTGCACCGGTCATAAAAAGGCAATGTGCAGTACCCAAAATACACAATAGGATTATACATACATTTACCGCCACATTTTTTTTCCAGCTAAAAGCAGGTCTTATCATATTTCAGGGAAGATATTTCCATTGTGCCAATAAAACAGTGCCTAATTTCATCCTCTCCTGAACGGAGTGGTCATTTATGGGGTTTAAGACAGACTCGTGCGAGTCACTAATGGAGAGGCATGTGTCATCCGATATGGGTAGGGCCTTTCATTCAGATTCCAGGAGCAACTGTCAGCCCACCCCTCATCTCTCTCCCTCTGGTGTAGTACATTAGAGTAATTAAGTCTGCCGGCAGTTGTCTCTGCTCTTCTAGCTAAAGCCCTGGTCATGATGTATGTATCCTCTCACTTTCACAGAGGGAAACAGGATTCTCAGTGCATGGATTATTAGGTTGTTTGACATCAATGGAGCTCACTGCATTCTTTCAGAAATCAGTCAGACAGAAATCTTTCGTGTATTGTTTATGTACTCCCAATAAATCTTTTCATTTGACATGCTTGAAATCACCATAAAATGGAACCTATTTTCTGAATGCATCTTAATGATCTCATTAAGGATCATTTATTTATGCATATGCATGCAATTTTTAACCAAAATATCACAACACAAATATTCCAGTGAAACGACAAACTACTTCACTCTCTGGTTTAGTACGCCAGACTTTTTCAATCATTTAGTCTGCTTAAACCCCACCCCTTTCTTAGGGTGCTTTCACACCTGCCTCTTTTAGTTCGGTTGAATTGCACTAGAGTTCGTTTTCCCCTTTGGTGTGGTTCGTTTGGGCAGGTGTGAAGGCAGCAGTCGCACTTGGGTGCGTACCAAAAGCGGCACGCTTTCAAACAAACTCTGGAGCGGTTCGTTTATGGTGAGAACGTGATCTGACCTCGAACAGAGCCAACTGCCAAATAACTGTGCATTTTTGGACTAAAACAGCTGTCGTAATCAAATAAAACTATTATTTAGATTGTCAATAGCGCTCCCTTTAAAGGGTTAGTTCACCCAAAAATGAAAATTAAGTCATTAATTACTCACCCCCATGCTGTACCAACCCCGTAAGACCTTCGTTCGTCTTCGGAACACAAATGAAGATATTTTTGATTAAATTTGAGAGCTGTATAACTACCACATTGGCTCCTAAGGGACTGCCTCTTGACGGCCCAGAAAGTCAATGAAGAAAATGTTTAAATATCCCAAGTGACTACCGTGGCTCAACTATGTTTATCGAACGACGAGAATACTTTTTGTGCGAAAAAACAAACAAAAATAACGAGTTTATTCGACTATTCTTTTTCTTCCTTGTAGGCCAGAAACGAGACTTCCTTAGATTTCCACGACGCATGCGCGAGAATTGCGATCTCCTTACACTACTTCAGTTCAGTTCTCGCGCATGCGTCGTGGAAATCTAAGGAAGTCTCGTTTCTGGCCTACAAGGGCCGTCAAGAGGCAGTCCCTTAGGAGCCAATGTGGTAGTTATACAGCTCTCAAATTTAATCAAAAATATCTTCATGTGTGTTCCGAAGACGAACGAAGGTCTTACGGGGTTGGTACAGCATGGGGGTGAGTAATTAATGACTTAATTTTCATTTTTGGGTGAACCAACCCTTTAAGCCATGACTGACTTACCGCGTTCTGCACTCTCACTAAAACTCATAATAAACACTGAAGTCGTCCGCACTTCACAGTGAATCTCTTATATCGCATATATACTTTGTTGTTTACAAGGGGAAGTGCAGTAATGGAAATATGTTTAAGACATATCTGGCCAACGAGTAATGTGGATGTTGTCACGTGACTATATTTTGTTTCGTTTCATCAACTCATTAACTGATTCGGACCAGAGTGGTGTAAAAACGAACCAAAAGCCCTGAAAAATGCTACAAAGTATAAGTTTTCGCCCTTGGTCCGGACCAAATGAACCGAACTACAGATGTGACCCTTACGATCAACTGCAAGCTTGCATTCAGATCTGCCTCGATTCAATCATCAATTGATAGACAGATTGTATTTTTTTTTTCCTTTATGGAAGAAATGATTTTTTGCCATCACATCACAACTATCATTTGTCTTTCTCAATGTCTTGCATTACTCAACTTGCAAAGTTTGATTAAGTGTACAATTTACTGAAATAAACAAATATTGGTGTTGCAATAAACAAGATGTGTATTGCTCGAAGAAAACATCAGCACAGCAATATAAGTTAAAGCTCAGAGTAAGCAACAGAGAAAAAAAGTCCCATCACCCATGATGTTGAGAATAACTTAAAATAACATGACAACAAATACCAGATTGCTTAATATCAAGCATCATGTACAAAAAACTCGCCTTACCAACGACACCGTGGAAAGATTCGTGGACGCTCTGATGCTCTGGCGTAGATCGAATGCGTGATATTTTTTAAAACTGTGTTTAAAGGGGCAGCAAAGCAAACAAGCATGTCGGCCGTTATTTTTGCAGAAAGTTGATCGATGGAAATAACTTTAAAATTATAGTGACATGTTTGCTAATTAAATAAACAAATTAAAAGCCATATGTGTGTGGTGTGGCTTTTGTGTTCATGGTTAAGTGCTATTATAATTTGCATTCCCGCTGAAAAAGTGTTCTAGCACGAAAATCTTGCCTATAAATAGTGTTGTCTGCCCTCTTATCAAATTCAAATGATCAACCTCCTCTATTTTGCTTGGGAGCTAATGTGGTCGGAACTAAAATTTACAGGACTGCGTTCTCTGGGATTCTCTCAAATGGAGCACTTCTACATTCCGATTGGTTGTCGCTGGTTGCCGCCGAACCGAACTCATTGCTTACAGTATGAACTGATTTCAACTCTCCTCACTGCCCTCACCGTCCAAGACGCGCCGCGTTGCCCTCGCCAGAGCTCGCCGCCGGCTTTCATTGAAAATGAATGACGTGCGGTGTGAATGCACAGTTATGCAGAGTTCACACTGCACGATTTTAAAAGTAGTCAGGTCACTGTTCTTTCCACACTGAGTGACTATATGGGGTATCATTCAGTTCCTGATTGTGTTCACACTGCACGATGGATCGGCATCGTGTCTTTGATAATTCACACTTGTGTGATTGTCACTCACGAGCACCGATTTGCCTATGATTACAGGCATTTGTTAGCGATCTCCCAAAACCTGTCAGGGGGCGAAAATCGGGCCTAAAATCGCTCAGTGTGAACTGTGAACTCGACATAAGTGGAGTGATGCTTTGAGCAGAGGGGAGAGCTCTGTAAATCCATTGAATTCATATAAAGTGTCCCACACTTCCAGTGCCTTGCTTCTTTAGGGTGTGTTCACACTCACCATGTTTAGAGTAAAACTAACTCTGGTTTGATTGTTCTGTTAATGCGGTTCAGTTGAACAAGTGTGAACACTGCCATTCGAACCCTGATAACCAACAAACAAGCGGACCTAGACCTCAGAAAAGAAGTTAACCAAACCCAAAGCACACTGTTCAGGCTTCTTTTCCAACTATTTCCATTGGCGGAGATGAAATATTAAAAGAAATTAGCTGGTTTCTCTATTCAGTGTGTAGTGTCTCATATTGCTTACTTTATAGGTCGGCTAACCGCTCTGTAGCACTGAATCTAAGCATGGCAGCTTAGTAGCCTCGTGCCAATGACCGAATCACAGGTTAAATACAGTACGCGATACTGTATGTAAGATGAATAGCAAGTTCCTCAGAGATTAAAAAGGAGACATGCTGCTTCTAAATTAGCCATGAAAACAACTGCACTATGTGTCAATGGCATGAAGGAGAAACCTATTTCTGTCAGCACGGGGGATATAGAGCGCATGTGTGCTGGATGCTGCTCACCCCTGGATGTCATACCGTTATCCGCTGTACAGATACACATTACAGCAAAAAATAAAATAAAATAATACAATATAGCTCTAAACCATCATTGTTTTAAACATTAACATTTGTAACATTAAAAATGAAGCCTTAATTCAAATATGCCGTTTAATTGTGCCATATAGGAACAACAAAAAGAACAGAGCTTGGGATGTTTTGCAGGTGTGGCTCCGTTCACTCATTAAAAGGGCCAGCGACACACTGGCCTGCCCACTGAATGAAGAATAGTTGCTATACTCACTGCATATTGTCCCAGTGCTGTTTCCCCTCAAATTTCAGGTTTGTTCTCCCGTTAGTTTGTTTTTATCAGATGCACAGCACCATCAGTGTCAGCCCTGTGTCTTCTTCCCTGTGTGTGAGCGGTGAGACCGGGAGCTGCTGCTGCTGCTGCTGGCGTCCCTCCCCTGAATCTGCCCCTCACTGCCTTATGATCTCTGTCCACCGCGAAACTGAGAAAGAAAAAAAAACACTTCACGTCCGTGTCAACGAGCTCTAAAGCTAATCACTGTGGTAATATCTCTTTATGATCTCTCTAAGGGAGTCCGGTTTCTCAGAGATCTGAGTTTTGTATGCTGTAGATGTTTTATTAAATGATATTTCGCCCAGTGTGGTAATTAATTTGGGATTTGTCGCCCTCCCATGGACGTAGAAGGTACGATGAGTCTATGTGAATATGTTAACATTACGCTGCAAATACTATTTATATATATATTTTTAATTATTTAGTCTGTTGATTGAACTCTCAAGTTTGCATTTAAAAATATATTCACTGTACAATTATATTAAATCTGTTCTGAATTTGTCATTTATTTCAATCATTTATTTTGACACAGCTGCTATATTTTTAAAATAGACAAAACATGATTCATGTTTCTGTAACCTCTTTAACCACTTCATTGTTCATTCAGAAAGTAAATTACTGTAGCATAATCTAATGTGCACTTCTGCTATACAATGATTGGAAAAACGGGCGTTGAAAAGTTAAAATGGCATTGGAAATCATTCCCTTTTTTTGTGCAATTTGTGTAAGTGCTTCTACAGAACTTCTCATAATTATTAATCTGTTTATCAATTGCCCAATCTGAAATGCACAAATAAATATGGGGAATATATCTAAATATGTATGCAATAATAGGCTATTATATATAGGTTTATATACTGTTTATATACTACATATATATATATATATATATATATATATATATATATATATATATATATTAGCTTATTTATGATACCCTATATTATTTATTTAATTTTATTTTAAAGATTGTATTCCATTGAATATAAATAAATATATATTTAATCTTATTTTTAATCATCAAATCTGTTTATTTTTGATTTTGTAAAATTGCAGTGAATATTTTATGCATGTTATTGAGTGCACAGAGGATAATTTGACATGAGTTATGTTATTTTCATATTATATTATGATGACACAATATTTCAGCCGACACTGCAGTTGAGTTGTGTGTTTGGCAGGCAGCCTGTAGATGGAGTACATCACCAGCTCTTAACATAGAAATATAACCATGACCATAGGAATCTGAAATCATTTTGAAATGAGTGATAAATCATTGAAAATTTATAAATCAATGAAATACATAAGTTGAGCACGATTCTATCCTCCTAACTAATAGAGGAAGCAGAAAAATATTCCATCTGTCTGACTTCCACAACAAGATCACACCTTCAAGCCTTCATAAACGAGCGAACACTGTCAGAAATATTCACATTCTAGTCGAATGCATAGTTATAGCTACACCGAATCTCTTATGTTAATATAACATAGCATTGACTTATTGAGCATGTTTAATGCACTGGATCTTCCCCACACATGCAGCTCCACCTTGATGCTCCTCAGGCCGACTCTTCTTCAGCCACACGGATCTGCCTCACTGGCCTGCCAGTTGCCGTGGTAACTTGACATGTCTCCATTTGCTCTGATCAATGGAAATGTTGCTGTCGCAGGGGATTGGAACGCTGCCAGCTCTCTCGGAGTGCAACGTGAGTCCCTCTCTCCCTCTCGCTCCGAGAGAAAGAAGACACAAAGGAAGAAATAGTGGCAGTGGAAGCAGTGGGGTGGTGGAGGTGGGTGTGAAATGCCATTTGGGTGGTTTCTTGGCCTCTGTGGCCAGGGTTAAATGGTCACTCATGAGGCTAATCTTTTTCATTCTAGCGCACTGATTCTGTAATAACAAAACAATCCGTTTGAGTGGCACTCCGGTGATGTAGAATAAGGGATTTTCCTCAAACGACCAGCCTTCCTGATTTTGCTGAGTAAATTTCTGGAGGAGTGGGGGTGAAAATGGCGGCAGCATCCGTGTGTGTTTGTGTGGAGGAAGATTTGATTTCAGCTTGATGTCTTGCCAAACCTTGAAGAATTGAGCAGTATGGTATAGAAAATGCCCCTTTGAAGTCAGATTAAGGATATTGTTTGTTCTCTATTATAGTGAAACATGACTACAGTGAAATTTAATGTGACATGCTTAAAAGGACATATGTACGATTTTGGATTCAAATATCCAAAAACCACTAGAACAATGTTATATATTTAGTTGACTCTTGCACTTACCTTAACCTAAAGGTTTCCGACAATGTTTGAATCCAGAGAAATCAGCAATTTTAACCAGTGTAGCCCGTGTCAACGCTTTACCCTCGATTTCTGTTTTTACTTCCGGAGAAACGCTTTATATTACATGTTTTATTAGACTGATGTGAGCAAGTTTTTGGAAACCGTTATCGGTTGCTATATAACTCAACAAAACTCTAAAACTCAAAAACTCTCCCGTCGGATTGCATTCCATCAGCTGTGGAGGTGAAGACCACAACTCCAAGGATTCCACACACTCATGGTGTCAGCAAGCTATGCCTTTGTTATTGTTTTGAATAAGTGACCTGTAGTGAGGCAAACTACTTACAGTGCCTTTAAAGTCCCCCCAATAATTGTATCTCTTAAAAACTAATCTTTGATCACAGAAATTACATATTTAAACTGTTTTTTCCTTGAAAAAAATTCTTAATGCCTTAAAATAGCTTGAATGTAACTCTACACCCTTGCCAGTTCTATGCAAATTAGCCCCGCCTCCACTCACTCACACCAGCTCAGAGATCCACTTATCGACGATCACATATTGACATAATTGGTTACAAGCGAATTCAAACTGCATTTTTGAGACTGTCTTTGATTCACTGCAGCAATGGTCTTGTCTTGTGAATTTGCGAATGTTTTTTTCTTATAGACATATAAACAATATTAAAAGCTGGATTTTCACCACAGGGGGACTTCACTGTTTAGAGAATGATATAGAGTAAAGTAATGAGTCTACATTCATCAGTTCTACTCATATAGGTAATGACGCCTTGGGTCTGCCGTATGCAAGACCAATAGAGTACCTTCAAAGAAAAAAGAAAGAAGTGCAATGAAAGTGACATTGTGTAGGAATTGTGTAGGAAACCGCCATCTAGCGGTGAAAATGTATTTTGCATTCAATCGAATTGTGCTCTCCAGCGTTTTGCTTTTTCAAATGCGTGTTGCATCTACGGTAGCCATTATGTACCAAAAAGCTGTGACAGGATTAGCACTTCGCCGAGTGTTCCTTCGGGTGAACAGGTTTGTTATTTCAAACAAACAGAAACATGAAACAACGAATAAACAATGTTACAGTAAGAATTACTGACTGTGAAAAACATGAACTATTGTAATAAGTTGTTCAGCCTTTATTCGTTATATTTTCTGAAGTAGCCTAGTACGTGCATATATCATCATCAACTTTTAGGCTGACTATAAATGTTCATCTGTCTATATAATAAAGTACACAACCAAACAAGGAAAAAAAGCTTGTAATTAAGACTGTAACATTGCCTTACCTGTCAAGAAGAAAGCAGGACTTCAGCGTCTCTTTTGAACTCGCATTAGCTCTATCCACCTGGAAAAAGCTATCCCGACATTAACTCGTGTTTTTTGTAATCTCCGGTCACGTTTCCTTTTACAATCTTTTTTTTTTTTTTTGGACGTTTCTGGCAATGAGGATTTGCAATTCAGCCATTTAAACTTGCCGGGGCAGTGAAGTGCTTCTCACTGCTCTGATCCTCCGCTTCTGCTGCTTTCATTCACGTCACACTGGCTCTGAACAAAAACGCGTTGTGGAAACGCGTTGGCCTAGTACTTTATGTCCCTCTCTGGTATTATACTTTTTCAAGATGGCGGAACATGGAAGCCTCCGTGGGGACTCCCCGTCCCATATAAAGATAATAAATTCTTCGTGTACGAGGATAAGTCAGATAATTGGCAGAGGTATTTGTACACCATCGAGGACATATTTATGAATAAAAATATTGATTTTAAATAATAAATTACATAAAAAGTTACACAATCAAAATCATTTTAATATGCTGATTTGGTGCAAAAAAAAAAAATTGTATTATTGTCGATGTTGAACAGTTGAAAGCGTTTTGCTTTTTCCAGGATTCTTGTTAAACCAGAACAGCATTTACTTTAGAAACATGTAACATTGTAAAAGTCTTTACACATTTTTTTTTTTTTTTTTTTATAAAAGTGTTAGTCTCTTACTTTTGCCAAACTTTCGGTGTGACCCATTTTGAGGGTCCAGTTCATAATGACCAGTTTTGCGTCCACTATACCTGTTTGAGTCATAAGCATTGAGAATTGATCCACTCCTCAAAGTTCTGCAAAACGTGTGACATTTGGCCACCTGAGTTGGTGCGATACCCTGTAAAAGTGCTTTGCAAAATAAAAGCTTTGAGCAGCCGAAGCACCTGGAGATCAAAGGGCTGCTGTCTTCATTAAAGCTCTTGAAAATTTAATCAATGTGAATTTAATCAGGGTGAGTAAACTGAATACTGAAGGGACGAGCAAAAGTCATCACCCGCTATTTCCTTTACAGCAGACGACTGATTGCATTCTTCTTCTAGTTATTTTAGACACATACATATGATGAATTATGAGGAAAAACAATCACATTGTATGTTGGTGTGCATATGGGTGGTTGAGTTAGCAGATACTATTTTATCTATTTTCCTTTATTGTTGGACTCCTGCATACTTTGATCCATGAGGTCAAGTAATCTCCTGCCAACGGTTGAAGAACAGGCTGATGAAATGAGAAATATATTGTGGTCTAAATATCCAAAACCCATTAGTAAATCATCTGATAAGATTTTAGTAGAAGAACAATTTCCATCTCATCTCTCATCCATCAACAGAAGAATTTAAAAGGAATGAAACAAAGTGACGGCTTCAAATTGAATAACATTTCTACGAGACATTATTCCACAGAGTCTTCTGTCTCATTTTTCTTTAGTCTTTTGAAAAATGATTACATTAGTTATGACATAATAAACCCAGCCATACACCTTCCAGCTTAAAATAAAGGAAACTTTATCAGTGCTCAAAATCCATTTCAACCTCTCATCTTTCAAACTCATTCAATGTCATGAAATGAATTGAATGTCTGTGTGATTGTGAGCCCAGACCCGCCCCTTGAAACACATAGTTCTTATTAAAATGATAAATTGCTCCGCACTGGAGGCCCCCACTGCTCAACCCAGTCACCATGGCAACAGCCAGAGCTCTGTTTGTGAGCTCTTTCGCAGACTTCACGATAGTTGCAGTGGATGGCGTGGGCACTGCTTGTGTTTGGAGAACGTATGTAGGCGTCAGAGTTGACTAGGTGGAAGAAGCATATACTAATGCCAGGTGAACCATCAGCTTTCTGACACACACACAAAAAAGCATTTTTACATAAACTGCGTGTCTTTGCCTAATGATCATTTTGAAATCAAATAAGAAATGATTTACTAGGGCATCCACTTTGGTACTGTAACGCTTAAGTTCCAATGAAGATATAGTGTAACACAAGTTTTAATAGATAAATCCAAAAGGGCAGCCAACATGCGAGACAGTGTGCTTTAGTGCACAGACAATACCGGACAAGGAATGCAGGTGAAGGGACAACTTAAGTATGAATACAAACCAGGATAATTACTTAAACGCAGCTAATACATACGTATGAACTAATAATGATGGTAACCAAAGAGAAAAACGAGTGGCAGGAATCTGAACAAAGAAGATGTGCATGACAAATGAAAACAACCTGAAAATATAGCTGCGAGCAGCGATTACGGGCCAAAGATGGCCCTGTGTCAATAGCTCAATATGTTTTGCAGCACTTAACACTAGAAGTGCCAGAATTCCAAAACTACTAGAACGGCCACGAACGGTCATTTTGACCGTTAGATTCAAAACAGTGTTTATTTCATTGACGAATAATTTTCATAATTTTATTTTCATCAACCACATTTTTTCAAAGACGAAAACGAGACGATAACTAAATAAAAACTAGGTTTGAATGACAAAAACTATGACGAAAATGTTAGTGACGATATGCGAAGCGGTCAATAGGCTAATAATAATAATAGGACTAGCAGAACTAGTGAACCGCCCATGCAGCAACAGCGCAGGACAGGGCAGCAGAGCTCACCAGGATCATCCGACATGAATGGATCATCTGGATCCGCCGTGTCTGATGACAGCAGCCGTCTCTTTTTCCTTGATGTGGACTCTGACTCTGAATCACTCTCTAATGATATATAGCCTATAGATAACGTAAGTATTATAGATAACTGTAGTCTGGTTTTATTTGCTTATTTCTGATCAACAACTAATGTAGAAATTATTATATAGCAAACACCGCTACAGAGGTGACCGGACGGACCATTCTGTTGACAGTTGAGAGAGAACAAGATCAACTGCGGGATATTTAACAAAAAAATATTGCGAAATTCAGTGCGGTCAATATGACCGTCTATGGCCGAAATAGGTAAATATGTTCTTTTTTTTTTTTTTTTTTTGCCTTACGTTTATGTAACTTAATTTATATGAAAAGCATTTTAAATGAAAATACAGACAATTTTAGGAAAAGTCAGGTACCAACAGGATTTTATTATTTTTTTCAACAAAGTTATTGTAGATATATAATTCAAAACGGTCAAAATGACCGTTGTGGCCGTTCTAGTGTTAAATGTACAGAATCTCCGTATTTATCTGGAGGTCTTTGTAATTATATTTTACGCTTATGTGTTCTATGATATGCAATGGAAGTAAATTTTAATGTTTAACATGGGTGTATTCACAACACATAGCATACAATATAATATCTTAAAGGGATACTCCACTTTTTTTTTGGAAATAGGCTCATTTTACAACTCCCCCAGAGTTAAACAGTTGGGTTTTACCATTTTCGAATCCATTTAGCCGATTTTCTGATTTCTGATTCCGATTTTCCAGACAGTTTCTGGTCTCATTGACTTCCATAGTTTCTGGTCTCATTGACTTCCATTGTAGGAAAATTTTTTAAAACTGTCTGGTTACTGATATTCTTCTAAAAATCAGAAAATCGGCTGAATGGATTCGAAAACGGTAAAACTCGACTGTTTAACTCTGAAGTTGTAAAATGAGACTATTTCCAAAAAAAAGTGGAGTATTCCTTAAAAATTATTCATCTTAATGTTGTCTCTGCCTTTTCTGTTTTAATGATATTCAGAACAGAAAAAAACTAAATGTTCCTTTATTTTAATTAAGACATTTTTAAGCAATTAAGCATTTTTTTAAATAGCAGCTAATCATGCTAATAGCAGCTCGATTTTAATCTCCGTTAATGCAAGTTACGGCGAGCTGCATGGATGTGCTGGATTCGCTGTGTTTGGATACCGATGTAGGTTTGCAAAGCCATGAGCATAAATAGTAACCGTCTCAAATAAGTCTGGTGTGTTTGTGTGTGCCGTGCTAGCATTGCTGGGCAAAATGAGATGTATACAGTGACGTAAGATCTGGCTCTCTGATGGTTCTCTAGCCTGTGGAAAGGCAAACCGGTTCTTTGAAAGCTCGTCAGTCGAACCAACTCCGAACCAGCACTAGCTCTAGCTCTGAACCACCTGGTTCTTGTTGGTGGAAAAGGGGCAGTGGTGTTGTCTAGTTTTTTGTAGGGAGTATACTGTAATATACCAGCAGATCAAGCAAAGCAAGCCAAAAGCCAAGGCAACAGTGGCAAGGAACCAAAACTCCATCAGGTGACAGAATGGAGAAAAAAAACCTTGGGAGAAACCAAGCTCAGTCGGGGGCCAGTTCTCCTCTGGCCAACGAAGTAACAGTGTGTGATTCGTGCTGTATTACCTGTTATTCGGGCTGAGTATCTCTTTTGAAGATGAAGTAATCACGCCGGTATAGAGACGAGTTGTTGAGGATCAGTGCCGATGGCTGTCATGTCGATGAGGCCGGCACTTAAGGATGAGTTGGGATGGGTCCTGGCGCAGGTCCACTATAGAGAGTCCCTTGGGATCCCTCAGAGAGACTAAGGCCGGATTCACATATAGCACCTAAAAATGCATAGAAAACGCTGAGCACGCCACATTCTTCTTTTGCCAAAGCGCTAGGGCCTTTGCGCTCCGGTTGGTTCTTGTCACGTGTCCTACTGTGCGTATATGGTGCACTTGCGGCATTCTGAAAAGTTGAGTTGTTTTTATTTCGATGTGGCGCAGGCGCGCTTGGAGAAAACGAGCGCGTCGCATCACAACCGCGTCGCATACATTATGAGCGCGCAAAAGACGCGATATGGGTACAGGCCCTAAGCGTGCTTTCATACCTTCCTGTCACGGTTCATGAATCGGCTGTCTCAGGCTGATGTGTCTGTGTGAGTGTAATTGTGTGGGTGTGGTTACTCGTTGTGTTGATTAGTGTCACCAGCTGCCATTCATTTCAGTTCCTATATATACCCAGCATTTTCTCCCTCTTGTTGTCAGATCGTTGTGGTTGTCATTCGGTGTGTTCCTGTGCTCGTGCCTCGTCTGTGTCTCATCTGGATTTCATCAGTTCTTCGTGTTACCTGGATTTCGTCAGTTCTTCGTGTCTTCTGGATGTTCCACTTCCCTGGGTTTCACTCGAGCACGTCATCACCTGTTTTCACCACCGGATCGCCATCTCGTCTCTGCTTCACCCACCACCTGAGTGTTGTCCCCGATCTGTGTCTTACATTTGTCATTTCTGACCAATCAATAAACTGAGTATATTTGCATCTTGTATCCTCCCATCTTTTCCTTACAGAACGATCTGACCAAACCATGGATGCAGCAAATTCATCACAGATCAATGACTTCATCGCTCACAGTATCGCACGGATGGATCAACAGGAGGAGAGTATCTCTGGCACAGGTCGTGCGGTGCAAGCACTCGTGAAGCAGGTGTCCGAGCTCACCCAACAGGTACAGCTTTTACGGACTCCCACTGCGCCCCCCACGCCGCCCGTCCTCCCACCACCAGCGCCTGCAGCAGCGGGGAGATCAGAGCCACGCCTACCCACACCTGAGGGATATTCCGGTGAGCCTGAGTTTTGCAGAGCATTTCTCACTAGATGTTCTATGCACTTTGCCTTACAGCCACACACTTTCCAGAGCGAAGAGGCGAAGGTGGCATTTGTGTTAACCCTCCTGTCAGGAAGAGCATCGCTTTGGGGGACGGCGGTGTGGGAGAACAAGGACGACTGCTGCACCTCGTTCCAGGCACTCTCCGAGGAGATGAAGAGAGTTTTCGACCGTGCAGTGGCGGGTAAGGAGGAGGCCAGATTACTTGCCGAGCTGCGACAAGGAGAAGGCTCGGTGGCGGACTTTTCCATCCGGTTCCGCACCCTGGCCGCAGAGTGCCGTTGGAACGAGGCGGCGCAGTGGGATATGTTCCTGCATGGGTTGGCTGACCGCGTTCAAAGAGAGATCTACGCTATGGATTTACCTGAGACACTGAATGGACTGGTGGAACTTGCGCTGAGAGTGGACGCTCGACTGAATCGTGTAGCCAGACTGACGCGCCCCAGCCGCCCAGTGTTCGGCGCAGAGGACCACCAACCCGGTGGTGCGAGCGCGGTCAGCCCCACAAACGACCACGAACCCATGCAGGTGGGGAGAGCTCGGCATTCCCGGGATGAGAGCGAGAGGCGGAGATCCCAAGGACTCTGTCTCTACTGTGGCCAGGCGGGCCACTTCATCCACTCCTGCCCGGTAAAAGAGCAAGCCCGGTAGTAAGTATGAGGCTACTATCGGGTGGGATCTCCGCCAAGAAGACCTCATCAACATCAACCCTCCTCCCGGTAAGACTGAGATGGCGACAATCAACGCACTGCACCAGCGCACTTCTGGATTCGGGAACGGAGGGTAATTTCATGGACTTCAGACTAGCACATAGACTTCAGATCCCCGTCACACCCCTCTCGCACCCGATTATCGTCAACGCACTCAATGGTCAAGAACTTCCCCGCATCACTCACGTTACTGAAGACATTACCCTCATCACTTCCGGAAATCACACTGAACTTATTTCATTTTTTCTCATGGACTCACCACTTGCACCAGTGGTTTTGGGTCACCCCTGGCTTTCCAGACACAACCCCCGGGTCGACTGGTGCACTAACACTGTTTCCACATGGAGTAACCACTGTCATGAGTCCTGTTTAGTGTCTGCCTGTCCATCTGTGTCTGGTTCTGTGTTTCAGAGTGAGGTAGCGGATTTATCTAACGTGCCCGCGGAGTACCACGACCTGAGGGAGGTGTTCAGTAAGTCTCGTGCTGCTTCTCTTCCTCCGTATCGTTCCTATGACTGTGCGATAGAGCTACTGCCAGGTAAATCTCCGCCTAAAGGCAAACTTTACTCTCTTTCTATTCCCGAGAGGGAGGCCATGGAGAAATATATTTCTGATTCTCTGGCCTCTGGGTTCATCCAGCCTTCCTCTTCTCCTGCGGGGGCGGGGTTCTTTTTCGTTGGGAAGAAGGATGGTTCTCTGCGACCTTGCATTGATTACCGTGGGCTGAACAACATCACGGTAAAGAATTCATACCCTTTGCCGTTGATGTCTTCAGCTTTCGAGAGGTTGCAGGGAGCATCTATTTTCACGAAACTGGACTTACGTAATGCATATCATTTGGTCCGCATCAGGAAGGGGGATGAATGGAAAACCGCTTTTAATACCCCTAGGGGGCACTTTGAATATTTGGTCATGCCTTTCGGTCTGTCCAACTCCCCAGCGGTTTTCCAGGCACTCGTTAATGACGTGTTGAGAGACATGGTAGACCAGTTCATATATGTTTACTTGGATGACATATTGATTTTTTCTTCGTCTCTCCAGGAACACGTGCAACACATCAGGCGAGTGCTCCAGAGACTGTTGGAGAATGGGCTTTTTGTCAAGGCGGAGAAATGTTCGTTTCATGCACAGTCTGTTCCCTTCCTAGGGTACATCATCTCTTCTGAGGGAGTGCGCGTGGATCCTGACAAGGTTAAGGCTGTGGTAGATTGGCCAAGTCCAGATTCCCGTAAGGCCCTACAGCGGTTTATGGGGTTCGCCAATTTTTACAGACGTTTTATTCGTAACTTCAGCCAACTAGTCGCGCCTCTGACTGCCTTGACCTCCCCCTGAACGACGTTCAGGTGGTCAAACACTGCTGAGGCAGTGTTCACCAACCTCAAAAGTCGCTTTGTTTCGGCTCCCATTCTTGTCACCCCTGATCCCACACGTCAGTTCGTGGTGGAGGTCGACGCGTCAGAGGTGGGAGTAGGAGCAGTACTTTCACAGCGCGCTTCCTCAGACGACAAGTTGCATCCCTGCGCGTTTTTTTCTCATCGACTATCGCCTGCCGAACGTAATTATGACATTGGTAATAGAGAGTTGTTGGCAGTTAAGTTAGCGTTGGAGGAATGGCGTCATTGGTTAGAGGGTTCGGGGGTACCCTTTATCGTTTGGACCGACCATAAGAATCTTGAACACTGCGTCAAAAGGTGTGTATACGGGAGAATTCGGACAATGAAAACGCCCGCGAAATGTGCTGTTTGGCAGGGATCTTTGGAACTTTGTTATGCGTACCTGTAAATGCCTGTAAAGGCCCGGAAACAGGAACTTGTCTGACCACATGCTGTTAGTTGATGGCTTGGCTTTTTAAATGCTAATTTGTTTTGGGACTGGCTCAAGTTTGCCCCTATTCCCCTGCCCCCCTCATTAGTATTCAGGAAAGGTGATAGGCTTTACATTGTGTCAATCTTCAACAAGTGTTACAGAGAGCAGAGTGGAGATGTTACTCCTTTACATAGGGACAATATGGCTATTAAATCTCTGAGTCCGAACGAAAACAGACTGGTGTATATGGCAAATGAAAGTTTGAAGAGGATATTTGAAAAGCTGGAGATGATGGACATGAGGTTGGATAAGATGGAGGCTGACATCAATGAGCTCAAAGAGGCAAAAGAGGAGCCTCCTTCAAAGAAATTAAAGAGAGCTGGGAATAATTCTGTTGAGGTAAGTTATTTTCTGACCATCACAGTGTCTGCTTAACTTTGTGTGCTTTATTTATAAATCTATTCGAATTGAGCCCTCATACTATGTTGGATTTTTACAGGAAGCTGTATGGAGATTGCACAATGGGGAAAACAACATACACAAATATGACGCACAGACAAGGTATATCTTTAAAACTATGCTTTCATAACAGTCTTTTCTTCTAAATTATATTTTTAATCAAGCTTCTTTAATTACTGCTTCACAGTCTATCCTCCCCCCACAACCTCGAGGTCATAATCTTTTTAATGGCTGTACCGGACGTAGATCCTGCTGTTGTTAAAGGTAAGTCACAAGAGAATGTACCAAGGCTACAACTTTTTAACTGTATAGATTAGTTAGTTACAAATAAACATATTCTCCCCCTCTCTATCTCCATCTCTCTAGCATCCTGCAAGACATATTTTGAAACTGTTAGAAGGGGTTACAGGATGGCCCAAGATGAGAACAAAGACAAGATGGAGGACAGCAGGATCATTATGCTCATGAGACAAAGAAAAAGAAGAGTGTATTTTATATAAATACATATAAATCTGAGTAAAACCCTCAGCCTGGGAGAGGCTCCCATCCCAACACATTTGATATTTTCAGTGGTTTAATTACTTTTTTCCCTCCCATTTTGCAGCTACTGAGCTGCAGGACTGGGGTTCCCCAGACAGAGGAAGACGCAGCTATCTGGAAGACTGCAAAAGTTGACCACATGTCTGAAGAGTAGGATGCCATATTGGATGGAAAGTCGGTGTGGGTTGTTCGGGTTATTATATTGTTTTACATATATTATACACAGGCCTTATATATTATATGGGGTTATTTATTGTGTGACTAATAGTAAAATGTATTCTGTGCTAATGTTTTTTTTTTTTTTTATAGAGTTTTGACTGTGTGTATATAAATATATATGCCATGTGCCCAGTGTCATTTACAAATAATAAAATAACAAACTCAACTTTGTCTATCTGATTGTCTTGACATTATAACCATGAACACCAATGACAATGAATATTAATAATGAGTAATAATAAACCCAAATGAGGCCATAAACTGGACCAATAGTGTGGGGGTTTAGAGGAGGGACAAAGCATTGAGCACCCAATCCTATGTAAGATCTCTGACCAATTGAAGGAGGCCACTGCCTTGTGTCCCAAAGGTGTGAAATGCTAATGTTCCCTTGCATTGACCCCGACCTGGGGATTATTCACCATGGTAACTGATGGCCCTAGTGGCTCCCTGCTGTGCCCCAAACTTGGTACATATCCAGGAGTTTTCGGGATTGTGTGACGGGACAGCAAACTCCCGTATACACACGTTTATTTGTGGAGTACACAGGAGTACTCAGGAGTTTTACATGCCCGAATACAGCTCTTTTCACGCAGTGGAATACATCAGATCTGCTAAAAGACTCAACTCCAGGCAGGCTCGGTGGGCTCTTTTTTTCGGACGCTTTGATTTTGTTCTCTCGTACCGCCCCGGGTCCAAAAACATCAAATCCGACTCTTTATCTCGTATTTTTGATCCATCCGAACGCCGGTGACTCCCGGGTGTATTTTACCTGAGAAGGTTGTCATCTCCACTCTGGTATGGGAGGTCGAATCGAAGGTCATGTCAGCCTTAGATGGGGTAACGCCTCCGCCCGGTTGCCCACCGAGTCGATTGTTTGTTCCGGAGGGGTACCGGTCCGACGTTATTCGGTGGGGTCATTGCTCCAACGTGGCTTGTCATCCAGGAGTGACTCGCACCAGTTTTCTAGTTAAACAACGATTTTGGTTGCCACTGATGGCTCGCGACATTCACGATTTTGTGTTGGCTTGCTCAGTCTGTGCCACTAGTAAGACATCTAACCAACCCCCAGATGGGTTACTTCGACCACTGCCTGTCCCTTCGAGACCCTGGTCCCACATCGCTCTAGATTTTATCACCGCCCTCCCGCCCTCCAATGGCATGACGGTTGTTTTAACCGTAGTGGACCGGTTCTCGAAGGCGGCTCATTTCATCCCCTTGCCCAAATTACCTTCAGCCAAGGAGACAGCGGTTACTGTCATAGATCACGTTTTTCGGTTACATGGCCTCCCGATGGACGTGGTCTCTGACAGGGGTTCCCAATTCATATCCAAATTTTGGCAAGAATTTTGTAAGTTACTGGGGGCCACGGTCAGTCTGTCCTCGGGCTATCATCCCCAGAGTAATGGACAATCTGAGCGAGCCAATCAAGACCTCGAAAGAATGTTGCGATGTTTGGTTGCCAAGAATCCGTCGTCCTGGAGCCAACAACTTTCTATGGTGGAGTACGCCCACAATTCTTTACCAGTGTCATCCACGGGCCTCTCGCCATTTAAGTGTAGTTTAGGTTACCAGCCACCAATTTTTCCGAGTCTGGAATCCGAAGTCGCGGTCCCCTCCGCTCACGCATTCGTCCAGAGGTGCCACCGTACTTGGACTAGAGCCCGTGAGACTCTACTCCAAGCAGGGAGGCGCATTAAGGGCCAAGGCCGATCGCCACCGGTCAAAGCCTCCCGTCTACGTCGTGGGTCAAAAAGTGTGGCTTTCTACCAAGAATATTCCTCTCCGCTCCGTGTCTAACAAGCTAGCTCCCAAATTTATTGGCCCGTTTCCTGTCACCAAGATTATTAGTCCGGTGACAGTCCGCCTCAAACTTCCTCCTGCGTACAGGAGAATTCATCCCGCCTTTCATGTCTCTAAAATCAAACCCGTGTTTCGTTCTCACATTAATCCGCCTGCCCCGGTTCCCCCCCCGCCGCGACTCGTAGATGGGGAACCAACATATTCGGTAAATCGTATTCTGGACTCGAGACGGAGGGGACGCGGATTTCAGTACTTGGTGGACTGGGAGGGCTACGGTCCGGAGGAGAGAAGTTGGGTACCTGCTAGAGACATCCTGGATCACTCCCTTATTGATGATTACAATCGACAGGTAAGGGAGTCTGAGAACGGCAGGAGGCGTTCTTAGAAGGAGGGGTACTGTCACGGTTCATGAATCGGCTGTCTCAGGCTGATGTGTCTGTGTGAGTGTAATTGTGTGGGTGTGGTTACTCGTTGTGTTGATTAGTGTCACCAGCTGCCATTCATTTCAGTTCCTATATATACCCAGCATTTTCTCCCTCTTGTTGTCAGATCGTTGTGGTTGTCATTCGGTGTGTTCCTGTGCTCGTGCCTCGTCTGTGTCTCATCTGGATTTCATCAGTTCTTCGTGTTACCTGGATTTCGTCAGTTCTTCGTGTCTTCTGGATGTTCCACGTCCCTGGGTTTCACTCGAGCACGTCATCACCTGTTTTCACCACAGGATTTACTTGATGTGTTCCCGGTTCCGGCTGATCTAAACACAGTTGTGAGGATACTGTTTTTTCCAGTATCTTTGACAGAAAAGGCAGATTCGAGATTGGCCTGTAATTGTTAGCATTGAGTTTCTTGTTACTTTAATGTTGGCCATGTGCCAATATCCACACTATGCCCTGAGGTCTTCCTCGAAGTGGACACTTGTTGATAGTGCACTTAGCAGAGTAAGTGAGCAAGTGCCCGAAGCTGTGAAGAGCAGAATTGGGACAGTTTTGCACACATCACTATCTATGTCACTTCTGTTGTGATCTGGAGAACAAACACTGTTCATTTGGCTAATGTGTGCTGCTAATAATAGCTGTAACATGACACAATCCCTTTGAATGAAAAATTGAATATCTTTTTTCACTCTTAGCTACCAACCTTTCTGTTAATGTTATTCATATTTAACATTTTTTGGCTAAGATAAATTGTGATATAACCTTCATAAACTATGAAGTGATGTAAACTCTGCATTATACTGAAAGCTGTTCCTAATATGTTGTCATTTTGGTGAGTGAATGTGGAGAAAAGTGAACTATTTTCATTTACACTTAAAAAAGAAATTTCATCTCCATTTGTTTGTCCTCTTGCTTCTTGCCGAGTTTTCCCACTGCCGACCAGCACCATAGCAACCGTTTTGCTTCCCCATTGGTTAGCTGTTTGAAACATCACGACCCTAAAAGGATTCTGGGTAATAGCCTATTGCAAAGTGAAGTCTTATGCGCACTTGTGAAAATCACAATTGAACAGGGATGATCATCCCTGGAGAACACCATTAGAGGATCGGGACACCCTGCAGTCTTGCACCCCTTAGCGAGAACGCGCATTGAGGGACACAAGGGTGGAAGTGTGGATATTGGGACCGGGCCGTTGATTAGTCTGTTGATTTCCCTGGTGTTTCAGGGAAGCCCCCCTATTAGCCAAGCCCCCTTGTTATCTTGTTCTCTGTCAGTTGTTGAATGGACATTCCCTGGTTTAGTGTGTTTCCTCCTGTTACGTGTTTTCATTTGTTTTCACCAGTTACTTTGTGTTCAGTTAGTTATCACTGAAAAGGTGTGGACAGGGTAATTTTTGTGGCTGATCTTTTTGCATATGCATTTGTTGGAGTTTCCCTTTCAGAAGCAAAATTTATGGGAAATGCAAAAATGTAGTATACGGCATTATTTCACGGTTTGAATGCTAAAAAAAATCACGGTTTGAATGCTAACTGGTAGATTGCGCTGGTTGTTATGAAAATGTTCCGGCTGTGTCTATGTTCTGAATTTCTTAAACTTCATGCAATAGTGCTAATATTTCACTGCGTGTTTAGTAAATTCTGACGCCAAAAGAGTAGTATTTGTTTGTACATCTGGCCCTTATTCGTTTAGCATCTGCAGTGTGTTTGAAATGTAACAGTGAAATACTGACAGATCTTTAAAATTTAGTGCCTTTAAAACATTTTTAGGTTGCTTTACATTCATTTGGACTGATAGAAAGCTAATTGTTGATGCCTCTAGAGGAGCTAAGAACATCATTTGTGCTTCTTTGCAGTACTACTATTCACTTAGAGGATTGCATGGCAACAGTATAATTAAACCCCAAGTGTGGGATGCTGTCTAGTCTTCATAGATGTCTGTTTCATCTTCTTTTTTTTTTTCGTATAATAATCATTACTCATAAACCACTGTGTTCTTTTAATCTAATAAATACAAATCTGTTGCAAATAGTGTACTTTGGAATATAAAAGTCTTCTGATTTTTTTCTTTTTCTTTGTCTCTTCCTGCACTTAATGACATGCATGCTGCAAATGAAAGTTTCATATTCGAACTCATTTTATATTTTGGAATGCTTGCACTGCCAGTGCTTTGGTTTAATCTGCATTTAATAAGATTTTAAAGTATGACCTCAGCAAGTCTTGCAAATGCTAGTATGAAATGCTCTGGGCTACAAATGATCTCTGGTGGAGAGATTAAAACTTCCTGTATTAATGAGAAATCAAGCTATTTAAAAACCAGGTCCTAAATGCTGGCTTGTCATATTTTAATCCAACTTAAAAGCATAGTATTTCGCAGATCTGCAGAGTATTTTATTGCTTAATGTTTTTGGTTAATTACTGTAAATACTGAAGTGATCACTTATACCTCCAGAACCATTGTGGTCTACTGTCACGGTTGGTAGATCCGCTGCCTCAGTCTCGTTTGCGCTGGTTGCATTGTTTTGTGTGGGTGTTACCGCTGATTACCATCATCGGCAATAGCTGCAAACCTATTTAATGCCCTGTCTTTCGTCTGGTGTTTGTCAGATTGTTGAAGCTTCCCGTGTCTAGTGCCTGTTTCCTGTTCTCCTCGTATTTCCTGGTCTCTGGATCTTCGAACTGCTTCACTGCCACTCAGTTCTCGACTCTCATCACCTGCACTCTCACCTGGATCGCCCTTCTCAGTCCCTGCGTCACACTGTGTTCCCGACTGGACCCTCGCTTTCTTCCTGAGAGTGTTTTCTGTATGCCTGTCTACATCATTGAGAGTTACTGAGAATAAATTACATTTCTGCACTTGCAATTGCTTCCGCCCGTTTATCATTACATAACGATCTGACCATTATGGAAGCAGCCAGTCCCACCTCACTGAAAGAGTTCATCAACCACAGTGCTTCCCAGATGGATCAGCAGCATGAGAGCATCTCCAACACCTGACGTGCTGTCTAAGCGCTCGTGACGCAGTTGTCTGAGCTCGCCCAGCAGATCCAACGGCTAAGCATTCCTGCTATGCCACCCACACCACTCGTTCCACACACTGGCCGCAGAGATAAAGAGAGTATTTGACCGTTCGGTAGCCGGCAAAGGGGCTGCAAGAAGACTTGCGGACCTGAAACATGGTGTTGGTTCGGTTGCGGACTACTCCATTGAGCTTCTACATTAGCAGCGGAGTGTAAGTGGAACGAGGAGGCGCAGTGGGATATGTTCCTGCATGGGCTGGCTGACCATGCTCAAAAGGAGATTTACATGCTGAGATGGGCCAACAACGATCACACCGGTCACTTCTGGACTCTGGAGCGGAGGGTAATTTAATGGACTCAAATTTGGCACACAAGTTACACATTTCCCGTCACACCCCTGTCCCACCAGATCTCCATCACTTTGAATGATCAAGCACTTCCTGACATTTTACTTACTACTGGTCCCATAACAATTATCACCCCCAGCAATCACTCCGAGACCATCTCCTTTCTCCTTATGGACTTCCAAGTAGCACCTATTGTTCTTGGCCACCCTTGGCTTGTGAAGCATAATCCTCAGGTGGATTGGGTTTCTTACTCACTCGCCATGTGGAGTGAACATTGTCACAAGTCCTGTCTTGTGTCTGCTTGTCTGTTTGTCTCTGTTTCTGTGTTTCAGGAGAAGGCAATGAATCTGTCAAATGTGCCTGCGGAGTATCTGGACCTGAAGGAAGTGTTCAGTAAGTCTTGTGCTGCTTCTCTTCCTTCGCATCGTCCCTATGACTGTGCTATAGAGTTACTGCCAGGTAAGTCTGTCTAAAGGCAAGCTTTACTCTCTTTCCGTTCCTGAGAGGGAGGCCAAAGAGAAATATATTTCTGATTCTCTAGCAGCTTGGTTCCTCCAACCTTCTTTTCCTGCGGGGGCGGGGTTCTTTTTTGTTGGAAAGGAGAGAACTGAACAACATCACAGGGAAGAATACTTATCATTTGCCTTTGACTTGCCATACATCGTCTCTACTGAGGGAGTGCATTTGGACACTGACAAGGTTAAGGCTGTGGTAGATTGGCCAAATCCAGTTTCCTGTAAGGCCTACAATGGTTTCTGGAGTTCGCCAATTTCAATTGTCGCTTCATTCGCAACTTTAGCTAACTAGCCGCACCTCTGACTGCTTTGATCTCCTCCAGAACAATGTTCAGGTGGTCCGATAAAGCCGAGGCTCTATTTACCAACCTAAAGAACCGCTTCATTTCGGCTCCCTTCTTAGTCGCCCCTGATTCCACATGTCAGTTTGTGGTGGAGGTCGATGCATCAGAGGTGGGGGTAGCTGCCGTTTTTTCTCAACATGCTTCTGGAGATGACAAGATGCACCCTTGCGCGGTTTTTTATTCTCATCGTTTGTCACGTGCCGACCATAACTATGACATTGGTAACAGAGAGTTGTTGGCCGTCAAGTTAGCATTGGAGGAATGGCGTCATTGCCTAGTTGGATCAGGGGGACCGACTTTTATCATTTGGACTGACCACAAGAACCATATTAGATCTGCTAAAAGACTCAACTCCAGGCAGGCTTGGTGTGGACTTTTTTTCAGAGGTTTTGAATTTTCTCTCTCGTACCGCCAGGGTTCCAAGAACATCAAACCCATCAGACTCTTTATCTCATATTTTTGATCCATCTGAATGCCTGGTTACTCCCTAGTACATTTTGCCTGAGAAAGTAGTTATCTCCACACTCCCATATGTGAGGTCAAATTGAAGGTCAAGACGGCCTTAGAAGGGGTAACGCCTCCAACCGGTTACCCATCAAATCGATTATTTGTTCCGGAAGGGTTACAGTCTGACGTTATTTGGTGGTGTCATAGTTCCAATGTGGCTTGACATCCAGGAGTAAACTTAGTAAAGCAATGATTCTGGTGGCCATTATTGGCTTGCGATATTCACGATTTTGTCTTGGCTTGCTCAGTTTGAGCCATAGGTAAAACATCTAACCGACCTCCTGATGGGTTTCTCCAAACCGCTGTCTGTCCCTTTGAGACTCTGGTCCCACATAGCGCTAGATTTTGTCACCACCCTCTAATGGCATGGCAGTTGTTTTAACCGATGAGGACTGTTTCTCGAAGGTGGCAGATTTCATTCTCTTGCCCAAATTACCCTCAGCTAAGAAGACAGCAGTTACTGTAGTTGGTGGCATATTTCGGCTACATGGCCTCCCGATGAACATGGTTTCTGACAGGGGTTCGTAATTTGTGTCCAAATTTTGGCAAGAGTTTTGTAGATTATTGGAAGCCACAGTTAGCTTGTCTTCAGGCTATCATCCCCAGAGTAATGGTCAGGCCGAACGAGCCAACCAGGATTTGGAAAGAATGTTGCAATGTTTGGTATCCAAGAATCCTTCATCCTGGAGCCAGTAATTGTATATGGTTGAGTATGCACATAACACGTTACTAGTGTCATCCACGGGCCTCTCTCCGTTTAAGTGTAGTTTAGGGTAATAGCCACCAACTTTTCCTAGTCTGGAGTACGAGGTCGTGGTCCCCTCTGGTCACGCTTACGTACAGAGGTGTCACTGCACATGGACTAGAGCCCGTGATATTCTGCTCCAGGTGGGGGCGCGCACTAAGGCTAAAGCCGATCGCCACCGGTCAAGGCCTCCCATATACGCCGTGGGTCAAAAAGTGTCTTTCTACCAAGAACATTCCGCTCCATTCCATTTCCGACAAGTTTGCTCCCAAATTTATTGGCCCGTTCCCTGTCACAGATTATTAGTCCAGTGACAGTCCACCTTAAACTTTCTCCTCCGTACAGGACAATTCATCCCGCCTTTCAAAGATCAAGCCCGTCTTTCACTCTCGCATTAATCCGCCTACTCCGGTTCCACCCCCCGCCGCGACTCGTAGATAGGGAACCTACATACAGTAAATCATATTCTGGACTCGAAACAGAGGGGACCCAGATTCCAGTACTTGGTGGACTGGGAAGGTTATGGTCTAGAGCAGGGGAGTTGGGTACCTGCTAGATACTTTCTGGATCACTCCCTTATCGATGATTACAATCGACAGGGGGGTTCGTCGGGGAACGTCAGGAGGCATTCCTAGGAGGGATGGTACTGTCAGGGTTGTTAGAGCTGCTGTCTCATTCTGGTCTTGTGTGTGCTGATTGTTTTGTGTGGTTGTTACCGCTGATTACCATCATCACCAACAGCTGCAAACTATTCAGTCACCTATTTAATGCCCTGTCTTTCATCTTGTGTTTGTCAGATCGTTGTTGAAGCTTCCCGTGTCTAGTGCCTGTTTACCGTTCTCTTAGTTCCTGTTCTCTGGATTTTCAGAATGCGTTCTGCCACTCTCACTTCTGGACTCTCATCACCTGCACTCTCACCTGGATTGGCCATCTCAGTCCCTGCATCACGCTCTCCTGCTGACTGTGTTCCCGACTGGACCTTTGTTTTCTTCCTGAGAGTGTTTTCTGTCTGCCTATCTACATCAGGGCCGTGCACAGGGGGGTGGCCCGGTGGCTAGAGCCACTGCCCCTCTGCCCTCATTGACTGAGGTGCCCCTCCTGCCCACCTGCTCCGCTTTGCTCAAAGCATTCCGTTGATTCGGCTAATCCGCTCCAGGTTTTCCTCCTCGCTCGGCAGTCCGCACTCCGCAGCGTATGTCTGCGGCCCTCTCTTGAAACTGAATACGACAGTTCACGAAAGCTGTTGCATTGACAGGTAGGCTATGCAAGACTATGGAAGCTTTCCGCCACAGAATGAAAAATAAAAAAGGCAATTACAACTTTTTATCTCACAATTCTGACTTTTATTCTTACAATTGAGAGTTTACATCTCGCAATTCTGACTTTATTTGCAAGATATGATTTGATTATGACTTTAATTGTGAGATATGAAGTCAGATTTGCGTGATATAAAATCAGAATTGGGTGTTATAAAATCACAATTGCGTATAAAGTCAGAATTGCGAGAATTGGCTTGACTCTCGCAATTGCGAGTAACGTTATATATCTTAACGTTATATATCGAAATTCGACATATAAACTCGCAATTATGTGTTATAAAGTCAGAATTGCAAGATGTAAACTAGCAATTGTAAGAAAAAAAAGTCGCAATTCTGTTTTTTTTTCCTCTTAGAATTGCGACTTTATAACACGCAATTCTGACTTTATATCACGCAATTCTGGCTTTATATGACGCAATTCTGGCTTTATATCACGCAATTCTGACTTTATATCACGCAATTCTGGCTTTATATCACGCAATTCTGGCTTTATATCACGCAATTCTGACTTTATATCACGCAATTCTGGCTTTATATCACGCAATTCTGGCTTTATATCACGCAATTCTGACTTTATTTCTCACAATTCTGACTTCATATCTCACAATTTTGAGATAAAAAGTCGCAATTATTTATTTATTTTTATTTTTATTCAGTGGCGGAAACAAGCTTCCATAATAGACAGTGGTTGAATCTGCGAAATTATTCATTATTTTTTTGTTTATTTTTGTACATTTATGTCGGTAATGTTTTGCTCTTGGTCTTCTACTAGTGCTAACAACTTGTACAACATATCCACGTTCTTAGAATTAGCTGCTTGTCTAAACAAATTATTGTACTCTCTAGATCTAATACAAATAATAGCCTAAGTACACCCCCCCCCCCCATCCTTTTTTGCTGTAAAAGGAAAATACTGTAGCAATAATGTAAAATATGTAACTGTAACTGTAACAATAACTGAATAATTTGTGTTAACAAAGCAACCACCCCCTTAGTGCCCCTTTTTTTGGCTAAGGCCACTGCCCCTCAAAATGTCTGTGCACGGCCCTGATCTACATCATTGAGAGTTACTGAGAACAAATTACATTTTTGCACTTGCAATTGCTTCCGCCCATTTATCATTACATCTACACTCTACATCAATACACACACGCGTGTCCACAATTTGCCTTTTGTAAAAACACGAAAATTTGAACATTTCTTTATTTTGTTGTGCATTAATAAATTATCGCATTTCTTTTTCCATGAAATTCTACAGGTGAAATGAAAAAGATGTTTGTTTTATTTTATTCTCCTGTATCCTGCTGACAGAAATACGAATCAAGAGTTTTTTGAGGGTTTTTTTTTTTTTTGCACTAAAGTTCCTGACACCCTGCAGCTCTGACCTGGTTTACTAAAGCTAAGCATGGATGGGCTTGACCAATACCTGGATGGGAGACTTATTATGAGAATTAAATTGCTGCTAGAAGTGAGGCCAAAAGTGTGTGTGTGTGTGTGTCTGCTAATGCTCCAGCGATGAGGATGATACTCCACACTGTGAAAAGGCACCATTTTTTGAATGAGAATTTAACTTGAGGTTGTTGGAAGACAGAAACCAACAGATGTTCGTTGTATTGCTTGGCAGATTTAAAATTATGTAGCCAGTCAACTGCCTTCCTGTGATTTGTAATTGTTTATAAGTAATGTTTATAAACCAAACGTTACCTTACCTTTCATGTACATCATGGCCAAATGTCAACTAATCGGTTCAAAATCTTAATCTCCAGCACTATCCTGTTGTAGCCCACCAGATTTACACTTTATAATTTGAAGAAAAGATTTGCAGTGCATTACAAATTACAAACATTGTAATTTACTGCAGATTGTTTATTGATGTCATATATATTGTCTTTTTTCATAAACTGCATCAACAGCACGAAGCATCCATCAAGGACAACCATCTACAGAGATCCAGGAGTAGCTCAGAGCACCGGAAAAAGAGAGAGCTGATGCTCACAGAATTCAACCTGCAGTGAAAGCTGCACATGTACATTATAACAGATTGGAATTCTTTACTGACAAGGCTTCACTTCCACCTTGACGACACTCACATAACATGCATCAAGTTCATCTAGAGGAGAACCTCTGGGAAACAGCATGACAACGAGATTACTAACTATTACATATAAATCCCAGAGAGTTTGTAAAAATTATTTTTGTGATTTACAGCAAAAAAAAAAAAAAGTTTCTTTTGGGGAATCATTTCTCATTATGACACACACAATGTGGGACTTGCAGTCAATTCTTCATGTGTACTCCATTAGGCTATAAGGTAAATTATGAATTTTAAAAAATAGAGTCCAGCTCAGTCTAATATTCCCTTGGAATACCTCACAGACATTCCATTTCACTTCAATTGTCAACACACATAGAAATGAAGTAATTCATAAGTGCTTATTCAAAGTGCTTCCATATTTTCCACTGCTTTTTCACAGAATGTTTTTACTAGATTTGCAAAGTGTCCAGATGTAGATCAGCAAGTCAGATGTAGAATGAAGGACATTACCATTTTGCAAAGCAATTATCATTCATAAAGAGCCAACAAAACACTTTAACTCTTTAACTTGGTTTTCACCATGAGGGTTACAAGGCAATATATATCTTTTTTTTTTTCAATTTACAACATACACTAAACAATCGTGCGCAAACACATATACACATAAATTCAACTTGACATCTCAGTCACACGTTTATGTAAGTCAAGTATGAACAAAAAGAGCAACAATATAAATAAACCCAAATCTGCCTTGTAGGAATTTGATAATATAAAGATAATGTAAAAACAATAAAGCTGAGAGGAATTTTTATGATGAATTTTATAGTTTGGTTTACCCTCAGAGGGCAAAACCATTGTGCTCTTAAGTCGTCAGAAGCAGCATCACCTGAAAGCTCCCCGGAAAGCTCCACTGACTCAAAGTGTAGTGAATGAAGCAGTCATTCAGATATTCCTCATAGAATCAAGTAAATAATTTAAAACCAAAAGACAAAAAAAAAAAAAATGAACACATTGTCACTCTTTAAAATTCCTGCTGCTTTGTAGCTTTCTGTAGTAGTTTTCCTGTTCAGTGTGGTTCTGATTGCCCTCCCTGTCCAGCAAAACTAGTGGGGTCTTGCGGCGCAGACTGCGACCTTCTGAGATTTGACCCACAGGTGGGAGTTGAGGGGGAAGTGGTGGCCGGGGAGGTTGAGGGACCTGGGGTGGCCCGTGGTCAGCCTCACTGGCAGAAGAACAAGGAGAGCTGCTCCTGATTTGACGGTAACTGCGGGAACTCTCACGGTTGAGGTTTTTGAGCTCGTATGGCTCTGCCATGTTTCCGTCACAAGATCCTCTCCACTCCCATGGGTTATTTGGATTTGAGGTCATACGAACTACAGGGTGGTGGGGGGCATGGGCATCAACGGTGATGATGCCTGAACCGCTGTCACGTTCCGAGCGATTGGGTGATGATTCTGTGCCTGTGATGGACGAGGTACCAGAGGAGGACGAAGTCTCAGAGGATTTTGCTGATCCAGACAGAAGTCCCTGTTGCTTTGACATGGCAATGACCTGCATGATCCGAGGCTGATTTCCTGGCTTTATAACGGGAATATTAGCACCACTTTTCTCAGTGATGGACAGCCATTTGGCCCGAGTGCTGGCACTTTTAGGGGACACAGGCGGGGGGACTGGCTGCCCAGGGGGACGAGGGGGCATCACTACTCTTGCACCTGCAGGTGGGTTAGCTGGTTTGGTAGTTTGCGGAACAGACGAATAATTTGAAGAATGGACGCTGTCCTCCTCTGTGGTCGTGTCGTCACCACCGTCTGAGCCCTGCTCGCTGGTGTCCTCATCGGGCAAGCTGCCACCTCGCATCTCCATTGACTTTTGCTTCCATTCAGATACTAATTGCTGTGACCGCATGGGGTCCATTGGTACAGGTACTGTCACCAGACGCCTAGTTGGCTCCTCTGGAGCTGTAGCACGAGGTAATGTATTACTGAAGGTTACCATGGTCTCCTTACCCATTGGGCTGCGAGGCGCCAGTAGCTCCACGTCCACACTGGCCCTCTTTAAGCTTCCCAACGAGGTTTTCTCTCGCTGTACAGGACGGTTCAACCCATCTAGAGATGCTGGTAATGTGATTTCCTCATTGCTCTCAGAGGCATGGCCCTTGTTATATACAGAGTCATGACCTCGCTGGGCCAGAGCCCTCAAAGCATCCTTCTGGAGAGGAGGGGGTTGAGGGATGACAGTGTCCTCAGGAGATTTAAAGTTGGCAACAGCATGGAAAGCCTGGAATGAAATGGAATGGATCCATAATTCTAATTGCCAAAATCACAGTCACACATTTAGTTAATGCTTTAATCCAAAATTACTTAGATTACTAATAGAATTCCCTATTTATCAAAATGGCTTTGTGCTATGCTGTAGGCGTAGTCAACCCTATTACTAGAAGGCTACCTTCATGCAAACTTCAGCTTCAATCCTGTATCAACACTCATACATGTAATTTTTAAGTTGTATTAATTAGGGTTGTAGCTGAAGTCTGCATGATGGTAACCCAACAGGAATTGGATAGGCTGATACCCCTAATACTGTTTAAGCTACAGCAGGTGTTTTCAAACCATTCTTGAAGCCTACCTAGCACTGCACATTTTGGGTGTCACGATTACTTGGGTACTCTATGACACTCGGGCCCTCAAAAGAGCAGCCAGAAAAATGGAGAGCAGCTGGAGGAGAACTACAGATTTCCGTGGAAAGAGTGCACGGTTGCGTAAAGACAGGCTTTAAAAACTGCTTGATCTGCTTATTTTTCAACCGTAGAAGAAACAAATACAGACCTAGGTTTAAATTAAAAACATGTAATATAAAATAACCTAGTGGTTAAATAAATTAACAAGAAATAAAACGCTTCAAACAGCACAGCAGTTATGACTTTATGAACTTCTTTACTTCTTTTCTTTACTTAGAATGCTAATTTTAGAGAGAAAATTATAATTACCGGTATGCAACCGTCTACTAGACCGTGCATTGTTGTGTCCCTGAGGAAAAATTACGTTCATTCATTGCTATAGGAGAGGAAGAATTGTCTGAACTTGTTAAATAATCTAAATCAACAACAAGTACTGTACATAGACCCTACTGACTAAACTACTGAAAGAGATGCTTCCAGAGATCATAGATCCTCTTCTTAATATAATTTATTCTTTGTCATTAGGATACGTACCAAAAACTTTTAAGCTGGCTATTATTAAACTGCGTTGCAAAAGCGCAACTTGATCCTACAAAACTAGTCAATTACAGGCCGATCTCGAATCTTTTCTGTCAAAGATACTAGAAAAGGCAGTTTCCTCACAACTATCTTCCTTTTTAGAAAGAAATGTTAAATGTTATCTAGTATAGTGTCCTAGAATATGAACCTAGAATACTGTATAATCTAAAACCATTCTTCGCATTCTTCCATCTTAAAATATATATTTAAATTACAATACATGCTCTCAATGACCAATGAAGAACAGTTAGTTTATGTGTTCTAGACCTAAAGGATAGATTATTGTAATGCTCTGGTAAATGGGTGGTTGCCCTGCATGCTAAATAAACAAACTCCAGCTGGTCCAAAACACAGCAGCTAGATATCTTACTAGAACCAGGAAGTATGACCATATAAGCCTGGTTCTGTCTGCATTGGCTCCCTTTTAAACATTGTATACATTTTAAAATCTTGCTAACTTACAAAGCACTAAATGGTTTAGCTCCCCTGTACTTGAGTGATTTCTTAATGCCTTAAGTCCTTCATGTTTATTGTGATCTCAAAATACTGGTCAGTTGATAATACCTAGAATATCAAAATAAACTGCTGGCAGTAGATCCTTTTCCTATTTAGCATTTAAACTCTGGAAAACTCCTCCTAGTGTTGTTCAGGAAGCAGATATGCACCAAAATGTGCAGTGTTGGGAGGCTCCATGAATAATTTGAAAACCTATACAGAAATTGTATTTAGCCAAGTAGGTTCACTGTTGTCCTGGATCATTGTTGTTGGTTTTAAAACTGTACAGCCACTCGGCAGCCATATTTGCAACAAAGGAGGTGTAGGCAGCTTTTTCGGGGCATCCACGATAAAGTCCTATACATCAGGGGTTCTCAAACATTTTGGAGTCAGGGACCCCTTTCAGGGGAAAACAATTTCCAAGGACCCCCCTCATATTTATAACCGTTATTGAGCACAAAGTTAATGTGTGAGCGGCTAATGAAATATTTTTGCCCAAAATTAATGGTCTCCACCCAGGGCAGGAATTTCTAAATAGCCTACTGAGGTCCCAAAAGTGATCTTGCTAGGAATCATTTAGGATCCCTCACTTAGGAATTTTTGATGTTCTTGATCTACACATGTGCATTTTAAGGTGTTTTAAGGCCCCACAACTGGATAACTATAGATTTAGAAGCATGTCAGTGGGCAGTGGCATACATTTTTTTTTGTCAAGATGTCACGAAACACTATCACATATTCCAAACAGGAATGGCCTTAAAAGAGAAATGTTTCAATGATTAGGCCTATTCTGCACACAAATAAAGCCCATAAGCCTATAAATACAATGATAATGGCATTATGTTTAATATGTGTGCATTGTTAATTTGAGCTACTGTAATTAGCTAAAAAAAAAAAACATACAGTATATGTTAAATATATGAATCCATAATGTTAATCTCATGGGCACAGTATGTTTCTCTTGACCTGCTTTTTCCTTTGTTAAAGTTGAGCTCGGTTAATTGCAAACTGATTGTTTCAGTCGTTTTTTAAAACTTTTATCTAAAACAGCTGTTTAATGTTAATTTAGGCCTACATCTTATCTCGCACTTTATGACCGTTGACAGAAACGTCGTGCGGGGATTCGAGTCGTGCAGAGAACTTTGAGTTCACTCCGACTGAAACATTTTGACATTGAGCTGTCGTTGTTAGTCTGCTGAAGCAGCTCAGACGAGAAGGTCAGTTATCATCGCGATGTGCATCCTTGCAACCTCAATGGGTACGGCCCTGTCCCTGTGCACTTTTATTTTGATAATGATCAGACTTCTAATGTCAAATCTTGCAGTCCTAGAACCAACTATTGTGCGCGCACGCGAGACGGGCGCGCGATTACGTGGAATTTTTCCTCAGCAGTGGAAACAGGAATACTCTTATTTATGGTCATAGATAAGACAAGAGTGCATCATCCGAAACGGTAAAGTGTCCATTTTTTAATTGTGTATAGGAAATGACTACAAAATGTCATGCCTTTTAAAAATACAGAAAACAACCGGATGCGGATTCATGCCGTCGATCTGTCTCCTTTCTGGCGCACGTCCTGCAAAATCAACAGCAGCGAATAGTCTACTTGACGCACAGACATAGATTATCTATCTATAAAAAACTTTAAGTGTCTACTTTGATGTTAAATGCATTATATAATATACTTAGGAATAAATAGCATGTTTTCAGATGATAAATAAAACATGACTTATAGCACGGAAAAAACGTTAGGTTGTTATAAATTATTTCGCGGACCCCCTGGCTTTAGCTCACGGACCACCAGGGGTCCGCGGACCCCACTTTGAGAACCTATACATTTTAATGGTGTGATCCTAAAATCTCACAAATAAATGACATATTTCAAATCAGCTACAAAATCTAACATGAACTGTCCCTTAAATGTTGTTTCTTATATCCATATAGCGTTAAAAAGATTATTTTAAGGCTAGACCAGACAATGCGCATGTGCAGCAGCAGTCCTAAGTGCAAGTCTCAGGTTTCTATGGGAATTTGAGCTTCTGATGGCAGCTGCAATGATGGAATGACTTTACCAATCAGCCATTGGCTCTTTTCCTTAGAAGGCGGGACAAATTCCGACATATTGTGCGTTTCACTTTCTCCCATTCATAGGACTAAGTAACTGTCTTTCTACATCTATAGTCTTTGGGTCCAAATCTCAGGCAATACAAGGTTTGGTCAAATGTATAACTTGAATGTAATGAAAGTTTGCATCTTTTTTTAGGATAAACACATGTCAAATGTAAAGTGTTATAGCCCTAATCCTGAGAGAACAGATCGTTTGCTGAATGTTGTTGAGTCCCTATCCCTTGGTTTTGCCCAACCCTAAACACTAAAATCTGATTAGTTGGTTGTAATTTGCTCCTGAACCAACAAGGGTTTTGATGCAGGAACATTTTCTACCAGGGTAAAACACATTAAGCTCATTAGCAACCTGGCATGACATTACATGGGGATTGGCTGTCCAAATAAACTACACCACTGATACAATAGACATCAGAAAATCAATCACTCACCAGGTACGCAGCAATACCAGCGCCAATACAGAACCCAACATACACATCGATGGGGTGACTGCGGTACTGGGTAATCTGAGTGAGTCCCGTCAATGCAGCCGCAATGGCAAAGGCAAACACCAGAACGGGTTTGAGCAGCTTGGTGCTATCTGAGATTGTTGAGTTGAAGTACATCTAGAAGAGTAGAGAGCAGCAGAGGTCTCTAGCTGTCATGTGGAAATTAATAACAAGCTGGCTTACAGCTTCTGACAGTCTGACAGGCTCAAGGTGGGAAGCAGTAACAAATGTATCTCCATGTCTGTCGCTTGAGGAGGATCCTGCTAAGTACCTAGACATGTGAAGTGCTTACTTATAATTAGACTTCCACTAATCTAGCGAACATAATGCAACTGAGCATATTAAATCAAATCTTAAATGTTTTAAAAATTTGAGGAGTGTTGAAATCTATGACTTGTGTCAGTGCATGTGCCGTGTCTTTTCCATGCACAGCTAAAGTACAATTCAACATTATGTTGGTTGTTCATCGTCTACAGGACAATCACTTTAAACTGTACTAAATGCTCTCTTTTAAATATTTTTTTAGGAATTTACACCACTAGCCTATTAAGTTTATACACAAACAGTATTTCCTGAAAACACTGAGCAAACACACATTGACACTGTGTCGAAGAGACTTACTGAAATATAAACAGCAGCAAAGGAAGAGAGGGTTGCATGCTGGGAAGGGAAGGTTTTCCTGTCACAAAGGAAAGCAAACATCTAGAGTAAGTCTACACACGATATGCAGCAAAAGTCAATGTTAAATGTTATACATTTTTAAAGAAAGGGTGGAGATTATAGGGAGTGCTCTTCAGGAAGAAAATCACAAAAGGGAAAAAGAAAATGGTGATTGTACAAGGTTAGAGTTAATCACAGTTATAATTGGATGTAATTTAGTAGCAACACACTCAATTACCTGGCCGATAGAATAGCATGCTGATCCTGGCCAGAGCAAATGTCTTTGGTGATGTAAGGGTTCTTGTCACAGGATACACCTGGTACAGTGTAATTGGGTTTGCACACTGTGAGAAAGAATGGTGTGTGGTAGCCAGTGGCTAGCTGGATGACATCAGTAACCAGTGCTGTTGCACAAAGCCCAAACACATGAACACCTACAAGGAGAGACAGATCATGAGGAATAAAACATTGATGATTCATTTCATCGGTTTCATGTAACACTCTGTGACTCATGTTACATAATATTCATCTGCATCTTTCCTATTCGGATTTCACAAGTTCACACTTACAAATAATTAGATAGAGTAAAAGAGTGTGTGTATTTGGTGCATGCTGTCCGAGGGAGGGCTCCGAGCTCGGAATGTGGCCCGACCCCAGAGTGTCCCAGGCAGGCTTGTATAGGAACCAGCTGAGAGTGAGGAGTCGGGTGGTGAAGGGATGCCGAAAAGACTGTCGAGGATATATACAGTATATATATATATATATATATATATATATGAAGAGTTCAGATGCAAAAGCCTCTAAATGAAATTTGAAATTTTCTTCTTTAATGATGATTTTTATCAAACTTGTATATTTAAGTTCAGTAATTTCACTTAAATGGCAATGATAATTACCTATTAATTGTTATTTAAGTGAAATTACTGAACTTAAATATACAAGTTTGATAAAAAATCATCATTAAAGAAGAAAATTTCAAATGGCATTTAGAGGCTTTTGCATCTGAACTCTTCATATATATATATATTGTATATATATATGACTCCAATCATACTGATTAGAATTTGCTCCTCCTGAACTTTGTCATTTAATTTCACACATTGGAAATTGTGAGGATATTTCTAGATTTCTAGACATTTCTTTCAATAAAAATGCTATATCAGTGTATCTTTACAACACAACTCCTTTCAGATTCCTGAGTCACAAAATACAGTTAAAAGGAATAGATTTAAAAATTACAGTGTAAGTCAACTGAAGACCAGGATTATACTGTAAATCCAAGCTAGAATTATTAGCACACAGTCCACACATTCCTTTTTGCTATACAAAATTGCCTTACAATGAAACAGTAAGACACATGTAAGACAGTTACATACCAACAAAACGAACAGTTCTTCGCAGGAAAGAGTTAAAATTACATCCACCAGCATTGATGCTTCCCTCAATCCCTGGACGGACCTTCAGTTTGGATTGCATACAATACAGCAGACCTTCACCCATCATTATCTGAACACAACAAGAATTATGTGGCTGATAATCAAAAATTTTACTTTGGCATATTTAAATATAATTTGAGGATTATTAAATATAGTACACTTATTTCAGATATTAAATGCAGAGAAATAACAAATATAACAACGCATTCTCACCCCAAGGCGTCACCTTTGACCATGCTTCAATATTTGACGTTTTAGGCGCCCTTTAGCGTCACTTACATGACGCGATCCTACGGCGTCATCTAACTGTCGCTAAAGGAAAGCGTCAGTTAGAGGACGCGGTTAGGTTTAGGTGTGGGGTGGGGGTAGGGTACACGCGATCCTAGGGCGTCATCTTACTGACGCTAAAGGGCGCATAAAGCGTCAGATATTGAAGCATGTCCAAATGCTTCCCAAGGCGTCAGTTAAGTGACGCCTTGGGGGTGAGAATGGGCTGAATATAAATGCAGAGAAATATAACGTAAGGTTGTGTTATTTTTCTGGTGAAGCAAGTTAATACGTTTAAGATTAAGATTTTTTTCTTTGGAACAATGCACAAGTTGACGTTAAAGGGTTAGTTCACCCAAAAATGAAAATTCTGTCAGTATTTACTCACCCTCATGTTGCTCCAACCCCGAAAGACCTTCATTCATCTTCGGAACAAGAATTAAAATATTTGATGAAATCTGAGAGCTGGATCACTCTTCCATTCTAGTCCATAGGCTTCTTGAGGGATTTAAACTTGCCGGCCTCGAAATGTTATTAAAGACATTGTTAAAATAGTCCAAATGACTACAGTGGCTCAGTCTTAACTTTATCTATATTTCAACTATTCACTTCCTTCTGTTTGTGCCTCTAGTCAGTTAAACTAGTGTAATTGCGTAGAGCTACGTCACACGTAGGCTCACTATTGGCCGACACTGGTCATGTGTGTGATGCGTGTGACGTACAACAACAGATCATACGCAATTACACTAGTTTAACTGACTAGAGCCGAAAAGAGAAGGAAGTTAACAAAATAAAGTCGTTATTTTTGTTTGTTTTTGCGCACAAAAAGTGTTCTCGTCGTTTGATAAACTTAAGACTGAGCCACTGTAGTCACTTGGACTATTTTAACAATGTCTTTAAAAACTTTTCGAGGCCGGCAAGTTTCAATCACTTAGAAGCCTATGGACTAGAGTGATCCAGCGCTCAGATTTAATCAAAAATAGCTTAATTTGTGTTCGAAGATGAACAAAGGTCTTACGGGGCTGCAACAAGATGAGGGTGAGTAAAAACTGACAGAATTTTCCTTTTTGGGTGAACTATCCCTTTAATAACCCTGAAATATTGCTATCATCTCACAGAGGCAGCAGGGCCAGCAAATGCCAGACTCAGGAGCATGAGTAGAGGGATGAGCTCATCGCCGCTGTCCACGTAGGGCATGCTGAGTGAACGGTCATGGCAGCGGAATCCCACCAGCGCTGGCTGGAGCACATCCGTCAGTTCCAGGAAGTACAGTGAAACCATGGAAGATGCCACAATGGGTAGCTGTTTTCTCAGGGAAGGGACAGTATGTGTAATTACATGGTAGTTACAAATGTATTATGGTGTAATAAATGCAACAGCCTATTTCAATTTTAAAATGTACTAAATTTCCTACAAACAGATATTAAAGATTGATAATACACGAACATCAGAACACAGTTTGATTACTGTTGAATGACTGTGCCAGATGGCTGTTAAATGTCAACACAGAGTACTACTCCAGGGCTGACAGTGTGGATGACACTAATACACACAAATTGACCGCTATTATGCATTTTCAATTATGTCTTCAATGAAAATGAGGAGCCCAGTTATTTTGAGTGTGTAATGTAATTACCTGAGACATTAATTGCTCTATTGAAGTATAACTTGTATATTGATGGCCTGTACCTCAACAAAATAGAAGCAGGGTAGCAGCGTCAAACTGTCTTTGGGTGGTTTCTTCTTAAGTTTTTCACGTGCAGTCATCATGGTGGTGCTCTTCTGAAGTTATTCTGTCAACACATGAGTTCATTTAAAGCAGTTCATTTACTGCACAACATAGCCACTTTGATTCGCTCATTACTAATGCTAATCAGTAGGCAGTATTAGGGAGTGGCACATATTTATTCGAGAGAGCATTTGATTGGACAAAAATGTGGATGTGTTTAATGCGAATGTGAGTGTAACATGAGAAAGAAATGCTTTATAGCTTCTTTTTATTTTTTTTATTTATTTATTTTTAATTACAATATAGCATGAAGCATTTAAAGATACATGGACAGCCATCTTTAGAGTTTTGTTTTTGAATTTCCGTTTCTGTGATAGATCTGTAAATTTACAGTATATGGCTTCGCTGTCGAAGAGTAATTACTAAAGTAGTTAACTAAAGTTATCATGAGCAGTGTTGAATGTTTTAAGTGTAGCGGATGTCATAAGATATATCAGAAGACTGGGAAGATTTTAAAAGGAGCGGTTCAGTCATAAATCTGTAAGATCTAACCTTCATGCTATGACAATACAAACCGGAAGACAGAACACAACGATCACGGTGCCCAAAAAGGGCCGGGGCTACATAAGGTTTGTACAGGTCTAGCCATATCAAAATGCACTTCAAAGGGCATTTTCATTTGATTTAAGATTTAAAATGTATTTTACAAATGAAGAGTTCAGATGCAAAAGCCTCTAAATGCCATTTGAAATTTTCTTCTAGAGTGGTCAATTTTATCAAGCTTGTATATTTAAGTTCAGTAATTTCACTTAAATGGCAATTAATAGGTAATCTTCATTGCCATTTAAGTGAAATTACTGAACTTAAATATACAAGCTTGATAAAAATGATCATTTTAGAAGAAAATTTCAAATGGCACTTAGAGGCTTTTGCATCTGAACTCTTCAAATATAAATATCAATAAACAACACAAGGAAACTTAAAGCACTTATATATATATATATATTGATCTCAATATATTAAGATTGATAATATCCCCCCAAAAAGAATTTTATGAGGAAATAAATATTTGGCCTATAATATATTTGAGTATTTAATTATATTCTGAAATATGAATGTTTGAGCATTGGTTATATCCACTGGAAAAGGCAGGCACAAAGAAATGTTCAAATTACTATTTTCTCAGCTGAAACAGAATGAAGCCCTCCTGAATAAATTGATAGCAGGATGTGTGACTGAGGAAAATAAATATTAAATAAACAGCTTCTCTCTGAATATTCTCAAAAGAGCATAATGAATAAATGTTGATGTGGGCTATTGTTTGAGCAGGCATTGAGAGAATAGTGTTCCGTGCTCTTTGCCAAATCAACAGTGACTAAACAAGGCACTTGTCCTGAAGACACTCTCCCAACTCTCAAGTGGGAGTGAGCGAGGCTCTGCTGAAATTAGCAGAGAGCCTGTTTTCAAGAGTGGGAGCTCTGTTTATCTCGAAGAGCTGCATGTCTCACAGGCAAAAGATTTCTGAGTGTGTGTGTGTGTGTGTGTGTGTGTGACACTTTTAAGGAAGAATCCATAGGCGCTAAGATCTCTCCAAAAAGACTGTGTTTGTGCTCACACATAGCTACTCACAGTGAGAGGCTTTAACTACAGAGAAAGGTAATTTAAACTTGACTGCGTTTTCACACGAATCTGTGGGGTAAAGTGTGGTAAAAGAGTGAGTTGTGCAACACTGACCCTAGTTTGTCCACAAAAACCCAACCGAAATGTGTCCACAACACTGCAGAACAAATAGCTATAGATCGATAAAGATTTGGAGCAACGACAACCAGTCAAGGCGAAATCATTGTAGGCCAACACTTGACGTGAAGAGACCCAGGAAAAATCAATAATGAAATCAGATAAGAATGAGCTAGATCAGTCTTGCTAATGTCCACGCATTATGAGAAAAGTCACTGATGATGATTTCAATTACACTGGAAATTTAGACTGACAGTCACATGTATAACCTTGATTGTTGTATATATATATATATATATATATACTGTATATATATACTGTATATATATATATATATATATATATATATATCCCATATAAGTATATAAAAGCTATAGCCTATATGCAGGGTGGATTAAACAAGTAAATGACAGGAAAATAATTTGATGATTGTATAATAATATAATGATTGTAATGAATAGTGAATTGCTAGTGAATTAAATAGTGAATTAAATATTAAATAGTGAGTAGCCTAGTGCAATAGTGAATTAAAAGGCAAGAATTTTTAAGCACTCAGGAATTTATCAGTTGTAGGTTCATTGATCAGGTGTCAGTTGAACTGAAACCTTGAGAGAATCGTTGCACAATAAAGGCTTGAATGACCTGCAGTCGATATCAGTATCCATACGTTTACATACATTTGCCTGCCTAAATATTTTTGATAAAGTAAGATTGAGATTGTGTTTGTTATGTAAATCTGCCGTACACCCACGTCACTGCGACACCCTCAGTTATCATTTATCGAAATAACACTGCATCTCCACTGGACGCGACGCGACCGTCCCCGCACGCGTTTTCTCCCACATATAGGTTAATTATAATGGCAGCGTTCCTGTCGCGTCGCGTCGGGATTACGTGTTGTTTATTCTTACAGATCTGCTGCTGTTCTTCATGCAGGTAAAGAATTTGAGGAAAATATCTCACCTTGACTGCGAAATCAAACGACTGTCTGAAAGAACGATATCCTGAGTGAAAAAAAAAAAAAAATCCAAGCTTATTCCTTCTTCACGAGGTTATACTGCGGCTCTTTCAGTTCATATTCCTCTTTCTGCTCACGTTTTCCACGGAGCAATCACGAACTCTTGTTATATGCCTGCCTTCTGGAGCCAACCACAATATTCCTCAACTCACTTGCTGACATCCTAGCTACTGACATCCAATATCTGAGGGGCTTCAGAAGGACCCCACTATAGGCTATTAGAGACAACAATGATTTGTCAGTGCATGGAGCTGCATCAATTGATATTATAAAATCGGTCCATCATCAGCAGTCATCAGGTGTGGCAGCATTCCTGAGCATCTGTGGATCTCCACAAGCAGTGGTAACATGGTAGCTATTGCACAGGTAACGTGTTTAGTAGGCTACAGGGTGGCGTGGAGATGGTATGGACTGGTTTATTGGACAACTTATGCCTTGATTCAGGATGCAAACACACATGAACACCCCTACACATCATGATGCCCTGTTTGCTGTAGTCTTACAAACGGTTTCCCTTTCAGCCGTGTTAGGGACCACAGAATAAGCAGAATCAGCCAAATTAGCCTGTGGATTGCATGTGTTATATTACTTTAATTGAATGCATATAATGTAAGAAACAAATCTGTGCATTTATTTGCAATTTTCCATTATTTTCATTCATTCATTTTATATTATAGAGGTGACTCAATAAAATAGTATTTATTTAAATAAAAAAGTATTTATTTTGCCACTATAATAATGTGATTATATTAAAAGCTGCGGACCCCCATATAAAGAGCCAAATTGTCTTAACATTTAATTTGCATCTTTCATTAATAAACACTTTCCTCAATAACTCCAATCATACATTTATAAATACATTTTAATATAGAAGACATTCAAAAGTTTGTGGTTGGTAAGATTTGAAAGAAGTCTCTTATTCTCACCAAGTATGCGTTTATTTCATCAAAATACATGAAAAACCAGGAATATTGTGGAAAAACTTTCACAATTTAAAATAACTTTTTTGTTAAATATTCTAAAACATAATTTTCTCCTGTGATGACAACGCTGAATTTTTCAGCAGCTTTAGTTTTTAGCTTAGATTCAGCAATCTGGTGCTCAAGAAACATTATGTTGAAAACAATTGTGAAAAAAAAAAAAAAAAAAATGATGAATGGAAAGTTTAAAATAATTTATTTGAAATAGTAATCTTTTGTAACATTATAAACGCTTTTACTGTCACTTTTTATCAATTTAATGCCGCCTTGCTGAATAAAAGTATTGATTTCTTAAAAAAAAATCTCTATAATTGGTTTTTAAATTACCATTAGGGCATCAGTGATTTTAAGATTATTTTTTTCTTTGCTTGCTTCCAGATGGTCTGAATATGGGCACAAACTGCATTGAGGAAAAAGTGTGAACCCTCAGCAAGCTGCTGCCACTGAAGGCCTGGAGAGATGCCCGGTGGCCCTCTGGTCACCTTTGCTGAGCGTCCCGTGCCGGGATGACCTCTTGAGCCAGAGCCAAAGCACAGGCTGTCTCAGTTCTCCTCGTGATTTCCCATTTATTCCCAAGGTCAAATCCTCATTATGTCCCTACACTGTAAACAATTGCCAAGAATTAACAGGATTAAAGAGTATTATTTTACAACAAGAAAAAATTCTACAGTGAAATTAATGCATGCTGGGTAATTTTCTGTTCATCAACAGCAGATTGATGCTGATATCACAGTAAAATACTGCTCTTGTTTTACTGTTTAACCAAACGTGTGATCTAGCCAAGTCAGAAGTGTGACAAATGAAACCATTTGTTTAAACTATGCAAATCTAGAATATAAAATAGGTTATTTGAATGATTTTAAGTTAGTCACACTTCACTTTAGCATTAAGATCTTATTTCAGATTCATAGCTTAAGTGCATTGATCTGTCACAGTAGTTAAGCAACTGTCTTTGAAAGGTGTCACCTGACAGCAAAATACTTTTTTTTCTTACAAGTTTCACCTATGAACATTACGTCAATACTACAAAACACGACAATGGTGACAAATAATAATAATAATAAAAAAAGAAACCCTAAAGAGTACAAAATAAACCAATAACACAAACTGCTAAAAGTGAACCAAAATGCAACAGATAAAACCAACAGGAATCAAGAAACTCCACTGCATTATCTATTCATGTCACACTGCATTCTGGGTACCTTCATAGTACATATGCACTGTAGAAATACAATATGATATTGTTTGTTTACAGTATTTTTTTGAGATTGCCATTAGATACAAGAGAAGTCCTACAGTGAAAGTAATGCAATTATTAACCTGGAATATACTGTAATTTCACACATTTTTTTTAAGTTTAAATAGTGCTGTTACTGAAGTGTCTGTCTACACTTAAAGGATCATTCTATGGGCAGAATCCATAGGGCATCTTTTGGATCCACTGATGTAACACATGATGCTAATTTGTATGTGAATAAGCATTGATGAATATTTAACATGACTGTGTTTGTCAGGTTTAGCACCACCCTATGGTTGTCAGACGATAGACAATTTCACAATTGATATTTCTAAAAAGAAGAATTATCGTTTTAAAATGTAATAAAACAAATCAGAAGACAAAACTATTTTATGTATTACAAAATTTTTTATTACATACTACAACATTACAAAAATGACATGGTTTCATATTTACAACATAAAAAAAAGACATTATTCATTCTCTCTAGCAGACATTGTGGCAGGGAGAACCTCTTGTAGGACACGTTTTCAAGAAAATAAAGATTGCTTCGTTGCACAGATCTGTTGGTTAGTTTACAATAAGAGATCCATGCAGCTTTAACATTTCCTCACATTTCCAGACGGTGTGTTTTTTATGTTAGTGTGGAGGGGATTCTTCTCCAGAGACCTCCACACAGACAGTTCTTGATCCAGCGTTGCTCCCACTGTCTCATGGCGTTGGTTTTATTTGGGGATCTCAGCATGGTGACACAGCCACACCTAAACAGACCGAAAAGATAAGAGCTCATTAAAGAGTGGCGCTAAATATAGAGTTTGTGAAGGAAGAATCATCATCATATGTGGAGATTAAAGATTTACAGGCCAAACTATCCATAAAAAGCATAATACATCACAGTCTGTTTACAAGTATTATCATTTTTGTATCAAAAGTAATTTAATGCAATTTGTCTTTATTCCTCCATCAAAGTTTTTAGAAGTCAGAAGTTTATACATAAATGTAAAGGTACACTATGTAACGTTTGTCTCTCTAGCAGAACAATGTTGACGGTGCTACTCCTCTCTGTTCTCTGTTAATGTACTGTATATGACGAGTCACACAGATACTGTGCTACTCCACAGCGGTTGTCGCCCAGCTTGGACTAAAATGGTGTCAATATTAACACTTATTATAGGCGTACTGCAGTGATTCGGGCATTTTAAAGGGCACCTATTATATCCCTTTTTACAAGATGTAATATTGGTCTCGGGTGTCCCCAGAATGTATTTGTGAAGTTTCATCTCAAAATACCCCACAGTTAATTTATTATAACCATTTGAAAATGTCATTTTTGGGGCCTGTTTAAAAATTAGCTGTTTTGGTGTATACAACCTTAAATGCAAATGAACTGCATATCCCCGCCCTGCCTTTGGATGAGGGCATCACTTGATACCTATGGCAGTCGGTAAGCAGAAGGGCTGAGAGAGTGAAAGACGCGCAGTTTTGAATGTCATTCAGCGTACGTTTGAATCGGAATATATAAATAGTCTCTGATCAGACCCAGATGACGAAGAGACTCCGGCAGAATAAACACAAATCAGAATGGACCAGTACGTCTCGGTATGGTTATTTGATACATTTATGTACTTATAGAGTTGTAATCGCATCCCCTTTGAAATGATGGATGTGCAACACACACACACACAGACACACATTCTGTGATAAAGTTTGCTATGTACAAGCGAAATTACATTTATGCGAGGGACCTGTTGCGTAATCTTTACATTATTTGTATATCTTTAAATATATATATATATATATATTTTTTTTTAACATGTGGTTACACACTATACAAACAAGGTTTAAATTATATACACAGACATCCTACGACGACGATGACAACAACTTTAGACGCATTTGTTGTTGAATTGGCTGACATTGACTGAAATGACTATTTGCTCAAAAATCATAAAATACACTTACTGGAGGTGACGTTGGATCGCAAACAGTAGACGACAATCCACACTTAAGGATTAACTTTTAAGCCACAACAACAGGATTAACCCACGACAGAACATTTATGTTTCCAAGTGACATTACCGGCTGTCGTTGAAACAACGGAGGATGATGTGTACAGATCACTGAGGGCGGGGTCTATGCCACAACCACACTGTCAATCAAACCCCTTGCTCAATTCTACGTCACAAAGCGCTGAATCTTAGAACAGCTCGTTCTGAGACAGTGCTTATGATTTATTGAGATTGTAAAAAAAAAAACACTGGGTGGATTTTTATCATTCTAGGGTGGTTTTGCTCACACACTGCCAACACACATTTATGTTCAAACACCATGTAAAAGTGAATTTTCCATAATAGGTGCCCTTTAAAATATGGCACAAATGGCATTTTTAAATATAAAACTGTTATTTAAATTATAATAAAATTTCACAATATTATAGTATTTTTAATCAAATAAATGCTACCTTGCATAAGAGACTTTTTTAAAAACATCAACTTCAACATCAAACAACAACTAGTGCATATGAAGAGTTCAGATGCAAAAGCCTCTAAGTGCCATTTGAAATTTTCTTCTAGATGATCATTTTTATCAAGCTTGTATATTTAAGTTCAGTGATTTCACTTAAATGACAATGATAATTACCTATTAATTGTTATTTAAGTGAAATTACTGAACTTAAATATACAAGTTTGATAAAAATCATTATTAAAGAAGAAAATTTCAAATGGCACTTAGAGGCTTTTGCATCTGAACTCTTCATATATATATATATATATATGTGTGCATGTGTGTGTGTGTATAGAATGTATCCCTTATTTTCAAAATTACATTTTAATGGTTTTATAAACGAATTTGTTTATTTGTTTATAACATTAACATTTTACTTAAGGAATACTTCTAAAGTGATACCTGGTGCAAGCTTTGCTGTCCTCTGTTGGAGAGATTCCCAAATGTAAACATCTCAGATGGTCCATCCTCTGAGATGCTGGAATTCTGAAACAAAACCGTCAAAACATAAATGCATTAACCACTGGCAACAATTAACCCTTTTTATTAGACAATTATCTGTCAATTCAGTTTCTCAGAAATCGGACTTGGACTATAGCGCGCAAGTCATACGGACTACTTTTATGCTGCTTTTTAATTCATTTTGGAGCTTGGTTTTCCATTCTTTATTAACTTTCATTATATTTAAAAAGTGGACAGGATATACTTCAAATTATGCATCTTTTGTGTTCTGTGTAAATGATAAATGATCATTTTTGGTGAACTGTCCCTTTAAGAAACCGATAATCACTTACCTGAAAACCTCCACCTGTGCATTGGGGTTGACCCCAGGCAGGGTGTATGGTTTGCCAAACTGAAGTCTGAGCGGGTGTTTGCTCTGGATCTTAGTGATGACACCATCGTTGATGGGCAGCCAGTCCATGCTGGGTACTAGAAGCTGACTGGGCAACAGACAGCACTCATCAATCAACGTCTCATCGGGGTCCTGCGGGTGACTCTCATCTCGAGCTATAAACCAAAAGAAAACAGCAAAACAGAGTACATTTTTTTTAAGACTTTACAGGTTTTTCACTGAACTGAAATTTTGGCCCAATGAGTGATGGTTTAAGAGGGTCTAACTCACAGCAGAGCCAGAGTTTGGTGAGCAGCCGGAAGAGCAGGAACATGCTGTCCTGGTTGTCAGATGTGGCCGTGTAGATAGGCAAACAGCCTGGTTTCAGCAGGCCCCAAATACGGATCATGACCAGCATCTCTCTGAGCATGCCCAAAGAGGCACCATCCCGCAGGAACCCAAACCCTGGACGCACAATGGAGCCCTGGAGAGATATTAAGGCATAACAGCATCATCTAAAAGTCAAAACTGGCAGGATAATTTGGCAGAAATTGGCAGTACTCTTAGTAAAGGTCATCCAGTTGATCTCACCTGGTTGGGCAGGTTGGCCAGCAGGTAAAGAACAAAGTCTCCGACCCACTGAATGAGCTGCTGGAGAGATTGGAGAGGGGGTCCATCCAGAACAAACTCCTCAGTCTTGAGGTTGATCATCACTTTATCAATGTCTGAACACATTAACCGATCAGAGCGTCAAAACAACAATAAAAAAAATTTTTAGTCCCCCTAGTCCTCTGTTTCTCCCTACCAAACCGGAAAAGGAGAATCGAGATTGCGCACTTCGTTAAGCACTTAAATTTCCCATATTTGGATTTCGAAATGTGATTGAAAATTAAACAGCACAATTATCACAATTCTCTCAAATAATTGAGACTAGATCAAATAACCAAAATCAGACGATTGATCAATAATCACGGCAGGCACACACTGAAGCATTTTTTGGGTGGTGGGTTATTACCGATGTCAGTGTTTTTGGCACAGATCTCAGACAGTCTGTCTCCAGGACTCTTGTCGGGGGTGTTGAGCACATGAGGTCTCAGTAAAGACTTCAGCGTGGAGCTGATGGCAATAAGGAGCAGTTTAGCGTGGAAGTCACAGGCTCTTGCTGCAGTGGCAGAGGACAGCTTACACAGAGACGCCTTCACTGCCACTATACGGGTGGACAAAACCTTAAAGACAGGAATCACATGAAAGTCAATTGAGAAGTCATGAGGTGGAAGTTTCTATAATAACAGGTTGATCTACCTGCTGCAGTGCTTGGTTTTGTCTCATGTACTCCTCGTGAAGTTTCTCCAGAAGGTTATGCACCATGCCGGGCTGCGCGTGCAGCAGAACGTCCCACCAGTCATATCCTGTCACCATGCAGTACTCAAGGAGGAAGAGTAGGTGGCGCAGAAGCGTGTTCATGTCCAACATTTGACCCATAGATGGGGACACGCGAAGCATGTGCAACTGAAATCATAGGAGGGGAAACATAAGATCTGAGGGTGCTTCTGTCATCGCTACTGTAGGTGTCATGACGTCATACCTTGCCATGGTTATCCACGCCCACCAGAGCCAGAGATGTCCAGGAGAACTGAAGGGCTTTGAAGTGCAGCGTCGGGCCGCCAGTCCTCTGGCGTTTAATGGCGGGTTCTTCTCCAACACGCTGGGAGGAACCAGAGGAACCGTAGAACACTCCCATGGTGTGTAGGGAAAGGCGATGGAGAATCTGGATACTGCCGTCATGGAAAGCCAGGGCAAGACCTGAGGACAATAAAAAAATAATCAATCTGAGCCATCGAAGCTACGTTCTTTGAAGTAAGAGAAAGGATACAAAGGCTGTACCAAGGCCTGGGAAGAACTTGGTGTCCGAGGCGACTTTGAGATCAGTGTTTGAGATGGAGATGGGAAGTTTGGGCAGAGCGACAGCAGATACACGGTCCAGATCGTTGGTCGCTGAGAGAATACGCCACTTCAGAATCATTGGCTGCTTTTCACCGACTAAAAATGGTGAGAAAACAAAGGGTTGACATCAGAAACTTAAGTTTCAAGCCAGTAATGTAATAAACACATACACTCACACCTACTACTGCAGCTCAGATAATTTGTTGTGCCCAGGAGTAAAACAAGAAGACTTTATTTTATCCCACATGCTTTTAAATTGTTTTATAATAACGTACAGGTTTGGTTGTATGAAGCCTGATGTATTTCAGGTTTTTCTGTGTATCTGTTTCACTCCACTTGTTTTTTGTACAATTAATATCCTGCCTTGTCAAACTCTAAATAAAACTAACAAACAAACACACACACACATATATATATATATATATATATATATATGATATATGGATACATATAACACACAGACACACACACATATATCACACACACACACACACACACACATATATATATATGTGATATATGTGTGTTTGTGTATATATGAGTGTATATCTTTGAAATCAACCCACACAAACACACCCCCTCCCATCATTGCTCTGCTCGCATCATTGCCAGATTGGGTCAACAATTGGGTCCAACCCAAAACATGCCCAAAACAAAAACATTCACTTCCAAAATAATGTGATATAATTCTATTGTCATGACAACCAAGGTTTAAAAATAACTCAAAACATGGCAAATACAGAAGGAAAATGAGCAAAAATAGCAGAAATGTTTCTACCCAAAGAGAGATAAACTATGAAAGCATGTAAAATATTTTCAAACAGCAGCAAAAAATGAACAGACTTTGTAAATTTTTTGAGAGGGTCCTTTATCGCGCTAAAAACCCGCTACACATGAGCAAACACTAGCCCACTCTGCTGTGAGTGTGTGTGTGTAGAGTGACGACATGATGACTGCTTGAATAGAGAACATGCACACTTGAGTTCTGTTTAATTAGCCTATACAATTTAAACCACCAAACTGATACCAAACCAGCCCAAATCAATTAAGCAAAGATGACTAATAAACGACAAGAGCAAAACATGAACATACAATACAAAAGAAAATATACAAGCAGGAGTTTGTTGTTTGTCATCAGCAGCACACCAGCTCCAGGCAAATATTGACCAAATCACTTTGGGGCACAGTATGTATTTTGCACTGCTAGAGGTCAGGTTGATAACGCTGGAAAGAGTGTAGAAGGAGGAGGAGAAGGAGAGCTGTCGTCTTCACGTCCAAAACCGATGGAAATCAATCCGACAGAACTCACAAATAATGTTCATGGATGAGCTAATGAAATAGTCAAGTCAAGTCACATTTATTTATATAGCGCTTTTCACAATACAGATTGTATCAAAGCAGCTTCACAGTGATAACATGAAAGTATCTTTCATGTTATCACTGTGAAGCTGTTATAACGGTTGTTATAACGGTTAAAAATATAGTTTTAACCGTTACATTCTATGGACCTGATTCTATTTAATTCTAATGAATTATCTGCTAGGGGTTGCACAGACTAGTCGATTTTAATCCTAGTAGTCGACTAGTTGCTGATCATGGCCTATAGAGGGCGCAACAGGATAAGAAAGAAGTCCACATTCAACAGTTGAAATGACAAATAAACGCGTAATCCGAGAGCGAGAAAAATGAAAAACATATCTACGCAAAATATGTTTGATTATACCATCTGGATGCTCAAAATTGAATGGGTGAACACACGTTTTAAACAGCTTATTGTACATGTAAGTTAATCGCCGATCTAACCTAATGCACTGCTGCATTGTGACGCACACACATACAGACAATAACTTGCACATCACGATTAGAAACATTCAGAAGCGCACAATTGTGTTGTCAATTATTGTACAATTATTGTAGTTTTGCTAAATTCTTGTGCCTTTAAATAATGTAAAAAAAAAGTTAAATGTTAATATAGCATAGCAGTATTTGTTGTCCTGCCTTTAAAAATATTGAATTATTGTAACGTTTACATGTTAAGGGTAAAAAAATCAGTGTAATACTGTAACAAAACTCTTTTCCAAATCTGGATTTATGGAACTTACCCACAGGAGATCGATGTTGAAAGATATTATTAACTGGGAGACCCTCTTTCCGCAAGGACCAGCACTCTACAATGCTGCCCATCTGACTGGACGCACAGAGCAGCACCTTCAGAAACAGCAATCACAAAAAAAAAAAAAAAACATGTTAAGATATGATAACCTGAAAACAGCATGGAAATCAACATTCAATTACTGACCAGCATTATGAGCCAAGAATTATACTAAATCTACACTATATTAAGAAATAATATTATATACACTGCCGTTGAAAAGTTTTGGATCAGAAAGATTTCTAATGTTTTTAAAAGAAGTCTCTTCTGCTCATTAAGGCTGCATTTATAGGATTAAATAAACATCATTACTCCAGTCTTCAGTGTCACATGATCCTTCAAAAATCATTCTAATATGCTGATTTGATGCTCAAAAAAATCATTTATTATAATAATCTATGTTGAAAACAGTTTTTTTCAGTATTCTTTGATGAATAGGAAGTTCAAAAGAACAGCATTTGAAATATAATATTTTGTATTATTATAAATGTCTTTACTGTAACTTTTGATAAATTGAATTCATCCTTGATGAATAAAGGTATTGATTTCTTTTTAGAGGTAGACTGATTAATCGGTCGGTCGATTTTTGGCATTTTTTAACATAATCAGCATCGGCCAATATCCAAGTACATCAAGCCGATTATTAGCAGAGAATGTCTAATTGAAGAGAATTGGTACTGGCTGGTTACTTCCGGGTTCTGGACTGGCTGCAGTAACACGTCTCTGTCCATGCGGGGGCGCTCGCGGTCGAGTGCAGAATGAATGGGAGTCAATGGGGTTTCACCCCCATAAATCCACTTTTCTCAGGATGTAATTTTTTGTCAAGTAATTTGAAAGTTGCATTCAAAGGGGAGGGCTAAGATAATACACTCAGCTGAAAATTGCATTTTTAAGTTCACTTATCTGTTCTAAAAATCCGTTCAAAAATGTGATGACGTCACACAATAGCAGAATGCTAGCGTGTTCCAGCCAACAACAGCCTAACCTGTAAGACATTAACAGGACATAAGTACTCGTTCATTCGACTTTTGGCCTATAATCTATATTGAACTTGCGGAATCAACAATAAAATCTATGTTAATTTAACGACAAGCAGGTGAAAGAGACACTTTTAGCCGTTTAGCCCCATAGACTCCAATTCATTCTGCTCTCGCCCGCGATCACCTCCAGTGGAATTCTAATGGAACTGCAACCAAGGTGATGCACAATGGGGCTAATAGGAAGTGCCTAGGCTCTCCGTTAGACGGGCTCTGTTATTAGGCAGACGCATCTGTGGGCAGCCTAGTGTTGTCGTGGAACGCGTGTTTGACGCACGCTGCCGCTAGAGTCATTTTCCAGCTGAGTGAGCAGCAGACCTAAATATGAACGTGTGCATGAACTATCGTTCATTGAACGCGTTCAGACACAACACTGACCGTTAGTTAGTAGCTGGATTAAACATGGTTAAAATGCTGGCCGAACAGTGTAAAGTGTGACTGTATTTCACTGTAGACTAAAAGTTCCAACAGCAGGATGCCGTTGTCTGAAGAACAACAGACGGACGGTGCGTTGTGGTGCATTTAAAGTTTTTAAAAATATATAATTTTCCCATCTGGTGGGTTTTTTTTGTCGTTCAACAGCAATTTACTAGTGAAATACGTTATTGTTGGAAGTTAAATTAAATAAAATATAATAAATCTTATATATAAAAAATTAAATCATTTAAAGTTTTTTTTTCTTTTTTTTGTGATAATTAGGTTATGTCCATTTGTCTTTGTCCGTCAACAAACAAAACAAACCAAAAATACATGTTTCAGGATATTTTTTGAGAGGATAAAATGTTTTTTTTTGTTGAGAAAGTTTGTCTATGTTAAGTAATTATCATTTCTTTTACATTTTATCTTTCAAATAGAGGTTAAAAACCAAGCAAATATCGGCCAAAGATCGGTATCAGCATCGGCGTGAAAAAAAACCCGGATCGGTCGACCTCTATTTCTTTTCATTCTTTTCCCCAAAAAATAAAATAAAAAATTCTTACTGACCCCAAACTTTTGAACGGTAGTGCATAATGTTATTAAAGCTTTCAATTTCAGACAAATGCTGTTCTTTTGAACTTTCTATTCATCAAAAAATCTTGAAATAAAATTATAAATAACTGTTTTCAACATTGATAAATAATGATAAGTGTTTCTTGAGCATCAAATCAGTATATTAGAATGATCACGTGACACTGAAGACTGGAGTAATGATGCTGAAAATTCAGCTTTGATCACAGGAATAAATTACATTTTAAAATAATTAAAATAGAAAACGGTTATTTTAAATTGTCTTTTTTTTTTTATGTGTACACTACCATTCAACCATTCTACCATTCGTTTGGGGTCGGAATATTAAGTTTGAAAGAAATGAATACTGAAAATGAAAATAATAATTTCTATCCATTTTAATAGTTACATCTTAAACATATAAAAATGAATAACTAATGAATGCTATAAGTAATTTTAGGAATGAAAGATGAATTTTCTGACGTACCTGTTCTGAGTTTTCACGTGTCAGGAATTTAAGGTGTGTGACGGCGGGGTACTTGTCCCTCCGCACCGGGTCAGTGGTGCAGCGCATGAATAGCGAGGGCAGTAGCTCAGTGTCGATGCGGCACTTCTCATTCACTACGCTCACGCACACCTTATAGAACTGCACTGGAGAAGAACTACTGCCATCGGTGGCCGCCACCACGATATTCCCACCGCCCGTGAAGGCGATGTCAGCCAGGGCCACGCGACCCCTCAGCCTGCACAGGCTCTCGCTGGCCGTCAGAAGAGTCCCGTTCGGCTTTAACAATGACACCGTCACCAGACCGCTTACTGTCACTGCAAGCCAACCCTCCATGGGTTTCCCACCAAACAACGTGAGGGAGGGGGAGAACTTAACCCGGGAAAACTTTTCTCCAAAGTTCGTAGAGCCAGACTGAAGAGCAACAAAGACATCAGAGTGTTAGTTTTTTTTTTTTTTTTTTTTTAACCCTTAGTTAGTAGGCTGTAATGAGGTTTCCTTGCCTTTTCAACATGCAGGGCAAGTTTAACGCCATTGTGTAACCATGAGAGGGACACGATCGGGTCTCCGTCCACTGAGCTGCTCTGTGTGCACTCCCAGCTGTTCACCAGGTGCTCTGTCATGCCCCAACACTTAATATGACCATCACCATCAGCAGACAACAGCTTCGAGCCTGGCGGACCACAACACACACAAACAAGTGGAGATAATGGACATTTTTAAATCTGTAGGTGAATCTCAAGAAACCTTTCAAGAACATGTCTGGCTTAGTTTAAAGTTTAAAATAAAATAAAAATTGTAATTTTATTTATTATCATAATAAATAAATATCATAATATCAATAATAATGATGACTTCTTGCATTGTGACATTCACATGACAATACAGCATATTGTGTATTGATTTAATTATGGCACTATAAATTGGTAAATTTAATACATATCACTGACTTTCATATAAATATAATATCCATTAATATATATCATATAATAAAATATCAATTAATAAAATATTAATATTTAATTAGCTTTTATTTGTATATTTCCATTTTCTTGTTATTTTTATGAAGGTTTTTTAATTAATTTTGCTATTTAGGTTTGATTGCTCTTTTTTCAGTTTTAGTTCAGTTTTAGTTCATTATTTCCAGTTACTTCAGTTGGCAAAGAAACTTTTCTAATTTATATTTTTAATCTAGTAATATTTTGTTTTAAATTTGTTTCAATTAACAAGTAAAGCCAAGTCACCTTTATTTATAAAGAGTTTTTTACAATATCGATTGTTTCGAAAGCAGCTTTACAGTGATAGTAGAAAATTAATGTAACATTAATGTATGTGTCCGCACGTAGGTCCTTCTTTACAAAGTGACATTGCAAATTTCTTGTCTGGCATACAATGCAGCATTTTTTGTCGTTTTTGCTGATCCATGTTGAACGGGAATCATTTGGACAATGTTGTCGTACAGAGGAAAACGGGTTTCTAATTTTAATATATCGTTCTCAATGTCAAGTAAAGATCCTTAATTCATTTATCGTTGCAGCAGCTCTGGAGAAAACAGTTCAGTTCTCATACAAATAAATGTTTGTAACAGTTTTAGGTACTGATATAACCCTGATTTGCAGTATTTTGGATCTACATTTTACATTTTCCCTCCCAGATGATAAATTATGAAAAAATTATAATAATAATAAAAAATTATGATTTCAATCATAACAATTAAATGTTATTTTTCTCATCATTTGTAAGTTGCTTTGAATAAACGTTTCCGCTAAATGATTAAATGTTGAAACTATTTAATACATTACAATAGCATCTATTGTTCTGTCTCTAATTTATGCTGATTTAACTCAAATTAATGCGCCGGTGAACACATCAAAGATGCAAGAGTGAGATGAAGATACTTTGATTAAAGATTACAAGGGCACATGAATATATATATATATATATATATATTCTGTTTCTCAATTTAATTGTTATTATTACCTGGACATATTACCTTTCACACATTTCATGACCCATTAATTATTAATGATGACTGACCTGACTGGTCCCATTCCAGGCAGGAAATGACCTCAGTGTGACCAGAGTTGATTGAGAACACATCCCAGGGGTGATCAGTGTCAATGATGTGTATCATATGACTCAGATCTACAGCAGAAAAAGACATCTGTTCATAAATGAATTATCCCCTCATTGTTGTTATTGGTAGTAGTACCTCACGAAAAACACTGATGCTCTGGGCATCTCCAATTCAGAAACAATAAAAAGTCAGTGTATGCTTTTCCTCATCACTCAGTTATAACTCACCAACGGGTCTGATAATATTGGTAATAAAGGCATTGTCCAGACCTTTGTCATCCTCCTCATTCTTCAGATCAGTGGTGAAGGCGATGAGGTTTCTACATGACCAGGCGCACACCAGAGGGATTGAGGGACAGTGGTTGCTCTTGGGTCTCTTCTCCCACTCGCAAACATATGCGATCTCCATTATATAATGACTTAAACTGAAGGTCAACAGCACATATACCTTTACCGAAGACCTCTAAATATATAAACAATCACTGTGTGAGTCAAAAAAGCAAACACTTAACTTAACAGTTAACTTAGCATCCCTGCTAGTGCACAGAAAGAAACAAAACAGACCGATGGAAATAACAGTTATAAAACTGCATTCTCCTGCTTTTGAGATAGAAAAGAGATAAATGTGTTAAAGTATAATTGCCCTGTCATTACAGAAACTATTTTATTTCTAAGACTTTTATCGGCATATTAAACAGGGCACATCACTGAGCGTCTAAGTTCGTGTATTTTTTCCGCGTTCAGAGACTCAACTAAGACGTGCTGCCCCCTATTGGACTGGAAGACTGTATACTTTCTTTCTTTCTTTCTTTCTTTCTTTCTTTCTTTCTTTCTTTCTTTCTTTCTTTCTTTCTTTCTTTCTTTCTTTCTTTCTATATCAGTTTAATTTTTAAATTAAGTTTTTTAACATTTATTTTTAATGTTATTCTTAAATTATTTAAAGTGGACTTAATGTATCGGCTAAGCATCTTTATTTTCTTTATTCTACCATTGTGAAATAAATATCTTATGTTGTGTTTTTACATATAGTCATCCCACCATAACGAGGCGCTATAGCCTACTGTGCTGGTTTAATGTTAAAAGTGCGCTGACTAGCCCTTCCACTCTCCAATAACACTATTCCCTTCTTTGAGTATTTTTTTAAACCATTAATTGAGTTAAAAAGTAAATTCCTATTTTTTATGGAATAAAAAAAATGCCTATGACATTTCTAGTGAGAATTTACTATTGTAGTCATTAAACATCCTTTTAGTTTCCACCAAAGCTCTCTATTTTGCTGTGGACCATAAACCTATCATGCTGCCTCAGAAGTTTGTCCGAAATCAGTTTCGTGAGGTACCTTGAATTTGTGCACAGGCACTGCCTGCAAAGTCATTGATTGCCTGATATGGCAGCGAGGCAACAAGGCAGATACCTAAATTTTGAAAAAAGCAGAAAAGTGTTATTATTTCCTGCCAAAGTAAAGTAAATATTCTGTACTTCTAAACCATGCGCTGTTTAACTCGACACAAACTGAAAAATATCTTCGCAATTTAGTGAAATTATAAATTGCAGAAAAAATGTAAATATGTCATTCAAGTTATTGTACATATGAAGTTAATACCGGTATATGGATTCATTTCGATTTTTGCGTTTTCAAAAATCACGTGACTCGATGTCGCGTGACTAAACGCGGAAGCGAGCCCAGAGTGGAAACGCTTCCCTCATTAAAAGCTTCTTGGCTGCTGCTCCCAAGTCCTCTCAGCTCTCGAAAATGGTTGTGTAAACAGATGGTCTGCAAGAGACGTTGACACCGCTACCATCGGATAGTTCTGGCGGGATATCATCACGTATCTAAGGCCTTAATTAACCGAAGAGTGTCAGCGTTATACGAGGAGGTGTTTGTTAAAAAGTAAACCGAACATACGGGTTCTTCAGAGGAAGCTCGGCTAATTTGTTAGCTTAACGTACCACTATTAGCAGACGTGCTGTGTGATATTCCACTTTTCTTTGCTTTTAAACACTCAGCTACATAGTCTGGGACAGATTTCGCTTCTAAACCAGAGTAAATATGATTAATTTAGCTGGTGTGAGTTAGCAAGTTTAGTTATTTTGGTTGGTGACAGTGGGTGCAGGAGGCCTGAGTCACAATTGCAGGACAAATTGAGCCTAAAACACAATTTATATCTGACATGCTCCTCTGGTCTCACGGTATATACACACACGATCCACTGTGGAGTCAAAGACATTGAAGCTTTAGTAGGTTGTTAGATCGCTAGGTTATGACATGGTAGGAGTGGAAGCAGCCTTGCCCACCAACATCCTTACAAAATTCAGCATTTTGGGGGGTGTTTTGTGGTGATCTCTGAAAGTCAGTCCAGTTTTGGTGAACCAGGACCATCATCAGTGTGTTCTGATGTTGTGTTGCTGGCCTGCTCAACTGGATCTGCGCAAGTTTCAATCTACCTTAGTTGGTATTTTTCCTTATCAAGTTACTGAACAACGACCACCATGTCCGACAACCAGGGCAATATGAACAACAACAACGTCCCACTGAACAACAACAATAACGGTGGGCCGAACCGGATCCGGAACCCTGCGATGAACCAGAACCCCCTGATCAACGTGAGAGACAGACTCTTCCACGCCTTATTCTTTAAGATGGCAGTGACATATGCCAGGCTCTTCCCACCATCCTTCAGACGAATATTCGAGTTCTTGGTCTTGTTAAAGGTGAGATTTAACATTTTTAATGTGCGTTGAATCTGTCGATCACTTCCCTAAACACCCTAAGACTGATGTGTTTGTGAATGTCTATCTGTTTTTAACTGTTGGGATGCAGTGCCAACTGCCAAGCTCACTAAACATCAGAGTGGATGCTGGTCATCAGCATCATGCATTTGCCTATTATAACCTATGGCTTTAGGTCTTACCTGGCAACTACATATATCATTCCTGTATGTGCAATGTACTTTGAACGAGGCATTAAATCAAAATGGACAGTATTTACTTTGCTACAGCCTGTTCCTGTTACTGAATCATCCTTGGACCAAACTTTGTCATTTTTCATTGAACGTTATTATTATTGTAAGTATAATGTCTGAAATTACTTCACAGAGACAGTTGCCATTTACCTTTTTGTTCTTGTGTCCTGTGTTATTTTAAAATAACCCATTTTACTTCCATAATATGCAGTATTAATGATGTTTCATGTATATTTAATGCGTTACAAATTAAATAAATGTGTATACACTAATGTTCAAAAGATTGGGGTCAGTAAAACGTAATAAATGTTATTTGGGAAAGTTTTAAGCTCAGCCAGGCTACATTTAATCATAAGTAATATTGTAAAATATTTAAAATGTCTGTTTGAATATATTTTATTTTTTAATTTATTACTGTGATGGTAATAATCACAAAGATTATTCATCACCTTGTCTTCAGAAATCATTCAAAAATGCTGATATGGTTCTTACAAAACATTTCTTATTATCATTGTTGAAGAAGAGTTGTTCTGATTAATATTTAATACATACATATATATATATATATATATATATATATAAACATTTTTCTTTCCATCACAGAAAACAAATAAATATGTTTGAAAAAATATATGTGAAATAATAATTTATAACGTACCTTTAAGTGCGTCTTTACTGAATAAAACTATATATATATATATATATATATATATATATATATATATATATATATATATATATATATATATATATATATATATATATATATTATTACTGAACCCAAACCTTGCAGATAAATAAAAGTGTAAATATAAGTGTAAGTAAAGATAAATATAAGTGTAAAATATTTACTCAATTCTCAAATTATTTTAGTTTCACAAAATGTTTAATATCCATTGACAAGGCTGTCATCAGACTTTGGAACTGACACAAGATGCCACAACAAGGTTAGTTGGCCAAGTGTCATGGTTATCAGCCAGTGCAAATAATCTTAAAACCGACAGATATCGGATGATTAATTAGCCTGTAGAACAGCGTATTTAATATTCAAGTGTCTAGCTGAACATCTTGGGGGGGTAAAAAACCCACAGGAAACTGCAGTAGCCTCAGCCTGTCATAGTTATCCAATCACTGTAGGTGCACACAGAAATAGTGGTATTCAAATGTTGTTGGCATGTAGATCTGCTTCAAGAATTACCTGTTAAGTTAGTGAGGAACTCTCAGCTAACCACAACATTTTGTTGCAGTTCATAATCTTGCTAAATTAAAAAGCTGTGAAACAATTAGGCCTACTGTATCTAAATTGTTAGAGATATTTTTGGCTGACAAGGAAAAGTATTCTGAAGATGTTAAAAATGTTTGACATTATCCAACAAAATAATGAAATTATTAAAATTATGTTGCATTCATAAATGTATTAAAGGATTAGTTCACTTTTGAAAAAACTTTTGCTGATAAATTACTCACCCAAGTCATCCAAGATGTCCATGTCTTTCTTTCCTCAGTCGAAAAGAAATTAAGGTTTTTGATGAAAACATTCCAGGATTTTTCTCCTTATAATGGACTTCAATGGGAACCAGGTCCAACCGAGGTCCAAACGACAGTTAATAACAGTTTCAGATGCAGCTTCAAATGTCTTTAAACGACACCAAACGATGAATAAGGGTCTTATCATGCGAAACGATCGGTTATTTCAAAGCTTATTCCAAAAATGTAACTTTTCTAAGGACAAATGCTAGCCTTGTAATATATTATGAGGCGCGTTTGCAACGTCACGTAATACGTAATTACGGTCAAAAGGTCATGGGCGACGTAGCCGGAAGTACAGAATCAAAATCGTCCGACATCGTTGTTTTACCTTTTAATTCCTTTTTTTTAAACGGCGTTTGAGTTAGTTTTCACGTTCAACCTATGCGTTCAACTTGTAAACACTCTGACTCTGTACTTCTGGCTACGTCGCCCGTGACCTTTTGAATGTAATTACGTATTACGTGACGTTACAAATGCGCCTCACAGAATGGAGAAAGGCTAGCATTTGTCCTTAGAAAAGTTACATTTTTGGAATAAGCATTGAAATAACCAATCGTTTCGCATGATAAGACCCTTATTCATCGTCTGGTGTCGTTTAAAGACATTTGAAGCTGCATCTGAAACTGTTATTAACTGTCGTTTGGACCTCGGTTGGACCTGGTTCCCATGGAAGTCCATTATAAGGAGAAAAATCCTGGAATGTTTTCATCAAAAACCTTAATTTCTTTTCGACTGAGGAAAGAAAGACATGGACATCTTGGATAACATGGGGGTGAGTAAATTATCAGCAAAAGTTTTTTCAAAAGTGAACTAATCCTTTAATTATCTTATTTGACAAAAAAACTCAATCGTGTTTGAAGAACATACAAAAAAATGTGTGGCATATTAAAATTGTTATTGAAACAAATGTATTAATGGACATTTGCTGTTTCCAAATATTTTTAGTGAATTTTGAGTAAAGAATGCTATTGACAACACCTTGGTAGATTCTGGATCTGAGCTAACCCACTTTTGCTGTAACATTCCAGTGACAATTGAGCAGATTTTGCCCTACTTTCTGCAATAAACTAAATATGTTAGCATTAGAACTGACTATGATGAAATAATTTACATAATCTCAATTTCAATTTCAGTTTAAGTGAAGTATAACATTACATTGAAGTCATCATATATGCCACCCATGTTATGGAAGTTCTATGTTTAGTTAATGCTTTGTTGCTTAAACTGGTTTGTGTGCACATTTGAGTTTTTCTTGACTTTAATTTCATAGCATTTGATTGGCAGGCATTGTTTATGCTCTTCATCCTGGCCTACATCCACATTGCGTTCTCCCGCTCTCCAATCAACTGCCTGGAGCACGTGCGGGAGAAATGGCCCCGCGATGGCATCCTGCGTGTGGAGATCCAGCGCAACTCCAGCCGCGCACCCATCTTTCTTCAGTTCTACGAGACGGAGGTGATCCAGGGGCTCGTGAAGGAATCGGAGGACGACAGAAGTGAAACCAGACAGCCAATGATGCCGGCAGATGTTGAAGAGGAGGAAGAGATGACCATGGAGATGTTTGACAACAGCACAGTACGGGTGGGTTTAACAGGAAAACGAGGGTTGCGAGCCAAGCATTAAAAGGAAAAAATCTTGTCTAGACTTACCGTTTCCAAAAAATATTTTGTCATGTTTTCTGTGAAACTCGAAAGAGCTCTTTTCTATACGATTATAATTAATTAATTAATGTAAAAAAAGAGAATATATATAAATATATATATAGATAGATAGATATTAAATTCAATATTATATATATATTCTATATAATATATATTATATATATATATATTATATATAATTCAATATTATATATGTTAATTTAAATTATTGGAAGTTAAAGTAGTTGTAATTTAAATTATATATTATAATGTGTCAATTTTATTATTATTTTTTATATAACATTAACTCCAAATAACAATGACTTAAACTGAAATAATTAGTTAAAATAATATAATATTATTTATTATAATTAGGATTGTCCAGGTTAACGCATGCCAATGTGTAATTGCCTCATTTACTTAATTTACATAACACATTTAACCAAGTTTGAAGCTATATTTCTCAGCTGGATAAAGCAAACCAGCGTTTTGCTTGTAAAGTTTGAATGGATGAGGATTGTAATCAGGGTAAAGACGATTGCAGTGACGTAAAGCAGTTGTACAGTAAGCATGCGTCAGTCTGTTATGCTCAAACAAACCATTTATGCTTATGTGCTTATTCTGAATGTGTGTGGAAACAATGACACATTTCATGTTTACTTTCTAATATTCTTGAAAAAGCATTACGGGTGCTTCTTGGTAAAAAATTGCTTGGAATAGCATGATGGTCACGGTCAGTAAATTATACAATATAATTTCTCTCTCTCTCTCTCCTCTCTCTCTCTCTCGCTCACACACACATGCAGTTTGAGCTGGACATCGAGCCACGGCTGAATCCATCGATGAGCAGTGGTGTTCATGGCTCCAGCCTGAATGAATCCCAGGATCTGTCCTTCAGCCAGGCCCCCTCTAAAGGTATGCAGCCGCTGAGGGAGACTGTCTCCGAGATTGAGATGCTAACTCGAGCAGGTAAACATCTCAAATACGACCCACTCCGTAGCCATCTGGTCCTTCTCCTCTTCCTCCTGTGTGAATTCATTCCCTCTCCTCCCTCCATCCAGTGCAGCCTTCCTCGCTTCCCCTGGTCAGATTTCCTTTCTATTCCCACATTCCTTTATGACCTTACCCTTTTGTAAGGCCCCATGTGCTGCGTCACACACCATTGACTTTAGTAAGATATAATATATATGTGTCTCTAATTCAGTACAGTACCAATTAGGTATTTTGTGTAATATACACAAAGTTGTTCCAGACCTGTTTGAATTTCTTTCTTCTGTTGAACACGAAGGAATATATTTTGAAGAACCAAGTAAAATATTTTGTAACCAAGCAGTTGTGGGCACCATTGACTGGAGTCAATAGTGCCTCACAACTGTTTGGTTACCCATTTTGTTCAAAATATCATCTTTGTGTTCAACAGTGAAAGGAACTCATACTGGTTTGGAACAACTTGAGGGTGAATAAATGATGACGGAATTTATTTTAGGGTGAACTATCCCTTTAAAAGGACATTTATGAAACATTTTATTTTGCACATTTAATATATTTCTGTAACTAGAAAAGATTGATGACATTATAATCAGTGTTTTTTGGGTTTTAAACTTTATAACATTCTACCATTGGTGTAAAGTGACCGATTTTAAGATTTTAATGGTAGAACTTCTGAATTCAGTGAAATGTTGTCAGCGTTGATCAGTGTTTGTTTTTGTGTAGTGTGGCCTCAAGAAGAGTATATTGTGGAATATTCTCTGGAATATGGTTTCCTTCGGCTGTCCCAGGCCACACGTCAGCGACTCAACATCCCTGTTATGGTGGTGACCCTGGGTGAGTACATCACACCTTCCAGGAGAAACCTGCCCATACCCACAATCCTCTTTTCCCACAACATAGAATATTCTTGGTAATGTTCACCCATAACATTTTAATTGTAGTTGTTTACTGACCTTCATGCTGTTTGAGGGATAGTCCACCAAAATTTTCTAGTCAACTAGTAGTCGTTCATTTAAGCGATTTAGTCGACTAAACACGTTTATATTATCATTTGACTAACATTGTGTGGATTAAAAATACAGTGAAAGTCATTAGGAACTGAGCATTCTTCAAAACATTATAGTTTGTGTCCCGCTTTAGAAAGTAAGCCATACAGGTTTGGAACAACATGGGTCAATAAATGATGCTCAATTTTTTTTTTATATTTTAGTGGACAATTCCTTTTAACACCCCCAGCAATTTCATTGTATTGAATAGGGTTGCAGGACATTCTTCAGAAAGTCATTTTTGTTTTTCATGGAAAGTATACAAGTTTTGATATAATATGAGAGTGAGGGAAAAAAATACCATAACAATTAAATTTTTTGGTAAGACAAATATACAGGGGTTGGACAATGAAACTGAAACACCTGGTTTTAGACCACAATAATACTGTATATTAGTACGGTGTAGGGCCTCCTTTTGCGACCAATACAGCATTAATTCGTCTTGGGAATGACAGATAGAAGTCATTCACAGTGGCCAGAGGGATTTTGAGCCATTCCCCTTCCAGAACAGTGGCCAGGTCACTGATGCTGCTGGAGGAAAATGTGTTCTGACTTGCTCAGCCCACTGCAGCCCAAGCCATCATTGGACCGTAACTCTAACGGATGTGGGAAAGACAGTAAAAGTGGACTCATCAGAGAACAATACATGTTTCACATTAGGCGCGTTTCCGTTACAGATTTGCGCAAAACTTTTGCGATATTTTCCAAATTTCGATGAAAAACTATTGCGAAATGACGGTGTTTCCATTAACCGATATTATGTGACTAAAACGCCTTTTTTTTATCTTGCGATAAGTCGTTCCCAAAATCAACGGACTTTGGCAGGTTTATAACTTATTTCACAGCCATGCACCGCACTAGACATTATTATTATTATTATTATTAATGAAAGGAGACGTGATGTGTTATCCAAGCATTAATAGCAGGGAAACATACAGAGTTCCTGGTGTTTCTCCCTTATTTCTGCTTCGATGTCTTCATGGCATTTCTTTGAGATTTAGAGAGGCTATTCCTGTGATTATTGTTTCTTTTTTTAAATGAATGTAATAAAGAACTCTATCTCGTATTATGTCCAAACGGTTCTTGCAAAGCGAAAAATGAACGGTGGTTGTATTTTTAAAACGCAAAGTTGAACACCATCATTTTGGTTTGACCACACCAATTCTGCGCTATATAGACTACATCTCAACGAAATTTCAGATATTTGTTTATGACTTTTTGCCCCCTTTAAAACATTTAAAATATTCACAAATTAATATGGGGAAAAATGTAGATTTTACTGGTGTTCTAAGGCCAAATTAGAACATGGATAGCCTATTTATGATATTTTTCCCGCAGTGCTTTAGGCTATAGGTGAGTTATTATAAATGCGTCTGAAAAAATAACGAGCTAAAAACATAATCTCCGGATGCACCTTTAGAGAAAACTGCACCTTTCATATGGATTACATAATCAGAAGGTATTAGTTTACGATTCGAATTTGTTCTTTTTAAAGTGGACATTTAAAGCTTTAGTCTATAAAGGCTATTGTTTCAGTTCTCGCGAAGATCATAAAGCGCGCCTGATTGTTTTATGTTATTTTACAAAAGAACAACGTTTTCTAGTTATTGTGACATTACGCAAATAAAAGTAGTTGCAAATAATGTATTATTGTTTTCTGTATAACCAGAAATGCTAGAGTATTTTAAGTTGATTCCACTGTTGATGGGAAAATGAAAGTGTTCACGGTGCGCCCGCGTCTGTCTGCCATCCAGTGCGTGCTCCAAACTCTGCACACACTCTTGGATATTGGTCAAAATTGAGTGTTTATTGGTGATAATCTTAGCCCTATTATTGTCCAACCTGTAGTATGAATGAGATGTGACGAATTGCTTTGTTGCTTTTTTGGATAAAAGCATCTTCTAGGCTAAGATAGCCTAATAAATGTTATAATAGGCTAATGATGATAATTATTATTATTATTTGCGGACACGGACCTAAAACACACTCCATCTTCTAAGTCAGGTGACTGTAAATGCGCAAAATCCGTTTCCATTGCATTTTTGCGAAAAAATCCTTTTTCGAATTGCCTGAAAAACCTCCCCATGCGAGCGTAAAAACGTTTTTGCGATAAACGGGAGTTTTTGCGAAATTGACGTGTTTCCATTGAGTGTATTTTCATTTCGCAATTTCAATTTGCGCAAATTGAAGGGTAATGGAAACGCGGTTATTGTCCACAGCCCAAGATTTGCTCTGTTGGCACCATTTGGCATTGGCACGAGTTACCAAAGTTTTGACTATAGCAGCTCGACCATGAAAAGTCTCTGTGGAGCTTTAGACAAACAGTTTTAGTTGAAACAGGAGAGTCAAGTTCTGCATTTAATTCTGCAGCGAGTTTGGCAGTTTTGGTTTTATGTTTTTTTTTTGGATACAATCAGGGTTAGTACCTCGATATCCCTTTCAGACAGATTCCTGTTGCGTCAATACAGATCCTCATTTTGGATGTGGTTCGTCTTATGTGGTGGTATGCCATCACTACCCTGGATATCATAGCTTTCGATACACCGTAAAGACTTGCCGTCCATGTTACAGATCAGCCAGCAAGAAGACGCACACCAAAACTTTATCCTCTTTTGAACTCCGCCTCCCATTATGTTGTGTGGGTTACAATATTTTTTGTACATCTGTGCTATTGCTCTGGTGATTCAACCTTCAAACCTCTACAGTTTTATTGTCCAACCCCTGTTTTCAACTTTTTTATTTTATCCCTTAAAGACCTAGACCATTTTTGGAGCACCTGCACCGCTTGTTCTTTTCTTTGTTTTTCTAACCCATTATAGCAGTCAGCATCAAGTGCCATATATCATTTTTATCAGGAGAACTTGAAGTTTCAATCTATCTCATTTAAATAATCCAATTTTACATTTAATTTGTCTTAGAATGGATGAATTTACCAGATTTAAGAAAAACGGCAGCATATTTGTAGTGATTTTTTTTTACTCAACTCAAACAAATCCTCCTGAAGTTTGGATTTTTTCCTTTAGAAAGCTGTACTTGGATATTTTACACTTCCAGATGTAATTTTGACTACATGCAACAATCCCTAAGCAAGTTATAGGTAGGGGTGTGCGATATGACGATTTTTAATCGTGGACGATTAAAATGTCTCCACGATCTGCTTTTGAAGAAATATCGTAGTATCGTGTTACAGTGCCTTCTATCAGTTCAGTTCTGGCGACACCGTCTCTCAACTGTACAACGCGACGTAGCCTACACATGATCACACGTTAAGGAATAGGTACGGGACACTGCAATTCACAAAAGTTCATTATTTGCATAAGCCTTGCCGGTTAAACATTTAATTAACGCGCTAATGCGCTGTTCTAACGTGCGCTTTCCTGACCGCATAACCCCCGACGCTCACAGGCACTAGAAGTCTGAAGTCTGTCAAACAGCGCCTGAATACTGGACTAAGTTATCTCTCGAGTCTTATTACGCTAATACTGTTAAATACACACAATGTTTACATAAACAGGCTATGTCTAAAGTGAAAACAAACATTTGAGAGAATATCTGGTGTAATATGCGTCTATATTAAACACGTCGCGTGCTGGTCTAAAAGCCACAGGAATAAATATTACTGCCGCTTGTCCTTAAAGGGATAGTTCACAAAAAAAAAAAAAAAAAAATCCGTCATTATTTACTCACTCTAATGTTGTTCCAAACCTGTATTAATTTCTTTCTTGTGCTGAACACAAAAGACAATTTTTTTTTTAATGTTGGGTAACCAAACAGTTGCTGGTCCCCATTAACTTCCAGGAGAGAACCTATAAAAAAAAAATTATAAGGGGACCAGCAACTGTTCGGTTACCCACATTATTCAAAATAACTTTTATTTTCAACAGAAGAAAGAAACTTATTCGGGTTTAAAACATCTTGAGAGAGTAAATTAAGACAATTTTGCAACTTGCAAAATATTTAAAGCAACTTGAAAAAGAATCGTGATAAAAAATCGTGATCGTGATTTTCCTAAAAAAATCGTGATATGATATTTTTTCCATATCGCCCACCCCTAGTTATAGGTATTTATTACAACATTATTATAGGCGATTTTCAGTGAAAAGCATTGTTTCAGTGAAAACAGTGTTTTTCATATACAATTTAGATGTGTCCAAAAAAGTTAAGGAAGTAACATAAATAGAAACATTGTAGTAGAACAATGAAGCAAAAAAAAAAAAAAAAACTTATATATAAATAAAACTTATATATATATATATAAACACACACACACACACACACACACACACACATACATAGCCTATATGAACTACTTTGACTTTACCTCTGTTCTTCTAAAGAAAGATGCTAATTGGTCGTGCAAAAGACCAAGAACTATATTTATTGGTTGAGTAGATGATAGTTTTAACCAATCTGGGGATGGGGTGGGACTAAGCATTAACAGTCATTTATGATTGGCTCAGAGGAAAAAAAACGCACGGGTTTCTTTGACGAATCAATGCTGATCAAAACTTGATGACGCAATCACATTCACTACGGAGCTTCTGAATGTTCAAACGCGATTAACCCGATATCACAGAAAAGCCGCGAATCTCCTCTTTATGGGACTTTTTAAAGCATACGGATTGGAGCAGCGGTTCAAAAGTTATTTAACATTTAAGAACAACAGTAATTTTTAGCCGCCGGCGGCTGTATAGGTCTTTAAGGGTTAAAGAAATGCATAGTGCCAGTTTGTTGTGTAGTAACCAGAATCTCGGTCTGTCTGCAGACCCCATGAAGGACCAGTGCTTTGGAGATGGTTTCAGTCGCTTCCTCCTAGACGAATGCCTGGGTTATGACGATATCCTGATGTCCAGTGTGAAGGCTTTAGCGGAGAATGAGGAAAACAAAGGTACATTAGAAGTTCTCTCTCAGAAAAATGTTGTTTTGATGATGATTGTGTAACTATGAGATGAGAATGTGATTTGCTTGTTTTTAGGGTTCTTGAGAAATGTGGTCTCTGGAGAACACTACCGTTTTGTCAGTATGTGGATGGCTCGTACCTCGTACCTAGCAGCCTTTGTAATCATGGTTATCTTTGTGAGTACTTTACTTTGACTGCTTCTGCACTACAGACTAGAGTGCTTGTTAGTGATTGGATTGTAGGTGTGATGTCATCACATTCAGTTTCTGCATTTAGGTAATTAGTCCTCATTTTGCTCGTTCTCATGACTTCTCATGTTCTCATGGAACATTAGATGAAATTTTAACAATGTTCTAGTTACTTTTTCCCTCACGCAATTACAATGAATGTTCACTAAAATATCCTAAAAAGTGACCCACGTGCAGTATTCTGAATTTTCTGTTCTATGATTGCTTTAAGTTAAAATCTTGTGACATAATCATTAGTGAGTTTGGGGAAAGAATGATTAATTCACGATCACAAACATGCAGTACAGTAAATAACCACAGTTTTGATCAGTTTTTTACCTGACTCACAATTAATGTGTAACTTCAGAAATGTGTCAACATTTGGACAACATTTAACATTAATGCTTAACATAATGCTTTTTTGAATCTTGATAGTCCAGTGTTGTAATTCACTTTCATAATTTAAAAAAAAATTATCAGGATATTCTTCAGAAGTGGACTTTTTTAGGATTAAATAGAGAAAGTCATATGTGTGGGTAAGTGATGACAGTCCTGTAATTTTTGTGTGGAATATTCTTTTGAGTCACTTGGACCATGGAGAGATGAGTCTTCAATATGTTGATACGACACTGAATCAAATGCAAAATCCAATCACCCACAAGTCTTTTTTGTTTCTCTTTCAGACCCTGTCCGTTTCCATGCTGCTGCGGTACTCACACCACCAGATTTTTGTCTTTATAGGTAGGCTCCCATCAGCCTCTCAGATCTTTACCACTGCATCAGCATCTATGATCATGTCCCGAGATGAAGTTCATAAAAAGCCCATTTTTAATGATTTCCTCTGTCTCAGTGGACCTTCTCCAGATGCTGGAGATGAATATGACCATTGCCTTCCCTGCTGCCCCTCTTCTCACTGTCATCCTAGCTCTTGTGGGTAGGTAGAGAGATCACTGCTGGGGTTTTGGAGAGATGTTCTAATATCTGTTTCTGTCTCCTATCAACTCGATGCCTGATCTGTTCATTTATTGACTTCATACTATAATCACATGATAGTTTCTCATCAAAACATTTTATGAAGGTTGTTTGAAATTAAATGCCTTTTTTATCCCGTCTGTAGGGATGGAGGCCATCATGTCTGAGTTTTTCAATGACACAACCACTGCCTTCTACATCATCCTCATTGTTTGGTTGGCGGACCAATATGATGCCATCTGCTGTCACACCAACACAAGCAAGCGCCACTGGCTTAGGTATGTTACCTCACCAACACGGGTAAATGCCAATGGCTCAGACTCTTCTGATGTGTTGCATTCATTTTGCATTTACGTTTATGCATGTGGCAGACGTGTTTGTATAAAGCGTCTTGTATTGCATTGAAGAAATACATTTTATCATGCATTTAGTTCATGCATTCCCTGGGCAAGGGACTGTGGCTAAGGAAAGCTGCAGAAGGTTTACAGTTTGATTAGTTTCACACAGACTTGGATTAATTGTGCTGAGTAGGGCCCTATAAACTTTGGATTTATTTTTTTAAATTTTAGTTTTTTCTTTACTTTTTTTTTTTTTTCAATTTAATGGTTGAATAAATGTAGTAAAAATAATCTCTAATTAATTGAAATCAACAATTTAACAACAATTTATTTAAAAAAAAATGTTAATTTTCCTGAATTTATGATTTAATACAAATTTATCAAAAAACAGTGATTATCAAATGAAGGCATAACACATTTTTTTTTTTTTTTTTTAAAAAGATCAAATGAAAAATTAAAGTGTGCCTTTTTGGCAAACAAAAATCTGTACAACAGTGGTTCACTGTTCAAATTAAAACATGGAAGAAAAATAATTCCTTAAAGTTTTATTAATTGTATTATTATATCATTACTTTGAGAGGTACATTCTACTGTACGATAGCAATATACATTGTGCTCCAAATTATAATGCAAGTGACATATCACTGTGATTTCACTAAAATACACATTCAGTTTGTTTGATTCCAGTTATTTAAAATGATATTACAAATTAATCTCAGGCAGGTTCGTTAAGTCGTTTGCCAGGTCTTCTTGGGAAAATGGAAATCCTACTTAAAGAGGTTATTCCACATTAAGCAAGTCACAGTTCTCATGCAACATGGAAGAAAGATCTTTCTGAAGATTGAATGCTTCAATGTCTTGTAAAAGGCATGAAAACAACTGATATTCTGTGAAAACTGAATAGAGTCAAAACAATTGTCTGTGATTTAGAGCACAGAACTCGGTCAGATAAAGACTTGAGGAAAGTTTCTCTCGAACGAATTAATTGTATTAATAGGGCAGCTATTAAAAACCCATTGTTGAGCAGGAAACGGATATTTGAAGCCACTGGTGTCTCTGGAGTCCCAAGAACCTCTCCATGCAGGCTGGCAGTTGTGTATAAAGTTGCATTTCAGCCACCCCTGACCAAAGCTCACAAAGAGAAACATGTACATTGGGTTTTGAATAACGTTTTGCACGAATATGTAATCTGTAATTATTAATCAAATTTTGCTTCATATGCTTCCCATAAATGCAGTGAAATCCTTAGTACGCAAACTAAAACTCACAGTTATAACTGAATACACTGGGTGGCGCTGTGGAGCTTGTTAAAAAGTTAATTATATTTGAACACAGAATGTCATCATCTGCCTCTAGGCACAGCAAAGTATGGAATTACATTGATCAAAATGATTACTTTTGATCAAATGGTTCAACACTGTCTTGTGGAAACGTTGTCGTGTGATACTGAGTTATCATAAATATCACCACCATGAAATCCAAACACCAGTCGAATGAGGAAAGACAGCTGTCCATTATTGCATTCACAAGTAGATAATATGATAGCAGACATGTTCACAAGTTTGTTGGACGTCCAAGTCAAGTCTCAAGTCATTGAGGGAAAAGTTTGAGTCAAGTCTTTGCCACAAGTCCAAGTCAAGTCTCAAAATCTGTCCCCCTGCTGAGAGACACAAATTTGGATACGTGCTAAGAGAAAATCATGTCCGTGTACCAGTGGCGTAGCCCTCAGATTTCTGATTGCTTAAAGTCCCTGTAAAGTCAAAATTAAGTATGTGTTCTGAGTTTGTCACACCACAGAAAAATGTGTTATTAGCCACCCAGCCAAATTTGAATGATAAAAAAAAGCCAGCAAGTACATAAAATAAGCTATCAAAATCTTGAAAAAATGAGCAGTTATCTCTGTTCTCAAACACTGGGGGTGTGTCCGCTGGCTGTGTGGAATCCACGCCCACTCGCGAGAAAGCTAGTGTCGACGGTGATATTAGCTGATACTGCTTTCGGGACGGGAGAATGAACGCTGAGGCGGAAGATAGTCATTTCGGCCCCGTTCACCAGTAACAGCTGATTATCAGTGAATCCCAGTTGTCTCTGAGGAAAGTTTAGAATGATCCAGTGTAAAATGATCACTACAGAGGCGGGTGTTGGCGGTGATCATCAGCTCTTCATCAAGGTTGGCTCTCTAAAAACCTCTTCTTGATGTGATAGTTTTTAGGGAATTTAAATAAAGATACCGATCTGTTTTGTACATGATCGCATTCAGGTAGTAGCCTATGCATTTCTGTGTTGAAGGCATCGCTAGCTAGAAAACTGTAGGCTCAGCTGTAGTTGTACTGACAGTCACTCGCGATTGAGCGGTGAGTGCGAATGTGCTCGGGGAGTGTTATTATGTGTAAGGGGAGAGATCAGACTCAGTGCGTCATCAAATAGGAGCAAACAATCCGTAAAATTGCAATGGTGAAAAACTGTTTAACGGTCTAACTGCACATTTCAGTACTTCACAGTTCACAGTCTTTGTAATATGTTTTAGCACTACATATGTAACATTTATAATGTGTTTAGAAATTTTTTGTAGAATTGCCTTTACATGGGGCTTTAAAAAAAAAAAAAAAAAAACTTTGAGGCAAAATATTTTTTAGTGATCATGTGAATTAAACTGCGCAAACCAAAGTAATACTACCCACCGGGTGAATTAGGGTCGGCTCTCAGCCTCCATAGTACATAAAATGTTCCTTTTATTTTATTTTATTTTTCGTGTTTGCATTTATGAGGAAAAAACAATGTTACCGGATGTGTTCTCCGTACGTGAGCACTCTGAAAGTGGCACTAAAAGATGCTTTAAAACTTTCACAGAGTCTGTTCTTGTCTTTTTTTAATCCACTTCAAATGTTGACTAATGTACGATTTACGGGGGGGACGGGTGGGACATGTCCCCACCACTTTTTGACAGGGTCGATTTTGTCCTCACCACTTTTGAAACGTCTCGCGGCACAGATGTACCAATACAAATAAAACATCTCCAGTTAACAGCATTCGTTTCATTTGTTTGTTAAATAACAGGCGATCTAGCACTGAAATGTGTTGTCTTCTCTCGGGAAAGCGCTTCAAGTCCAATCACTGTACATATGCAATCAAGGGCGTATATACTCTATATACTCACTATACTCGGACATTGTGCTCATTATTTATGCATTATTTACATCAGGAAGCTACAGGACATCGTCTTTCAAAACATGACTTACTCGAAAGAGAAAAAAAGAATGAATGCGTTATTGTACCCAGCACTTTTGAAAATGCCCTTCCGAATGCGTCTCTGTCCCCAGCACATTTCAAACCAAACTGACGCCCATGTAATGTACATCAGAATTAGTATAAAAAAATCCTTGTACAGTAGTCCCAAATTGTTTATGCCTTGGAATATAATGTTGTTAACTTAACAAGCGGATAGAGGGTGACATTAGAATCACAACATAAGGAATATTGTTTCCGGGTCCAAGCATAACGAGGTTTATGAGCACTATTTATTCATATCACACATTTAAAACCTCATCTAAAGCATCTCTTGCGCTGTTTTGCAGGTTTTTTTATCTGTATCACTTTGCCTTCTATGCGTATCATTACCGCTTTAATGGCCAGTACAGCAGCTTGGCTCTGGTCACTTCCTGGCTCTTCATTCAGGTATCGTATTTCCGATTTTTTTTTTTTTATGTAATTGGGAAATTTGTGGATTTGGATGAAATTTATTTGTAGCTCATGGGCTTTTTCGTTTTCGTCTTCCACAGCACTCAATGATCTATTTTTTCCACCACTATGAGTTGCCAGCCATCCTACAACAGATCCGGATCCAGGAGATGCTGCTTCAGAACCAGCAGGTGGGCCAAGGAAACCAGACTGCATTGCAGGACAATCTTAACAACAACACTAGCAATGCTGCGCCCGCCGGCCAGGGTGACGCAGCCGCTAATGCGAACATTAACGGCCAGGACCGGCAAGCTGCTCAGGATCAACCTCAGCTTGAAACCCACAACGGATTGGTGGTCAATCCCGGTCTGCCCATCGACCCATCCAGTTCTGACCTCGACTGGATGGCTGAGATTGCCATTGGCCCAGACGTTCTGTCTGTTACACACCTGAGCGACTCTCTTTTGGAGCCGGGAGGGATCCAGCAGCCAATGTCATCCGGGGCAGGTGTAACAGAGCTGTACAGTCTTAACACAGCAGGAGAGAACCAAGACGGAAACATTAGCGCAGCCAATGCTCCTGCGGTTGACCTAAAGGGCCGGGGTTGCGCTCAGGGTCTGGGGCCCCCTGGTGGTGGAGGTGGGCAGATGGAATCTGAAACGAATCCCACTTCCTCCACAATGACCTCACACACAGACTGCAGAGTTGCAGAAATGTGCATGGGTGCCACAGACTGGGACGAGAAGGCAAAGAACAAAAGCGAGAGCTCGGACCCTCACTCCGCTCCGGCTTGAGTTGCGCACTCGGTCTCCGCCATTCGGAACAAATGAATCCACGCTCTGCAGTCGCCACCCCTCTCTGTAAATTAATCCAGAAGGCATCAAGAGGAGAAGCTTTGATGGAGCTTTATTTAATTATTTAATAACATCTCGGAAACCTCCAATGTGAACGCGAGGAGGGCAGAGGCAGACTTCCGCCATCTAGTCATATTCTTAAGAGAAAATACGCAGTGAATTGTCAAAATGATGCCATGTTGTGAGGGTGTGATCATTTGGAGACTTTACATTTGAATTCTTTTTTTTTTTTTTTTAGATGATTGGAGCTTTTAATACAGAGAGTATTCATTCTGAAATGTGATGTGTCGCTCAATTATGGTACTTTTTGTGGCTCCCGATTATGGAGCAACAGGTGTCAGCAGGCCGCATGAGTGGCAATCTTGCTTTAAATCCAAATACACATCACACTTTGCACATCTTGTGCGAGGGTTATTATGGCTCTCTTTCCATTCCTCTAATGATAACATTAACGCTGCGTACTTAACAGCAGTGAAAATTCATTTAGAATGACGTTTCGGGTCCCTACTACTATCGTTCACTACAGCAAGCCACCAAAATGTTCCTTATCTAGCTCATGCCGGTGTGTTCAGGTATGCTATTATCATATGCATGGAGCAGTTTGACCACTGAATTTGATGCTATTCATGGTCAGAGTGCTCTGATGTCGATATATACTGGTAGGTTGGACTCCCAGTCACAGAAGTGACGACAGAATCCTTATACTCAGCATAAGTCCTCTTTCAACATGATCCTCTTTGAAAACTGTCATGGGGTCATTTCTGCGTTTTCTAATACCCATCAAGAGACATTTGTTTTTGTGATTAGTTTAGGCAGACTTTTTCGTCTTTTGCACGATCTCATCAGAGTCTTTGGTTTTTCTTCAGGTCAAGTCTGGCTTTGAGAGAGCGGGTGTATAGATTATTGCCTTATGCTTCTAAAACCGAACATTAACCTTGTATTTCCATCTTTAGGAAGTACATTGGTGTCGATAGCCTTACCAGAGGCTTCAAAGCCAGCAGAGAAAAAAAGTCATGGAACAGGACAACTGAAGCAGGAGTAAACTTGTCGTTACGTTTAAAAGATATTATTTAGAATTAGATGTAAGCAGTGAATGTTGACTGTTATATTCACAGCTTTGCGGCCCTTCAGTTAATGTCACTGATCCTTAAGTCCAAGTCTTTTCATATTCTGCTTTTGTTGTGGTTTGTCCATGTGTTTGACTTGAAAAGATCGGTGGCTGTCCAATGACAGGACAAGTTTGTTGATCTACATGACCATGTGTAAAACCTTTACTAAAAGCAAGAGAACAAATAAAGAAATATTTTGTGTTGTGACTGTGGATGGGGGAAGGTCATTTAAAGGCTATGCAACAATATGGCAGGCTTCCAGGCTCTGGAATTTTTCTTTTTGTTTTTTTTTTGTTTTAATTCAAATTGTGCAATATTTAGTGAGGCTCAGATCCATAACGGATTCCAGGTCTAAAAGAGTGATTTATGGTTTTATGATCAGTTCCTCGTCATTATATATATATATATATATATATATCATTTTTTTTTTCCTGTGCCTATTTGCCACTGTCAGAGGAAGCGGATGATTGTAGTGTTTAGATCGTTTAGGATGTCTAGACAGAATCTGGAATTAAAAATTCTCAGTTCTGTGATAAACTCGATTCCATGTCATTCAAATGTATTTAACTGTAATGTTTAAAAAGACTGCATAAAGAGACAAAATTAATTTCCATTTTGAACCTTTTGTTTGTGGTTATTTGTTATATCTTTCAGGCATGTTCTATGAATAGGGTACATATTAATTGTTTTAAACACAAATTGTCTGTACCTGCCAGGGTCAAATTAATTGTTGGATCAGGAAAATATCAAACCATTTCAAATATGTATTAATATTTATTCAAATATGTATTGTTACTGCATATTGAAATATTTACTGTTATTGCAGCAACCTCATTGTGACATTTTAGTCCACAAGTGTTTAAATAAGGATACTACACATATTTTAGCATCGATTAAATTTCATCAGTAACTACAAACCAACATTTGACTTTATTTAAGGCTTTTTGATTTTACTATTGTAACCTATTCATGGAAAGTACCTTCCTCCTTTGCTTAAAGGAGAACTCCAGCGCAAAATGAACCTTTGGTGTAATAACACATTGGCACCTAGTCAACCATTCTCTGAGATTTGTTTTCATGATAATCGAATGTAAAGAGTTGTAAATGATCTTTAAAAACTGTTTAGCGATGTGCCGAGTGAGCTGAACTGTATGAAGTTCAGTGAACTTCTGAACTGTATGAACGGCGTTCGTGGTTCGACTTGAGACTGTTTTCCAAAGATGGCTCCTCCCTATATACACGAAGGGGACTGTCTTTATAAAATATCTTCTTATTAAACGGTCTGTACACTTACAAAGTTCTCAATGCTTCGTTTTGCATGTATGGACCCTCATTATGTTACTGTGTTAGTGTGGGGCTATTTTGAGCCTTGTTAGTGGTATTAACTAGTGATTTCTTTTTACTTATTTGCCCCATATACTAGCATTATACGCTAAACAATTTTTAAAGATACAACTCTTTACATCCGATTATCATAAAAACAAATCTCATCTCAAAAATTTTCATTTTGCGTTGGAGTTCTCCTTTAAGAAACTGCAACATAATGCTTAAAATCTCACACAGAAAGTGTCATGCGACGTATTTTTCAAAGTTGCAGTTCTGTATCATATATTTGAGAGGTATTGTAAGCACAAATAAAACTACATTTTTAGATAATGGGGAATTTTACAATCCAACATTTGACTTCAATTGAAATTTTTCATTTAGGCTTTGCAATTTGCAACTCTGTTACCTTCATTTTAAAGTGATATCTGTATATGCTAAATGTACAAAAGTATTAGGACACCTCTTTTTTATAGAATTCTATCGGACCCATTGACAAGGGTGTATAAAATAAAATCTTCTAGTCATGGAAACAGCGTTTACAAACATCTGTGAAAAAAATGGGCCGTCCTGAGGAGCTCCGTGAAGTCATATCAAGACATTTTGGACAATGCTAGGCTTTGAACTTTGCGAGAACAGTCTGGAGAAGGCCAGTTAGACTGTGCCCCATTGCACAACCCAAGGTCCATAAGACATGATTGGATGAGTTTGGTGTGGAAGAACTTAACTGACCCGAAGAGAGCCCTGACCTAAATCTCTTTAAAAACTTTTTGGATGAACTGTAATGGAAATCTTCAGTTTCTGACCTCACAAATGCTCTACTGGATGAATGGGCAAAACAATCCCACAGAAACACTCCAGAAATCTAATGGAAAGCCTTCCCAAAAGAGTAGAAGATGTTATAATTTAGGGGGGACACTAACAGTTTACAGGTGGTAGACAATTAAGGGAAGTCAAGTGACATGACACGAAGACCAAGTATGGTAATCTGTACTCAGAATTTGTCCTCTGCGTTTAACCCATCTGACTGCAGATATCTATATACACACTGAACAAAATGATAAACGCAACACTTGTTTTTGCCTCCATTTTTCATGAGCTGAACTCAAAGATTTAAGACTTTTTCTATGTACACAAAAGGCCGGTGAATATGCTGGCCATGCAAGAACTGGGATGTTTTCAGCCTTCAGGAATTGTGTACAGATCCTTGCAACATGGGGCCGTGCATTATCATGCTGCTAGGTGAGGTGATGGTCGTGGATGAATGGCAAAACAATGGGCCTTGTCACGTTTTCTCTGTGCATTCAAAATGCCATCAATAAAATGCACTTGTGATCATTGTCAATAACAAACGCCTGCCCATACCATAACCCCACTCGATCCACAACGTTGACATCAGCAAACCTGGTGTGGTGTGGTGAAACACTGGTGTGGCTACACGTGGTCTGCGGTTGTGAGGCCGGTTGGATGTACTGCCAAATTCTTTGAAACGCCTTTAAAGACGGCTTATGGTAGAGAAATGATCATTCAATTCACAGGCAAAAGGACATATTCCTGCAGTCAGCATGCCAAATGACCTATGGCTAAACCACGCCCTCAAATGTGATGAGCCAATCACAGTGCGCAGCTAACCCAATACACTCAGACGTTCTCTGCTTCCACGTCCATTGAAATGCATTGCAGTTAGTCAGTTTTTATTGTCATTTTAAGTTTAAAATGGTCAAAGGGTGTGCATGGGGTACATGTAACTCCAACACTAGGTTCCCGAGAGTCTGGGCGATGGTGTGTATTTCTTTTACCCTGTCCCAAGCCACATCTCAACCAGGATAAGTGTCTGCTCTGGATTAAGTTATACGATTAAGTAAGCGGTAGACCACAACACCAACTAAACGCAGATAAATTAAACAAGGATGTCAACATCTGATCTAAGTTGAGTCAACAACGTATTTAAATGTTATCTTTAAAAATCTCTAACGTAACGTTAGGCTAATGTTAGACGTACATTAGAAAACAATGTTAGCTTCTAGCTGTGTTATACATCATGTCACTTAGCTTCATTAACGTATCTGTAAATACTTATATTTGACGCTTTAGGCACCCTTTAGCGTCAGTTACATGACGCGATCCTAGGGCGTCATCTAACTGATGCTAAAGGTAAAGCGTCAGTTAGATGACGCGGGTAGGTTTAGGTCTGGGGTAGCCTAGAGGTAGGGTTAAGGCCAATTTATACTTCTGCGTCGAGGGTACGCCATAATGTGCGGCGTTGGCTACGCACGTAGGCGACGCCATTATGAGCATTTATACTTCTGCGTCCAGGTCTTGTTGCTCTGCAGTACTGCTCCGAAACGCTAGTTGGCGGCGGAGAGTTTTAATGTTCCACTGTGTTTAGATTCCTCGCGGCTAGGTTACTACAAGCAATAGCGATTGAAAGAGAGTGGATCGTGTTGGAGTTGGAGCTTATTGAGGTGGAAAAACAGTTCACTTTAGTGAAATTACTAAAACTGAAAGGCAGAAATGAGAGAAGACGTCGGAGGAGATGGTACGTGTGGAAATCATAGACAGAAGACAGTGATGGAAATGCGTGAGAAGGTACGTGCGGAAATGCGTAGGAGGAAATGCGATGCTACCAAGCCGACCAATCACTGATCTTGCGGTCCGCGTCGTCGCGACGTGTAGTTACATTTTTGAGGAGGTGCGCGTCAGGCGACGGCGAAGGGTACGCGCAATGGGACTGGGTCTGTGCGTATGCTACGCCGTACCTACTGCGCGCACCCTACGCAGAAGTATAAATTGGCCTTTAGACGCGATCCTAGGGCGTCATTTAACTGACGCTAAAGGGTGCCTGACGGTGTGGATCCACTTGTCCGTGGCCGTGCAGCACTTTTGTGGCACCGCGCTCCACTTTATTCCTATGGGTGATGTCACACGACTTTAACGCGCCCGCAAAGCATCCCGGGAAGGCGGCGCTTCATTTGGAAAAATGCTGCGCGTCAAAAAGCTGGGCGATGCCCATCTTAATGCCAATGAATTCCGTTGAACGCGCCGCGACTATCCATTAGAAGTGCAGATGGGGAGGGTGTACGTGATGACGTATTGACGTAGTGTGTGTGTGCGCGTTGGGTGCTAATTCAACATGGCAGCGCGCTGCTGCTAGAAAAACAAACGAACTTTTTTTTTTTCCCCTCACTCGCTTTTCAACTACAAAATCAACCGTTTTAACCCTAACTTAAAACCTGGATTACAACTCGGACCTGGACCAACTGGAGGATTACATTGACCACCACTTCAACAGACTCTGCAACGTTACAATGGGCCGATCACGCAAAGCCAAAAAACCACGCATTTCGGACTCTCCCTCATCAACCGATTCACCGCCGTCACCAACATCACCATTATCCACTCCGATCAAAACAAACTGCTGTTCCGACATACTCCTATCAATCAACGAGCGCTTATCAAACCTGGACTCTAGACTTTCACTAATCGAAGTACTGCACAAAGAATTTCAAAACCTCCGCCACAGCCTGGAATACAGTCAACAGCAAGTCGATTCACTCACAGAAGAAAATAAATCACTGAAAAGCTCCGTGGACACACTCACTGCAAAACTTTCAACTGTAAACACTCAACTTACCTCCGTCATCACCGAGAACAAAGCCATGCAAGAAACCATCCTGGATATACAGTCACGCAGTATGAGAGACAATTTAATCTTCTCCGGCATTCCCGAATCACCCACCGAAGACCCCGAAAAATCTGTTAAGGACTTCCTGGTTAATCAGCTCAAACTTACACCGGAGACTGTGGAGCACATCACTTTCCATCGCGTTCACCGTTTAGGACAGAAACACATCAACTCCACCCGTTCCCGCCCCATCATCGCCAAATTTGAACATTTCAAACAAAAAGTACTGGTTCAGCGACAAGGACGGCAGCTCAAAGGGACTCATTACGGACTCAACGACCAATATCCACAAGAGATCATCCGCAGACGTAAGCTACTTTTCCCCATCCGCAAGACAATGATCAACCAAGGTAAAAAAGCAATCATCACAGTGGACAAATTATACATTGATGGACAATTATTTAGAGACAAAGACACTACTCCCTGGCTTTACTGATTATTGATAATAGCAATGTAACATTTCCAATCCGTTTATACTCAATTTATACTCAATTCATAATCCTCATATTCTTTTATTAAATCACTTGCACCACGCACGCACATTGTACTCTAAATGCACCTAAATAACCTTGCTCAATGTTTATATGTTCTGTTGTTGGTTATAGGTATCTATGTTTTCCCTGTTTTATTCGTCATTTGTTGTTCTAGATTTACACACACACACACACACACACTCAACCGCATTCACATCCACACACACAGATTTATACTCACACAAGGTAACTATGAAATATACAATATAGGTTCATGCATTTGAAGTTCATAACTTGGAATATTCGTGGAGTTGGTTCACTAACAAAAAAAAAGAAAGTTTTAAATTACCTACAAAATACACAAGCAGATATATGTCTAATACAGGAAACACACCTCTCACAATATACACAAAATAGCTTAAAAACTACACATTTCAACCACTGTTTTTCCTCCCACTATAATTCAAAACAAAGAGGAGTATGCATCTTAATAAACAAAAAAATACAGTTTAACCACCATACAACCATTTCCGATCCTGAAGGCCGTTTTATCATTATTAACATTTCAATCAATAATAATCCAATCACAATTGGCAACATCTATGGACCAAACTCTGATGATTCCCCCTTCTTTGCAAATTTCTTCTCCTCTCTTTCAAACATTTCCAACGGTCCAATAATTATAGGGGGAGACTATAATACTGTAATCAATCCATCATTTGACAGGTCAAAACATACAGGTAAATCTCCGCAATCCTCCAAAACAATAAAGCAGTTCATGAGTGATTTTGGTCTTTGCGATGGTTGGAGGCTACAACACCCACTCGCCAGAGAATACACCTTTTATTCTAACGTTCACCAAACCTACTCCCGCATTGATTTCTTTCTAGCCAGTAATTCAATCATACCAAATATTTTAGAAACCAAAATACATCCGATCACTATCAGTGACCACTCCCCGGTAACTCTCACATTGAACCCATCTGCAATACAGAAGCACCCCACCAGATGGCGTTTTAATATATCACTATTGAAAGATCCAGAATTTGACAGTTACTTCAAAAGAGAGTGGACATCCTTCCTTGAAATAAATGACTCTCCAAAGTCGTCAGCATCACTGCTCTGGGAAACATGGAAAGTTGTTTTACGGGGGAAAATTATATCATATTCAGTACATAAAAAGAAAAAGGACAGAGAAAAAGAAGCACAACTGGAAGAAAGAATAAAAGAACTAGAAATTTTACACGCAAATAATCAATCAGAAAGCATCTATAAAGAAATTAGAGAAAACAAATTTTTGCTCAATGAAATAATAAACAAAAGAAACCAATTTCTGATTCACAGGCTCCGTCAAGAAACTTTTCACCATAGCAATAAATCCGGAAAATATTTAGCCAGTCAAATTAAAAGAAATAAAGAAAAAACAGCTATAACCTCCATCAGAAACTCGGCAGGGAAGCTAACCAATTCACCAGTTGAGATAAACAGGACATTTCAAGATTACTATACTAAATTATACTCATCCGATCTTGATCCGAACCAAGAAGACATAACCCAATTCCTCGATAACATCATTCTACCAAAACTCAACATGGAACAAATAAACACACTAGAATTACCAATCACAGAAAAAGAACTTCACTCCGCACTGAAAAGCATGCAAAATAATAAAGCACCAGGTCCAGATGGCTTCCCTGCTGAGTTTTACGAACATTTTTGGTCAACCTTATACCCACTATTTAGCAGAACAATAACAGAAATAAAACACAATGCAAAGTTCCCTCCCCACATGAATACAGCACTTATATCACTCATTCCTAAACCTAACAAAGACCATACCTTCACATCTAACTATCGCCCTATCTCACTCATAAATGTCGACATAAAAATTATTAGCAAAGCATTAGCCCATAGAATTGAACAAATTATACCATATATAATCCATCCTGATCAGACTGGCTTCATAAAAGGTAGACATGCATCTAATAACACCCGCAGATTATACAATTTAATGCATTACTCATCAACACAACAGAAAGATACTCTCATTGCCACATTAGACGCCGAAAAAGCTTTTGACAGGGTCAACTGGAAATTTTTATTCACCACGTTACAAAAATTCGGCTTTGGAGAGTCATTTATTAACTGGATCAAGATTTTATACACATCACCATCGGCCACAGTCACAACGAATGGACTAACATCACAAAGCTTCGCACTGCATAGGGGGACAAGGCAGGGATGTCCACTCTCTCCATCCCTATTTACCATTTTTATTGAACCTTTAGCAGCAGCTATCCGTCAAAACCCAGCAATCAAAGGTATTGAAACACCACAACAAATACATAAAATCTCACTCTATGCAGATGATATCCTACTATATATACAAGAACCCCTAACATCCACTCAAGAAATAATTAAAACAATCCAGTCCTTCTCAAAAATATCCGATTATGCAATAAACTGGAATAAATCCTCCATCCTCCCTTTACATAAAACCAAATGGGATGTGGCACCCCATCAATCACCAATACCGATTTGTCAGGATCACATCACTTACTTAGGCATTAAGATTTCCTCCAGACTGTCAGAGTTGGTAACACTCAACTTCACACCACTACTAAAAAAAATAGAAGACGATTTGCTCAGGTGGCTCAACCTCCCAATCTCCATAATCGGCAGGATAGCAGCAATAAAAATGACGATTCTACCAAAAATTAACTACCTATTCTCAATGATTCCAACCCACCCCACACTCACCTGGTTTAAATCACTAGACTCCATTATAACTCACTTCTACTGGAAAAATAAAACGCCAAGGATAAAACTCACTACACTACAAAAGAGTAAGGTTCAAGGAGGACTAGAAGCACCAAATTTCCAATATTACTCAATGGCTAACCAACTGCAATACATATACAAATGGATTCACCCCACCCAATCTGATATTATATGGCTAGATATAGAACAATCACTATGCAAAGAATTAAATATAGCTGACATACCGTTCCTCACCAAATCAATTAAACAACACACATGTTTTAATGCAGTAACTATAGCCTCCACTCTGACAGCCTGGTGGAAATTTCACCAAATCACAAACTCTACATTAGCTCCATCTAACCTCACTCCACTATGGAACAACCGTGATTTTATAAGCAATAAAAAAACATTGAATTTTCACACATGGGCGGAAAGGGGTATCACCCACATTAAGCATATTTTCAAAGCCAACACATTTAAACCATTTCCACAACTGGCTCAGGAGTATGGCATCGGGAACAACGAATTTTTAAAATACCTACAAATCAAATCTTCTGTCCTGGCAAAAATAAACATCAGAGATACAAATTTAGAACTTCCACCGGCAATATCAGACATGGTCAACATTTCCTCTCCAAAAAAACTGCTCTCTAAAATATACAAAATTATCTCAAATCAACTTCAGACTATATACTTACCAACAATAAAATGGGAAAATGATCTCTCAATAGCCACTGATGCCAACTTCTGGACCCAAATCTGTAAAAATGTCTATCTCATGTCCAAAAATGCGAATCTTCAGTTAATACAATACAAAATACTCCACAGAACACATTACACAGGCAATAGATTAGCTAAAATGGGTTTCACATCAGAAGTTTGCACACATTGCAATCAAAATTCTACAGACACATACATCCATGCAACCTGGCACTGCACTCCAATCAAACACTTTTGGGAAGAGGTCACACAATCACTATCCACTATAGTTGGCTGCCACATCCCATTGTCTTCTTCCCTTTGCTTGCTGGGGGACCTTACAATAATCACTGATAAAACTATAAACTCTAAAATACTCCTCATAGCGCTAACCATCGCCAAGAAAACTATCCTCATGAACTGGAAAACCAGAAATAAATTACACATTAACATTTGGAAAAATCTTATTACAGACTTCATTGCAATGGAACTCGCATCTCCCCTTCATAATTACACATCGGAAACTGACCTCTACCGTCCAACACTTTCTGACCTCTTACAGCTATGAATCCCTTCTCTGTTCTTAACTCAGACTATAACCAACCCACGAATATTTGTGCATTTTAGTTGTTCGAACTTGTTTTTGTCATCATTGTTATTGCTATCTTTACTGTCACTGTTATGATTACTATTTTCACTTTTATTTAATTTTTTGTTGTTTCATTGTAATTGCTGTTGTTGCTGTCTTTTGCTCTCACCGTTGTGATCACCACTGCCATCATCATTGTCATTCATTATTATTATTATTATTATTAGGGGTTCAAGCACGAAGTGCTGAAACCCTATTGTAATTGTATTGATTTTTATTATTATTAGGTGTTCAAGCACGAAGTGCTGAAAACCTATTGTAATTGTACTGATTTTTATTATTATTATTATTATTATTATTATTCCGCCGTAAAACGCATCGTGCAGCCCAAACCGTAAGAGCTGGATCTTTGAAACTTTGACAGCTGGTAGTACAAAAATCGAGGAGAGGTTATCAAATTATGAGCCATATTGGCCCATAGGTGGCGCTATAATAATCAATTGCGCGAAACTGCTCATATCTCCTAGAATGTAAGTTGTAGACTCAAGTGTCTTATATCACTGGAAAGCTGGATGCCTGAAGGACAAAACGTATATCTCGGATTTTTAATTTTATATGCAAATTTGTCCGCCATTTTGAATTTTATCTAAAACCTACTTTTGCGAACTAGTCCCTGGATTTTTGCCCGATCGGAACCAAACCAGTGCAGAAATGTTCTCTGGAGTCTGAATACCAATAATTATCGAAAAAAAGTTGTATTTTCGATTCAAGGTCGATAGGGGGTGCAAAATGAACATTTTGAAATTAGGCAATTTTACTAAAATGGCTATAACTCAAGAAGTAAATAAGATATCTTCACCAAACTCAATAGACATGTGTATGAGGACAGTTTGCGGTCACTGTAAAAATACTGCATCGATTGGTCACATGGTGGCGCTATAACATTAAATAAACATATAATTGGCTAAAACCATCTGACCATTTGTCCAATTGACTTGAAATTTGGTATGCAGTGTCTTGGTGCAAGTTACCATGTATGTCTAAAAGGATATTGGCATATCTCAAAAAACATGGCCGCCATCAACCAATGAAGTTTGAGCACCTATTAGACGAGGTTAACGGAGGCTGATCGGAACGAAACTCGAGGGGCATATTCGACTTGTGGCACTAGAGGTCTGTAAGAATTTTCATAGAAATCGGCCACTAGTTGGCGCTAAAGAGTTTTATGGCTCTGTAATCACGTGGTGTTGCACACATCCACACAAAATGAATATCATTTGATAGATCTCCTCATGATGAACAACTTTGCCTCTAGAACCATTGCTGTCAATTGAATCGTTCATTAAATATTCACAAATATGTTGAAAACCTACTTTTGCGAACTAGTCCCTGGTTTTTTGTCTGATCAAAACCAAACCAGTCTAGGACAAATCTCTGGAGTCTCTAGATAAATAATTATTGAAAAAAAGTTGAACTTTTTAATTTTTTGCATGGTATTAAAAGGGTTATTTTGAAAATGGGTGTGGCATAATGAACCAAAAAGCCTATAAATCCTAAAGGAAAACTCAGAACTTCACAAAAATTGATGAGCATATGTGACATAACATGCTGAAGAAGCATGCAAAGTTTCATGGAGATCGAACCGTAGACATAATATATAATTCATATTATGTCTTTATCAATTCAATAGTTTAACAATAATCACATAATCACAATAATTTAGTCCAAAAGGGTAGGGGCGGCAGTGGCTCAGTGGTTCATGTAGGTTGTCTACAAACCGAAAGGTTGGTGGTTCGATCCCCGGTTCCACCTGACCAAGTGTCGAGGTGTCTATGACACCTAGACACCTAACCCTATAATGTTAGCCAGTGCAGTACAATTCTCTGAACTCTCTTGATCAATTATTATAAGAAAAAGTTGAACTACTTCATGTGAATGCCTATAATCGATGGCTTCAACATGTAGCCTTGAAATGAATGCTCAGATGTTAAACACAAGTCAGAACACGTGACATTAAAACATCATGAACATTTTCAGACAGATTGGACAAAATATGCCTATACAACAGTTAAAAAGGTGAACATGATATCAACATGATGGTCTATTAAGCCAATAAGTGGAGTTTTACTGCCCCCTGCTGTTCAAAATTGTCATTTGTCATGACTACTCAACTATAATTCATATTATGACTTTATCAATTCACTAGTTTAACAATAATCACATAATCACAATAATTTAGTCAAAAAGGGTAGGGGCGGCAGTGGCTCAGTGGTTCATGTAGGTTGTCTACAAACCGAAAGGTTGGTGGTTCGATCCCCGGTTCAGCCTGACCAAGTGTCGAGGTGTCCATGAGCAAGACACCTAACCCCAGCTGCTCCCGACGAGCTGAATGGTGCCATGTATGGCTGACACCGCCGTCAGTGTGTGAATGGGTGAATGTGAGGCAATATGTAAAGCGCTTTGGTGACCATTAGGTCTATGAATGTGCTATATAAATGCTGTCCATTTACCAAAATTACTATGACAACTGTCAAATTTACTTTGACAACTGTCACATCTAGCTCATGTGATTCTAATGAGTGAATGAGATAATTCTGAGTGATCTGTTAGGTTTATATTCAGTGAGCATATCTGTAATATATTGAGGTCCTAACCCATTAAATGATTTATATATCAGTAATAATACTTTGAAATCAATCCTAAATGTAACTGGGAGCCAGTGTAAAGACCTGAGGACTGGTGTGATCTGCTCATATTTTCTGGTCCTGCTCAGACTCCTGGCAGCAGCGTTCTGTATGAGCTGCAACTGTCTTATGGTATTTTTAGGAAGGCCAATGAGGAGATACAGTAATGCACCCTGCTGGTGTAAGCAAGCATAATGGAGATAAAGGGATAGTTCACTTTGAAATTAATTTTTCGTATGTTTTAGCTTACCCCAAGGGTATCCAAGATGTAGGTGACAAAATGCACCCAAAAGTATATAAATCCTAAAGGAAAACTCACAACTTCAAAAAAAATGATGAGCATATGTGTCATAACATGTAAAAGAAGCATGCACAGTTTCATGGAGATCAGACCATAGATGGTGCTATATCTGTTAAAAAGCATTAAAACCATGTATTTGCAATGGTTAATTGCCTGTATTGGCTGTAAATGGTGTTTTCCATCTATTATGTCACTGGATAAATGTATGTTTAATAAAATTGAATGCCTTTTGATGCTTTTGTGCTTTAAGGCCTTAAAGGCCTAAACTGCTTGAACACCGATAAATGCTGCTTGCAGCTTTAATTATTATTATTATTCTCCCCTAAAACGCATCGTGCAGCCCAAACCGTAAGGGCTAGAGCTCTGAAACTTTGTCAGATGGTAGTACAAAAATCGAGGAGAGGTTATCAAATTATGAGCCCGATTGGCCCATAGGTGGCGCTATAGCGACCAATTGCGCGAAACGGCTCATAACTCCTAGACCGTAAGTCGTACACTCAAGTGTCTTATATCATTGGAAAGCTGGTCACCTGACGAAAAAAACGTATATCTCCGATTTCATTTCCGGTATGGAATTTTTTCCGCCATTTTGAATTTTGTCGAAAAACTACTTTTGCGAACTAGTCCCTGGTTTTTTGCCCGATCGGAACCAAACCAGTGCAGAAATGTTCTCTGGAGTCTGAAGATCAATAATTATCAAAAAAATGTTGAAAAAGTCTCTTTGCGGTCGCTAGGGGGCGCAAAATAAATGTTGTGGGAGGAGCCTATTTTACTAAAATGGCTATAACTCGAGAAGTAAATGAGATATCCTCAACAAACTCGGTACACATATGTATAAGTTCAATTTGAGGTCACAGTAAAAAAATCGCCACGATGGAACACTAGGTGGCGCTATAAAACGAATAAAACTAAAAAAGAGCTCTGACCAGCTGACCGTTAGTCCGATTGACTTGAAAATTGGTATCCAGTGTCTTTGTCCAAGGCCCCATGTATGTGTATGAGGACATTGGTGTATCTCAAAAAACATGGCCGCCACCGGCCAATGAAGTTTGAGCACCTATAAAACAAGGTTAACGAAGGCCGATCGGAACGAAACTCGTTGGGCATGTTTGACTCATGGCCCTAGAGGTCTGTAAGAATTTTGAAAGAAATCGGCCACTAGTTGGCGCTAACGAGTTTTATGGCTCTGTTATCACGTGGTGTTGCACACACCCCCACAATATGTATATCAATTGATAGATCTCCTCATGCTGAACAACTTTGCCTCAAGAACCATTGCTGTCAATCAAATCGTTCGTTAAATATTCACGAATATGTTAAAAACCTACTTTTGCGAACTAGTCCCTGGTTTTTTGCCCGATCGGAACCAGACCAGTCTGGGACAATTCTTTGGACTCTCTAGATCAATAATTATCAAAAAAAGTTGAACTTTGTCATTTGTTTTGCTATTACAGGGTCATTTAAAAAAGGGGGCATGACAAAATGCACCCAAAAGCCTATAAATCCTAAAGGAAAAGTCAGAACTTCACAAAAATTGATGAGCACATGTGTCATAACGTATTCAACAAGCATGCAAAGTTTCATGGAGATCGGACTATAGGTGGCGCTATAATTGTTAAAAATGTTAAAAACAATGTATACCCTATAGTAAATTGCCATTATTGAAACTTAAAACTTAATGTCTTTTGATGCTTTTGTGCTTAAAGGCCTTAAAGGCCTAAACTGCTTGAACCCCGCTAAATGCTGCTTGCAGCTTTAATTATTATTACTATTATTATTATTATTATCATCATCAATATTGCCATTGTCAATGCTGTAGAATTAGAATGTAGAACTAGAATTAAGCGTCATTGTCATCACTAATGCAATAACTTCCCCCTTATCTCTTCATGGGTTTTTAATGCACCACAACATAGAAAAGGGAAAAAAAAAAAAAAAAAAAAAAGAAAAAAAAAAAAGAATAAGTATATTTGGATAAACATCGCAAACACCAAGGCAGGCAAGACAGGCGAGAAGTAGTTTCAACGGGACAGCATCTCTGGCCCAATTTGAGACATTCTCGCACTGTACTCCCTCTTTTAATGCACTTTAGACATTGCACATAACACACACACACACAAAAAAAAAAGAAAAATATAGAAAAGATAGGGACTGATGAGATGTGGGGGAAGGTTGTCTTATATTATATTATATTATATTATTATATTATATTATTATATTATCATATTTTGTACAGGATTGACAATGGCAATCGTTACATAGGAGGAAGGATGGAAATAAAAATCTACAAAAACAATATGGGCAGTATGGTGGTAGTGGGGAGTGATGGTAATGACAATGGTAATAAATAATAAATGGTTACTTTGTGTACACACGCATACACATACCCACGCTCATACACGCTCACTTACACACTTAGATCAAACACTTAATCACTCTTGCCACTGCTGGAATTATGGATTTACAAGATTGCTCACTACTGCACTATGTTGGTTTGTTTGTATGTATGTCTGACTGTTAAATAAAAAAAAAAAAAAAAAAAAAAAAAAAAAAGAAGTGCAGATGGGGACGGGGGGAAGTGTCTCGCAGGTCCTCTGTTCTAGACTGGCCGCTGGCTCAAAAACACGCTCATAGCGGTAAACTTGAGGAACGCCCATCAAAGTATAAGTGGGGAGGCGTCGCGACAACACGCGAATGTCCTGTCGGACAAGTGGATCTCTACCGTAAAGCGTCAGATGTTGAAGCATGGTCAAAATGCTTCCCAAGAGAACGGGCTGAGCTTGTCATGTCGAATGCTATGTCACCCCTAGTTGATCAGAACAACAGTGGATGTTACTTACTTGTTCAGAAGACATTTTCTGGTGAAAATTCTTATGTTGGTCAAACTTTCAAAAAGTGAATCTGTGATTATTTATGACAGTATCCACACAGCATGGTGATTGACAGCAGCACTCACCTCAAAACACTGTTCATGTGCACTGTTTCATGGCGATTTACAATCCACGTAATGATGATAATTCCGCGAATAACTGCAATTGCAGATTTCGAACAGAGATGGTGACAAGAGGAAAAGTTGCAGACTGCAGATTTAAATTATCCAAGTAGGCTAGGATATCAAATTTATGACAAGATCACATTTATTTAATTAACATCAAACTCAATTCAAACAGGTAACCTGGCCATTCATATGTCCATATGACTTTATGGAGGGGGAAAAAAAGGTCAATAACAATAGCAGTTTTGAGATCATCCACAACCAAGCTATAAAATAATTGGCAAAGCAGCCAAGTCAATATTCTGTTCTACCTCTGACTCCATGATGAGACTTCAGGTGCAACAGGGGTTTATTCTGGTTCTTATTCACAGATGGGCAGAGGGAAAGTTCCTCCTGGGATATGAATAAACAAAGCTCTGAGAAAAAAAGCATGGACTTGCTTGGTGCTTTAAACTTTATAATGTTTCTTCTTCAGGTTTTACCTGCAAAAGTCTGAATGACTCAAAGAAAAAAATCCCCAACCTGCCAGCAGCACCAGCTTTAACAGCAGTTGTGGAGTGATACTTTAGAAAATAAGCCACATGAGGCCCAATAGCATTATCATTAGCAAAACGGTACCAAGGATCAATGTTCCCTCAGTATGATGATTTTAAAAGAGTCCTGGTGTATATGAAATTTATTTTTTGGAGGAGAAAGATAGAAAAACATGTCCACTGTTTTTTTTTTTTTTTTTTCAAACATTGTGAGCATCACCTTTTTAAATCTGCTGGCTCTTTGGTGAGTGCGGGACAAATGGTGGCCGTTACTGTGGGCGGAGCTACTGTGGTCGCCGTGGCGACAGCCGCTCGTTCTTTAGCCAGTGTAGTCTGAAGCTCCGCCCTACGAGCCAGAGCGGCTTTCAAATGCCCACGGATTTCCTCAATCTTCACCTGGAGTTCTTCAAGCTCGCCGTCTCTTGAGGGGCTCGAGGATCTCACCGAGGAGGTTGGCCCACCGTTTTCACACACTCTCGCCAATAAACTCCCAGTCCCAGAGCTCAATGCGGATGAAGAGCTGGCCTGACCCCCTTCCGTCATGACACGGGTGAGGAGTCGGCGTGTGTTGAGAGTTTCCAGGTTGAAATGGACTCTCTTGTTGTCTTTGGGCTCCTCTTCTGCCTTGGTGCTTTCGTTGTTCCATTTGGCAAAGGATCCGAGGGGAGCGGCTGGAGGAGGCGGATGCGGTTGGGCTTTCTGGATGTTACAACTGGGAAGAGAGATGCAAGATATGTGATTTTGTTAAATAGACCACCCAGAAAGTCTTAATTTCTTGAATGTCTGCAATAACCCTGAAAGTTCACTCTTTTATAATGAAAGTTAAAGGGTTAGTTCACCCAAAAATGAAAATTCTGTCAGTATTTACTCGCCCTCAAGTTGTTCCAACCCTCTATGTGTTTATTTGTTCTGCTGAACACAAAGGAAGATCTTTGGAAGAATGTTGTAATCAAACAGATCTCAATCCCCATTGACTACCATAGTAGGAAAATACATACTATGGTAGTCAATGGGGATTGAGATCTGTTCGATTAAAACATTCTTCCAAATATCTTCCTTTGTGTTCAGCAGAACAAATAAACTCATAGAGGTTTGGAACAGCATGAGGGTGAGTAAATACTGACAGAATTTTCATTTTTGGGTGAACTAACCCTTTAAAGTGAACTAGGGCTTTGAAGCTTCAAAATGACAACAACAAAACAAAAAAGAAAAACAGCATAAAAGTATCATAAAAGTTATCTATGTGACTTGTGTGCTATATTCCAACTCTTTTTGAGTCACATAGACTACTTTTATGGTACTTTAATGGTGCATTTAGAACTTGACAGCTCCAGTCTCCATCTACTTTTTATTATACTGAAAAGAGCAGCCAAAATATGATTTAAAAAAGTTACCATATGTGGCTCTGGAAGAGAGAAAGTCATGGAAGTATGGATGAGTGTGGAATGACATGAGAAAAAGTATATGACAGACTTTTCATTATTGGGTGAACAATCTCTTTAAAAAAGCTACACCATTGACCATCATTATATGATCCCCAGGTTGCCCAGGTTGCACTTATGATGTTAACTTATACTAATATATATATCAACACATTCTCATCCCGAGGCATCATATATGACGCTTTTGCCAAAGCGTAGACATCCAATACACATGGCACCCTTTACCGTCAATATAACACGCACAGAGTATGGTAGGTTTAGGTCTGGGGTAGGGTTAGGGTTAGACCACTAGGAGGCGCCTTCTGCCCCATATATATCTGCGTTTCATCATATTGATGCTAAAAGGCGTCATGTGTTGGATGTATACACTTTGGCAAAAGCATCGTATATGACGCCTTGGGATGAGAACGGGCTATATATATATATATATATACATACATATATATATATATATATATATATATATATATATATATATATATATATATATATATATATTAATGTATAGAAATATTGCCTTGGCAACTAACCCAAATAAGTAGCACCTACTTAATAACACACAATTACTAAAACTTACAATTACATTTAAATGAAAACTGATATATATATATATATATATATATATATATATATGAAGAGTTCAGATGCAAAAGCCTCTAAATGCCATTTGAAATTTTCTTCTTTAATGATGATTTTTATCAAACTTGTATATTTAAGTTCAGTAATTTCACTTAAATAACAATTAATAGGTAATTATCATTGCCATTTAAGTGAAATCACTGAACTTAAATATACAAGCTTGATAAAAATGATCATAGAAGAAAATTTCAAATGGCACTTAGAGGCTTTTGCATCTGAACTCTTCATATATATACATATGTATATATATATATATATATATATATATATATATAAACATTTACAAAACCTTTTCTCTGTGTTCGCCCGCTGCCGTTTCACATCCTCATAAGTCATGTTCAGTGCTCTGTGGATCTTCTGCAAAAAAGAAAGAAAAGGAAAGAAAAAAAAGATTTTTCTCAGCATGAGATGAATGAGAGAGATCAACATCATGCTTTTGATTTTAAAAATCAATATTCCAGAGATGGCAATTACAGACTCAGCTTGGCAGTAATCCCTCCCCACCACTCAGAGAAAGTAGCTTATAAAACCCTGAGAGATCAAGCAAGGCTCATTTACAGAGCCAAAGCTTTGCCCCATGAATATCAGAGCTGTCCCATTCATAGTCTTAGTTATCAGCAGAGGGAAGAAAGGAAACATTTTGAAGAAATAATAAACTGACAACAGCTAAATCAAATTTAGCAAAAAACAACCCAGTCAATAGGAAACATCATAAGCATTAAAGGGACAGTTTGTGGACATTAATGTGGGGGACAAAAATGTAGACATTTACTCGCCCTCACTATCAAAACGCAGGGGAAAGTAGGGTAAGTTGTGAACACACTGTTCATAACTCCAACACAAGAGGCTCTATCTCAAAAATCAAATCTTCTTCTACAGTCCACTTCCTGTTCACATGTGGTCACTACACATTCTCATCCCAAGACATCATCTAACTGACGCTTTTGACCATACGTCAACATCCGACATTTTAGGGCACCCTTTAGATGACGCTATCCTAGGGCGTCATCTAACTGACGCTTTACCTTTAGCGTCAGTTAGATGGCATGGGTAGGTTTAGGTCTGGGGTAGGATTAGGGTTTAGTTAGCGTCATCTAACTGACGTTAAAGGGTGCCCTAAAACGTCGGATGTTGAAGTATGGTCAAAATCGTCATTTAGATGACGTCTTGGGATGAAAACAGGCTGGAAGTTAGCACAATTTTCGTATTTTTTTTCTGCAAGGCAGCTAAAAGAAAAAAAAAAATCAAACAAGACTCATCATCAGATGATGAAGAGTGCTTCTGCCCAATCTGTGTAGAGCCATTTTCAAACAGTCGTCCAAAGGAGACCTGGGTAAAATGTGTAAAATGCAACAATTGGGCCAATGATGCTTGTACCTCAGGCCAGGCAATTTATGTGTACCAGAATTGTGACTGAAGATGAGTCTGATTATTCATATACAGAAAATGTTAAACATTTTAAGTTAAGCAAGTTATCTACAGCATTCCATTCAGTTCTCATGGATGTGCAAGCCAGAGAACGTTTGAGTTTAAAGCTCAAAGTAAAGTGGTCTTGCCACTTAATGTGTTTTGATCTAAATGTGTATTGTTTGGATTGAAATAATTGTTTTTTCAGATTATCCAGGCACGATTGTTTACATTTCCAGTTCCGGTTTGAATTTCAAAATTAAAATATAAATATACAGTATGACATTTATACCAGTATGGTGCTCAGTGTGAAAAGTGTGACAACACTCTCTAATTTGGCCATTTACTCACCCTCACTATCAAAATGTAGCCTATGGTTTAATGGACACAAAATATATTATAGCAACTTGGACATTCTGGGAAACCTCTATTTTCCTACGGGAGAAACAAGGTCGAACTGGTGTGGAAGGGGTGAGTTAAGCATGATGGAGTGTTTTTTTTTTTTTTTTTTTTTTTTTTTCTTTGGGTGAACTGTCCCTTTAAATGAGCCTAATGGCTCACCTGACTGGTGTGAAGCCAGTATTTGAACTTCTGTTTGCGGCGGATATGTGGCAGAACCAGGCGATAGAAGGCATGTTCTCCAGCCAGAGTGAGTAAGGCCCCGGTCACACCCACACAAAGCAACAGAAACAACCCTGAGAAGTGCCGAATGCCCATCTGCAGCGTCTGGAAAGAGAGAGAACAAGCATAGAAGAAATGATACACCAAATGGGTGAGACGCAGTAGTTGTACACAGGGGGGCAGTATAATCATCTGACTGATATTTCATTAGTCTGAGAGAAGAGCATACCCTTCCCGCAGTGCCTTTGATGGAAAAGTCAAAAGGATACATACCAACTTGAACTAATTGACATTAAAAATCATACTCAAACCAAAGCAGGAGCCACATCAATATTATACGGGGAGAACTGATCCGTATGTACCTCTAGGTTGTTAGAGCTAACCACAGACCTTAGACACAAAAATCAATCAAATCAAACAGCAGTAATTTATTTTTTTAATCATAAATCTGCAGGTTTTTGAAACTGCGGAAAGAGTTTCCACACTGTATAACATCAAATTAAGATGACTGAAATACTAAAACTTAAAGGTACAGTAGAGCGTGTCATTTTGTTTAGGTTAAAAAACATTTTCTATCCTTTGTTGATATATTTTTGCACCTGAATGTTTAGTCAGACATTAAAGGGCTCGTTTTCTTTTTTTTTTTTTTTTTCTTTTTTTTTTTTTTTTGTCAAAATGAATAGTCGGTTGCAGACACCATTAGGTACGAGACATTCTTATTCAAAAGAGGATTTGATTGGAGAAAAATACATTCATTTTCCTGTAAAAAAATAAATAAAAAATACTAAATTTTAAATTTGAAGATAAAGAAAACTTTATCAGTAGAATAGAATATACATTTTTAAAAGTTGAAGGTTGGTAAGATTTTTGGTTTCACTTTATTTGGATGATCCCTTTAACACATTCAGTTGACTATAAGTAACATTGCACCTACATCTCTTCTTTTTTTGTTAACAACTGTTTATTGAGTTTTTCTTTTTTTTTAAGTCAAGAGACACAAGAATACAAAGCAAAAAGCACCTATACAAGTCGAGAACTAAACCCACCCCTGGTAGACTTCAAGAACGTAACACTAAAATACAAACCTAGAATGTAGGCCTTCCAAAAACAAGATTTATATATTAAAAAATAAATAAATACACATGCACCTACATCTCTCACTAGAGTGTTATTAGACTCAGTAGAGTATTATTAGACTGGTAGGGTTAGGGATAGAATAAGCTGACACGTAGTTGCAAAGTTACTTATAGAATCTATTGGAGGAGCATCACAATAAAGAGTTGGCAGATATTAAGCAGACAGTCTACTAAGAGAGGTAGTTGACGTATAGTTACTTATAGTCAACAGAATGTTCAAAAGGGACCATCAAAATAAAGTGTTACCAGATTTTTTAATGTTTATGAAAGAGGTATCTTATGCTCACCAAGGCTGTATGTATTTGATCAAAAAACATTTATTATTTTTATCAATGTTGAACGCAGTTCTGCTTAATAATGTTGTGGAAACGTGATCTATTTTATTTTTATTTTATTTTTTTTGCAGAGTCAACTTTTAAGTGAACTATTAAAGGTTTTTTTCCCTGAATGTGTAAACACTCTAGTCCTCTTGAGGCTTGTTGGCTGTGTCCTCCAAAGCATGGACCTTATAAGTGTGCTACGTCACACACTTTCTAGTCCCTGTGCGCACGGCATGAAAATACTATTAAAAATTAATTTTGGAAAAATACTCTGTTATAAAATATAATATTTATATGACCTCTCTGTGTCTGACATTACTGGCAGTTTAGTGTTAGAGATTAATTTTTCAGCAAAACAAAAGATAACACCAACACGGTCAGGTCAGAAAACATATTTTTTACGTTTCATATTAAACTCTGTTTATTTTCGTGAATTGGAATGTGTGCAAAGGACTCAAAGGATTTAAAGCCATGAAGGATACATCCGATGCATCCTTCAAAACAGGATGGGAAATAAAGGATCCTTCAAATTGAGATGACGTTCAGCAACATTTGATGACGTGGCCACCGATATGCAGCATTTGTAGGAGATTTGAGAAACACCCTAAGACTCAAAACAACCTCTGTTTGTTTGAGCTTCCAGTAGCCCAACATAGCAACATTGGCTCAGTCAATGGAGGGAGTTTGGGGCGAAGCTATATGTTTGTCAATCAAGGGAAGATGGGAGGAGCATTCTGGGAAACCTTTTTGAAAACAGTCACTAGTTTTTTTTATGGTGCAGATATTGCACAACTGAAACAGAGACTACAGAAAAGAAAAGAAAACTACATGAATTAACTTACAAGTCTTTGATCTTTGTGTTTTGACCGCAGGGCATGAGGCCTTTGTCTTGCCAGAGAAACTTTGCATCTGCTCTATAGCTCCCATGGTTACCTTGTGTTCTCAAAACCAATGAAAAAGCAGGTGAAGTCAGGTTCACTGTGTATTTTACTTATTCACAAGTACAGTTCAATCTTGTGAGGCCACCACGTACTGCCAATCAAGCAGCTTTCTGGGTATTAACATACTATTAGCTCTCTCTCAAACATGTTCACTTGTCAGATCGATTCAAAACCGAATGTATCTCGCGTAGGTTTTAACCAGCACACAATGCTTTGTCCTCATGTTCTCATCCTTCAGTGAGCCTCTGATGCCATAAGAGAACAGAGGTTTGAAATGGAAATGAGGAATAATCTTTTCTGCTCAGGCAATGGTAATTCCCCCCTCCCCCCTGAAATTAAGAGATGCCCTGCTCCAAGCTTAAAGTATTCGTCAGAACTGAGAGATCTATGTTGTTGAAGAGAGGGATAGTTCGGCCTTTATTTCTTCCTCTGCATGTCAGTCGTCAGCCGATCAGCACGCTCCAAAAGTGTCATTTACTCTAAAATCTTCTGAGGTTTCGAGCGGATCTAACGCACACCTCTGTCAGCACCGTAGATAATGACACAAGATAAGTTAGTGAAGGTACTGAGCCAAATCAATATGTAAGAACTGAAGCCCCTCTGCCACTGATCGCTAAAGCAAACATCACTTACTCACATCAGCCTGTCAGACTTAAAGGGGCTCAGTGGAAATGATAAACATTTGAGCTCTCTTTTGGCTCTTTCATATGAAGAATGACAGGATGGTGTCATCACCATGATCTCAGGAGCTTTGTTTGATTTGATAATGCATCATCAATAATTAATTAAAGAAAAATGTAATTTGGTAGCACATGACAGGCAGGTAATGAGGTTTGATTGATTGGCATGCACAAATATTTTATGACTGAGCTTTAAGAAAGATCTCATGAAATGACGTTGAACACTGTTTTATCATCTATGTTTTTGAAACAGGAAGCTGGGATATTTTAAAGTCAGTCAACCATGATTTCCTACTTGCTAGTCAGAGGCAGGCGGAATTACAGATCTAGCGAATAACAGAATTAGGACACACCCATGAGTGCAAGAAGATAGGAAAAGTATCAATGGTTGATACCCCCCGCTATATCCATATACAAACCGTCATGTACAGACAGTGTTCAGATAAAGGCCATATTCATTTTTTTTTATAAACATATATTATAATACTAAATATTAAAACATATCTTCTGTTGAAGTCTCAGGACCAAAAATGGTTCATCCAATCATTGCATTTGGACTGAATGTCCTGATGTCCCACCTGCCTGTACAATATTCAACACTGCACAATATCCTGTCCAATATCCATATGCAAACAAGCTATTTCTACAGCATGATTACGTCATTTTTTATGATGAGGTGGATGTTTTAATCTATGAAACTTGCAGGATGTTTTAAAGACCTCTTATAGACCATTTCACAAGATGTAAACAACACTGGCCCAGAAGCACTTCCTGTTTCAGTTTTTTAACACTACATAAAAGCTGGGATAAAATACAACCAACAGAACATTTAATACTGAATCAAAAAGTTAAACAAACATCTTTAAGATGTTTTCTTTACATGTGAAATAAAGAAAACAGTTACAAACTGAAACAGGAAGTGCTTCTGGACCAGTGTTGTTTACATCTTGTGAAATGGTCTATATATCAACAGATCAAGGACAATTAGATTTAGCATTTTATGAACCCTTTAAGTTGCTGAATTCAAATTCATTTCGGTATGTCAGCTGAACTTAATTATTTATTTAAAATATTTATTTGTCTGATACTTATTTAGCCATGTGTGAGATAATGTGCAGTTTCATTACTGAAAAATATATTATGCCTCATTCATTTGCTGTATCACTTAATAATCTCCAATTACTAACAATATACAGTAACTGTATCTAAAAACATCTAGGTGAAAACTAAATGTAACATTCAACCACATAATCAAATCAACACATTTACATTTACATGGCATGGATAACACCATCAAACAGCTCAAATGTATGAGATCGGAAAGTGACACTGTCAACTATGAATTCATTACATGCTTCTAATCTGGTAAAAGGGATTTAACTGATATAGGAATTATACAAATACATATTTATTAATTTGTTAATCATAAAACCAAATGACCCAGTTCTGTTTTGGGCCACCTCTGAAGATTTCTTGCACTATGCATGCACCCTGGTTCATTTTTCTTTTCACTTTCAATTAGACTGAAACCTGCTCACCTCTGTAACAGCAAAGACTCTCTTTCCGCACGGCACAACCTTGTACCACTTGTCATGCAGCATGTCCATGTAGCCATCTGACTTGTAACGGCTGATGAATTCAGATATGTTGGAGGTGAGTGGCGAGTTCTGGGGCAGTCCAATGCCATAACCTGAAGGAGAAACAAAACCACTTAGCTCATTCAATTCATCAAAACACCACCAGAACAGCGCAGTCTCATCCCAAGACGTCATGTAACTGACGTTTTGGGACGTCTTTTGACCATACGTCAATATTCGCCTTTTTAGGGCCCCCTTAAACGTCGGTAGATGAGATTATGGGATCCTAACTCTACCCCAGACCTAAACCTAACCCTAAACCTAACCCGTCACCTAACTGACGTTAAAAGTAAAGCGTCAGTTGTATGACGGCCCGGGATCGCCATCTACGTAGACCGACGTTTAAGGGGGCCCTAAAAAGGCGGATATTGACGTATGGTCAAAAGACGTCTGAAGACGTCAGTTATATGACTTTTTAGGATGAGACTGTGTTGACCAGAACAAACAGAATATGCTACAAGGTTCATTAAACTGCCTATTTAATGATCACAAATTTCGTGTTTTGACAAGTTAAGTCAATAAATGACACCTGAATAATGCTTAGCACAATTAGCACAACATGCTACTCTACACTTTTTCACTAAAAGCCTCTCAAAGGCTGTTTCTCAATGCAAAGGAAGGTCTTGTGCTCCCGTTGAAACCGCTCTTGCAAGGTGATCTTGAAAGAACAAACTTGGAAGGACACGAGGACACAGAACGCATCTTGTGATCTTGCTGCTTGACTACCTCAGCAAATAGCGATTAACGACCAAAACACAATAAATAAAACATTCACATTTACATTTATTCATTTATCTGATGATTTTAAGGGTCTCTGGTAGGGGTGCAACGGATCAAAAAACTCACGGATCGGATCGTTTCTCGGATCAGAGTCACGGATCGGATCATTTTTCGGATCAGCAAAAAATAAAACAAAAATAAAAGACAAGACAAATAAACATAGGTTTTGTCTTTTTGATTATTAACACTTTTAAATTGTGAGCGGTGAAGAGCTATCTTCTGTATCGTCACATAGCTCCGTTCCCCTAGAAGTCCACCTGTCTGTCGTGAGCGCAACAGATGTCATGTCGTAACGTGGCTCAAGTACTTTCAGTATGTGTTTAAAGCCCTCGTTTTGTACAACCGAATATGGCCTCATGTCTGCAGCTATAAACACACCGATAGCAATTTGTGATGGCTTTAGCCCGGTCTGATTATGCAACAAGGGGCTGCTTAAATGCCGCGGTGGTACGTCTCGGTTTTATCTACTAACCTCTTTCCTTCATGTTATATTTGATGGAAAATCCAAAATGGTCCCATACAGGTGATTTAAATGACGCGGGGCGTTCAAGCTTCTCCGTTCCTCCGCTCGCTATGACGAAACCGTGTGTTGACTGAACAACATGCGCACATTTTTTATTTTTTTTTCATAATCAATCCGCGGATCACGTGTGAACCAAACCGAAGACTTTGATCCGAACGAATCACGGATCAATGATGATCCGTTGCAACTTGCACCACTAGTCTCTGGAGCAACTAGGGGTTGAGTGTCTTCCTCAGGGACACATTGGTGTCTCACAAACCCGGGTCTCTCACACCAAAGGCATGTGTCTTATCAACTGCCCCATCACCACCCCAAAACATAACATCACAAACAAATCTGGGATTTTTAACGGTTCGATTCTCTATATTCATCATTCTCTTGATGCATCCTCGATATCAAGAACACTTCCAGGCATTTCCATGCGTCCTCTGTACGAGTTGAACACAAGGGCTTTCTCACTCGCTACTCACACGTTGATCGATTACTCCTGTCGGCCTTGCTGCTGGTTTGCATCTGTATGCTCTATGTTGCTTTCTGGTTTGAATCTTAATTTACTATCATACCTTATTTTCACTGTTATGGCGATGATACTCAGCTCTATATCTCTTCGTGCCATGACGAAACTTGCCAATTTAAGAAATTAACAGGTTAGTTCATGCGTTCATGACCTCAAGGCTAGATTATTGTAATGCTCGTATGGGTGGTTGCCCTGCACTCATAATAAACAATCTACATCTGGTATAAAACTCAGCAGCTAGAGTTACTAGAACCAGGAACCATATTAGCCCGGTTCTGTCAACACTGCATTGGCTCCCTATTAAACATCATATCAATTTAAAATATTGCTGATGACTACAAAGTACTATATGGTTTAGCTCCTCAGTACTTGAGCGAGCTCTTTACACATTATATTCCTTCATGTCTATTGTTATCTCAAAACAAAAGTTGATAATACCTATATTAAAACAAACTGCTGATGGCAAATCCTTTTCCTATTTAACACCTAAACTCTGGAACAGTCTTCCTAACATTGTCTGGGAAGCTGACACACTCTGTCAGTTTACATCTAGACTAAAAATCTCTTTAATAGGCATACACATAGAAAATGATGCATTCAAATCAGTTAAATGAATATTAGGGTGCATAAATTAGGTCAGCCGGAACCGGGGACACTTCCTATAACTCCCGATGTACTCATTACATAAATAAGAAGAATGGCATCTACGCTATTTCAGCCCGTTCTCATCCTTTAGCGTCACATAGAACGCTATATGACAAAACGGCGCTATACTACGCATATGGCACCCTTTATCGTTAATATTCACACGAACCCAAGGCGTCATAAATCCTTTAGCGTAACATGAGACTACCCTACCCTACCCCACACCTAAACCTAACCATCACAGCGCGTGTTATATTAACGATAACGGATGCCATGTGCGTAGTATAGCGCCGTTTTTTCATATAGCGTTCTATATGACGCTAAAGGATGAGAATGCGTTGGCTATTTTAGTCTTTCTGCTTATTCCGAGGTTTACTGTAATCAGCTGGATCCATTCCGTATCCAGACCAGATGGAGGACCTGCGCCTAGACACGACCACAACCCATGATGTAGTCAGCCGGATACGGGCTGTATCCGCGTCTAGACACAACCAAAATGCATCCCTGAAGTGTCAGCAAAGATTGTGTCAACTAGACTCTCAAAGGCCTCATCGACATGACAGCCATTAGCACTGATCCTCAACAAACCCGTCTCCATCTCAATGTGATGACTCTGATCTTAAACCAGATGGAACTAGATAATATTCTGATTGTTCCAAACCAATCTGACTTTTGACCTATAATGCTGCCTGAATCATAGTCATACACGATTCGTTCATTGGCCAGAGAAGAACTGGACTGAGCCTGGGGTCTTCCAATGTTTTTTGGGTTTTTTTTTTTCTCCATTTGGCCCTGATGGAGTTTTGGTTCCTTGCAACAGTCGTCTTTTTCCATCTTTGTTGACATTGGCTTGCTTGTTATGGCGCTTTTCCACTACACAGTACCAGCTTGACTTGGCTCGGCTTGCCTTTGTTTGGTTTGGTTTCCTGTACCTGCTTTCGGGTACTTTTTTTTATTTCGGTTTATTTTTTGTAAAGCGAGCTATGTCGGTACTAAAATTGACGTGAAAACAATGCCGACTGCTGATTGGTGAGAGAGTATCATCACCATTTACTGCGTCATCATTGCACGTGCCAGATAGAGTATCCAGAATATTGTTACTAAACTTACTACTATTATTATGGCAACTCAGAGTAATTTGCCGCGGTCAAACGAGGAGGTGCAGACTTTCCTTTGTTTGGTTGCCGAAAAGAGGATCCAGTGAGAGCTTGATAGGGCAACGAGGAACGAAAGGCGTCGCTATGACGACCGGGTACTATTTGCGGCGGTACTATTTTTTAGTTTGTTACCGATTAATCAACCAATTAAATTTAAATTGGATACGTAATGAAAACATCCAAAACACTGCAAGTAAAATTGTGCTAAACTTTACTACGAAAATATGTAAAAAAACAGTACTGAACCAATGAAAATGTTCTGTACTTTTTAAATGAAATGAATATATACATACTAATCACTGAAGAATACAGACTATATTAAAGCCAACAAATGTTGGCTAAAACAAACGTTTTGCTGAAAAACGCTCAATGCACAATATTCCAGCCTAGGGTAAAGTCATAATGCACATTAACAATGATTTGAGACAAAGATTACAAAATTTAATGGAGAACTATGTGAGTGGTGCATTGTGGTGCAGCCGGATTTTGAACAGCTGCAGAGTCATAGCTGGGCATTGTCGGTGTGTGTGTATACTAAAAAAAAAAAATAGGGAAATCGGGAAATCGCAATGGAAGACGATTTTGATATATTTAAATATGTTTAGTGAAAGGTAAAACTTCCGAAATCTCTGTGTAAACAATGCGTGACGTAGACGCGCGAGAGATCACTTCTGGGATAACGTCTGGAGACGGTTCAGTTCGGTAGATCAGTTCGATGGCTGTTAACAAGAGGTAAAAACTATATAAATACTGTTCGTTTTCTCACACAAACCATTCGTTTCTTGTCTTAGGCCATCAGTGTGTACTTACATTCACGAGTCATTAAATCATGTTTAATTTTGAGTTCTCTGTGCATGCTCTTTGAGGTGAACCGAGGGAGGACCCCCTTAACCTCCAATGTATGACTGACAGACAACAACGGTTCGACCAAAAAATGTCAAAATTGAAAATGCTGTGGAAACAAAGACACCTACATCTTGGATGCCCTTGAGGTAAGCTAAAACATGTCAAAAATTAATTTCAAAGTAAACTATCCCTTTAAGAGTACTATCATGCATATGTCATTGACAGACCTGTGTTCCTAGTGGAAAACAGGCATGAATCTCATTCAATCAGCACACACATGGGAGACAAATTGAAATAAGATATTGGACGACAGGCATAATTAGCACAGTCAGGAGTCCTGCACAGCCCAGAAGGATCTGAATAAACAGAACATACTATTTTAGCTCAAACGGCTAAGGGAGGGTTAGGCCTGGAAATAGAGAAATTACAGCTAGAACAAAATATAGGGAAATATCAACAAAAATGAGCAAATATACTAGAACAAGTCAGTGGACTGTTTTCCCTCAAGCTCTCTGCAGTAAGGCTGTCACTCAACAGGCCCCACTGGTCCCTAAGTGGCTGACAGATCACAGATATTCAAATGTTGACACCTACACATTTTATCACTGCCAAGCTGCAACACGTACACACCAACACAGCGGCAAATTCACTAAATATTTGCGCTGCTTTAGCTGCATATCAGTCTTTAACCATACATTAACAAACCATGCAGGTGCAGAAAGAGCACTGCGTCATATGTAATTAAGAATTGCCGGTCCTACCTAATAAGCGACATAAGAGATTGCATAGGGCCCTCGTGGCCACCAGGGGTTCAACATTAAAGCTTGGTAATAATTACTTTGATAAAGTTTGCTTGTGTCTGTGGAAACTTGTGTCCACCACTGAATAAAAAAAAATGTAAAAAGTAATTGCGCAATTTGCTCACATTTAACTTGCAATTCTGACAATTCGGACAAATTTTACAAGAGATATAGGCCCGAACTCACAACTGCGAAAAGTTCAAACTGCGAGATTCTAAATTGTGACTTTGATTCTCAGAATTGTGCATATCGTTAGCCTCATAGCATAATTGCCTAAGTCATTTTTTTTTTTGCCAAATTGTGATATCTGCCTATCTTTACTGTCCTTCCACTGCTGCATCATCCTGCCTTTCTGCCAATGTCCTTAGCCAATCACAACACTTATTAGGATCCAAAAACACTATCTGCCTTAGTCATCTCTTTGACTTAGGCAGTTTTGATACAAACAAAATGGCAAAAAACGTGGAAAGACACATATGTCCAGAAGTGATGTATTAGCTCTTCTGTTTGATTCGTTTTCATCTGAGTTCATATTTCTTAAATATTCTAAACACTAAATGTAATTTCAGTCAATCAAAGGGATTATAAACTGTGTATTTAAACTTGAAATCACATTTTTTTGCTACAAGATAACACTAACTAAATATTACCTAATTTCTGGTCAGAACATCACCATAAAAATACATTTAGGTAAATTTAGGCAAGTTAAGTAATTTTTCAAGCATTTACTTTTTATTTTAGGGGCAAAACGATTTGTTTTAGAAATTAGACATTTTGACTAGACATAAGAAGTATTTGGTAAGATTTAGATTTTTTTGGGTAACACTTCACAATAAGGTTAATTAGTTAACTACATTAATTAACATTAACTAATAATGAACTGCACTTATACAGCATTTGTTTATCTTTGTTCATGTTTATTTTTCTGCATTTAGTAATGCTTTATTAAAATCTTGTTAAAATACTTTAATTCTCTGTGAACTAACATGAACAAACAATGAACAGCTTTATTTCTATAACATTTACAAAGATGAATAAATACTGTAACAAATGTATTACTCATTGCAAGTTCATGTTAGTTAATACATAATGTTTTATAAATTAACCTTTTTGTAAAGTGTTACCTTTTTTCAGTGAACATATGAATTGTGTTAAAATATTCAACAGCACTTTGTTCTGCTTTATTGTCAGGAAATGTAGTGGAGTTAGATGATTTAGATGAGAGTAGACCTGAGAAAGAAAGTAAAGACGTAGACATGGGGCAACAGATAGAAGAGGAAATAGCCAGTAAAGCCTCCAGAGCTGAATCAGATCCTGATATATTGTCAAATAGTGAAATCGATGACACTGTCTTGGATGAGGACTATAGACCTGAGAAAGATGACAGCCCAGATAATGGTAATGATACAGACACAGCTACCTCAGCGAATCAACATCCACAAAGAACCATTCCACTGGGTCCCACTCTTTCCTGCCAAATTGTCAATTACTCTCAGGAAATTCAATGACTTGCAGGCAATGAAACCAGTACTACCAAGAGTGGCCCACCAGTATTATGACAACCTCCCTCATCAATAGACAGTGTGAAAATGAGTGTGCACAGCACCCGAGTAGAACTTGGTGGGAAAGGAAAAGTGGTTAAGGTTAGACATTAAGAAACAACTTGGTTAAGTTACACATCTTGGTTTAGGAGAGAAAAACAACTTTTGTTATATTATGTTTGCATTTATATGTAAGAGAAAAAATGCCTACGTCATGGCATGTTCTGCCTATAAGTCACTTTTATTTGGTAGGCAATTGGTGATGGATCTTTTTCTTTTTGCATACTTGTTCACATATCTGGTTGAATGTACTGTTATAATATCAATACAAAAATCACCATGTGATTTCTAAATATTATGTTTTTTCCTGTTTTCCAAAAACATTGAAATATGACTTAGGCAATATATATATATATATATATATATATATATATATATATATATATATATATATTACTGGTGTGCATCTTGCGACAAAACAGTGGTACAGGTCAGTGCAAGTTACTTTCAGTTAAAACAGCTCAAACTTGCTTTTTTGTCTGGGACTAGCTTAAATCTTCTCTGTGAAACAAGGGGGGAAATGATTTATATTCTGTGTCTCTCTACAGTCATAAATTCTGAGCAATTTCACGACTGTGACAAATAATTTTGCACCATTTAAGGACAGAACTGAAGGGCAAGACCACTCTGTTAAATTATGGCTGATGCATGAGACCATGCTTATTATTAATCCATTAAAAACATGCATAACATTGTCCAGCACGTTTACAGAGGTATTAAACGGGCCGAGTGAAAATGACCAAGCACAAGACCTGAGACAACAGGCATATGCTAATTAACACGACTCGAGCGGGGCATGAGCTCAATTAGCCCAGACACCCAGCTGAGGAAATAAAAAAAACTAAAAACTGGACCACAACTTTACCCAATGTTCTCTCTTTCCTACAGCACACCTTTCAGCGCCTCCTCCTAGAAAGAGCTGTGCTTCCTGTATAGGCAGCTCAGGAAAACAACCCAGGTTTGCATTTAAATTGGCTTCTCCACTAAAATGCATGACAGCAGGAGACATCTGTGCCAAGTTGACTTCTTACTTTTTCTTCCCTTGTCAGTAGGGGATTTGTTAAAATATGCAAATGTAAAGTTTGAATATTTCTGCCCAATTTGTCTTTGTTCTCTTTATTTCCCTCAAGCACAGTATCTACTCCCTGATGGCAGTCCAGATTTCTAATTACACCCATTTTGCTCAGTGAATGACATTACATGGCAGATTTCGTCATGTCTATGTCATTATTCTGTCATTTCGGTCTGTTTATTCGTGGTTTGGTTACAGGGCTCTGACACTCTTTCTTGGTGAGCATGTGGTTTTGAGTTCGCTCAGGCTGTACACTCTTCTGTCCAAGTGCGTTTTGTGTTCGGTGATCCTGCCCATCTTGACTTCTGAGAGACACTGCCACTCTAAGAGGCTCTTTTTATACCCAATCATGTTGCCAATTGACCTAATAAGTTGCAAATTGGTCCTCTAGCTTTTCCTTATATGTACATTTAACTTTTCCGGCCTCATATTGCTACCTGTCCCAACTTGTTGGGAATGTGTAGCTCTCATGAAATCCAAAATGAGCCAATATTTGGCATGACATTTCAAAATGTCTCACTTTCAACATTTGATAATGTTAATCTATATTCTATTGTGAATAAAATATAAGTTTATGAGATTTGTATTTCATTGATTTTTTACTCACAATTTGTACAGTGTCCCAACTTTTCTGGAATTGGGTTTGTGTATGTGTATATAATATAGGATTTTCCATTACTTTTGTAAACATTGTAAACATTCATATTTGGCCCCTCTGCTCCTGACATCATATCAGTTGACAGAATACACAAAGTCCAACATGAATCATGAATCATGCGCCTAACAGAGCAGACTACCTGCGGGAAGATAAGTGTTGAGGTGTTTTGCAAAAACATTTTTTTTTTTTTTCCAAATTTTTGCATAAATGGCATTTCTGTGTTCAACGAACAGTTAGGCTAACCATTTGATGACTGACTTTAATTTGAGAGTGAGTTGTTTACCCATCTTCAGTCTAGCTCACTATAATAAACAATAATTACGTGTCATCATTAAAACGTAATTACAATGCAGTAATCTGTCGAGTTACAGACAGCTGTCAATAAGGCAATAGCAACATTAGCGAATAGCACAGACGACATTTGCCAAAGGTTGCAGCCCAGAAGTGTTCCAAGCGCAGGAATAGATACAGACAAAGGACAATATCTGCATCTATCTCATACTCTCTTGAGTAGGTTCTTTTAGAATAAGTAATTACTTCACAACTGCTAAAAAAGGTACGTTCTATATAGTATGAATATGTGTATTATGAACGCAATCCGGACGTTCTATGTACATCAGCCCAATTAAGCGGCAACCTTCCAGTCTCGTACTTGAATCCAACATGGAAGTGACTTGCAACTGGCCGCAAGAGACAGGAAGTGGACAGTGGAAACCGACAGATATTGTATCATTGAAAGGCGGCATTTTTTTCCGGGACGTCCACTTATTTAAAATTGGAATTTCTTTGAAAAATCTTTGGAGACTTTTGGGATACTACAAAACTGCAGGAAATATCACTCTGTGCAAATGATTTTTAGATATTTTATTACAAAATTCCGACACATTGTGCCCTTAATTAAATTATAGCCTTCTGAATTTTAAAGGGTAACTAAACCCCTGGTCAGAGCCTGACTCCACCCACTGGCAATATTTGAAAAATGCTGAAAAAGTGGGCAGACCCCAGCGGAGATAGAGGGGACGATATAGATGCTAAAACACTATCCTGATCGTTTTCAATACTCGCAATTCCAACTCCTGACTCGGTACAGTGGTTTTGACGAAACAAGCTGGTTTTTATACTGCCGCTCGTACCAAGAGCGTGGTGAGCTGAAACCTGCGTACGTCACGAAGTGCGGAACATCCAATAGGAAAATTCAACTGCAGTAGCCACAGTTCACACAAATGTCAAAAAAGTTACCCGAATCAATGACTGGTATTAATAAAGATCCATTCTTACAGATCATTAACTAAACAAAGTTGGTTTAGGGTTGAGTTACTCTTTAAAAATCAATCACATTTGGCCATTTCACTTTTCCTGTTTTTCTGTCCCAAATTTAAGACCTCTTGAAATTATAATATACATATAAACTTGTCGTATTCAATTTAAGCCATTTAAGACTTTTAATGGCTTCAAACTTAATAAAACAGTGATACAGAACATAAAAATGTTTAACAGCCTTTAAATCTCCTTTATAAATGCTTTATAAGGCATGGATAGTCCTCACTTTAGATGAGCTCACAAACATAGTTAACTAACCACTACTATATGCTTTAAAAGTACCCAAATTAACCCTGAATTACAGCATAAATACATGCTAATAAAGCATTTATTAACACACTAAGTAACCATCACTATATGTCTGAATAATAAGATGTGTGAATGTACATTTAAATAGTTTATTAATCATTTACTTACACGTTCTAAGTGATCTTATGAACCACTGACAACTCTTAAATAACTGGTTTATTAAAAATGCAATTCTTCATTTAGAAATGATAAAATGATCATTAATAAAGGATGAAAATACAATTATTAAATAAATTATAGATATGCTTTTAAATCGAGAAGAAAGCATTTATAGCTGTATTTATAAACTGCTTATTAATGTCTATTAAAGGGATAGTTCACTTTGAAATTAATTTTTGATATGTTTTAGCTTACCTCAAGGGCATCAATTTTGACATTTTTCAGTCAAACCGTTGTTGTCTATCAGTCATACACTGGAGGCTAAGGGGGTCCACCAAAAAGCATGCACAGAGAAGTCAAAATTAAACATGATTTAATGACTCATAAATGTAAGTACACATTGATGGCCTAAGACACGAAACGAGCGTTTTTTGTGAGAAAAAGAACAGTATTTATATCGTTTTTACCTCGTGTAATCACAGTGACGTCCAAGTGATCTGAATCAGTTGTGCAATGTCCAACTGAACCGAACTGAATCAGTTCAATGTTACGCCGGAAGTGATTGCTTGCGTGTGACGTCACTCAATATTTACACGGAGATTTCGGAAGTTTTACCTTTTACTAAACATATTTAGATATACCGAAATCGTCTTCCATTGCGGTTTCCCGTATATCTAAATATATTTAGTGAAAGGTAAAACTTCCGAAATCTCTGTATAAACAAAGAGTGACGTAGGTGCGCAAGCGATCACTTCCGGCGCATGCGCAGACCGAAGCGCCCGTGCCGTCAGATCATTTTGTCATGGCTATGATTACAAGAGGTAAAAACGATATAAATACTGTTCGTTTTCTCACACAAACCGCTCGTTTCGTGTCTTAGGCCATCAATGTGTACTTACATTTACGAGTCATTAAATCATGTTTAATTTTGACTTCTCTGTGCATGCTTTTTGGTGGACCCCCTTAGCCTCCAGTGTATGACTGATAAACAAAAACGGTTTGACTGAAAAATCTAAAAAATGAAAATACTGTGGAAACAAAGACACTTACATCTCGGATCCCCTTGAGGTAAGCTAAAACATATCAAAAATTAATTTCAAAGTGAACTATCCCTTTAATGCTTTATAATTTCAAAGTGAACTATCCCTTTAATGCTTTATGAATGATGAATTAACTGTTTGCTCATGCTTAATGATTATTAGTGTGTAGTTATTATAAAGTGTTACCAAACTTGGTTATTTTTTTATTTTTTCAAATGAGCAATCGTTTTGCTTGATAATACCCTTATTCATCGTCTGAAATCGTTTAAAGCCCTTTGAACAGTTTGCAGTTTGCACTGAAACTGTCTTTTGGACCTTGAACCGTTTGGTTCCCATTGAAGTCCATTATATGGAGAAAAATCCTGGAATGTTTTCATCAAAAACGTCTCGGTTACGTATGTAACCCTCGTTCCCTGAGTAGGGAACGGAGACGTTACGTCAGAAGTGACGGAGATTGGGGGATTTCGCATAGAAAGCCAATCCTCTTCGAGTATTAAAACACGAGCCAATGGCATGCAATGCCTTGGGGCTGCGGAAATTTGCATAGCGTACTCCGCCCTACTCCGTGAGTATAAAAGGAGGAAGTGAACGCAACCGCAGTATGTCTTCGCTGAGGAGCCAAGACTGAACTCGGCCTCTACCCAGCGATACAGCAGAAGTGGCAGGGAGACGTAACGTCTCCGTTCCCTACTCAGGGAACGAGGGTTACATACGTAACCGAGACGTTCCCTTTCGTAGTCACTTCGAGTTACGTCAGAAGTGACGGAGATTGGGGGTCTGTGCCATCACGCCATCTTCAAGCTGTCTTCCAGTGCCCTGCGAAAGACTGAACCCCCGAGCCTTACCTCTTTTTTTTTTTTTTTTTTTTTGGGGATCCGACTTTGACACAGGATTACCAAGGTACACTGGGAAACATATCCCGAAGGGGACATGCTACCAGCTGCCTACCGAAGGGAGGACTTAAGAATACACATATGGCCACATAGGGACGCATATGGAACACTGGAGTACCAACCGCAGGTGGCTACTGATTTAAACTCCAGGGGTGGCAGATGGCTTGCCGAGGGAAGACACATGCTCAGAGAGGCTTACAGTGGATAATACACATGAGACGGTTACCATGGGGAACCGTGCGCATGGAGGCACCTAGCTAGCATCCAGAGCCACGCAGTGGTGCCCGCATCGTCGGTGCTGGAGGACTCAAGACTTCAACGGAAGAACTGAGGAAATATCGCACTTATCCAGTCCGGGGAGTGGAGTGGCGAGCAAGCGAAGACACCTGAGCGGATCCAGAACTGGCCGAAACGAGTACGTGAGAGGATACCGGCTCAATTCGCAGATTATAGAATCTGGCGAAGGTGTTGGGTGTCGCCCAGCCTGCAGCTCTGCAGATGTCTGTTAGCGAGGCGCCGTGCGCTAAAGCCCAAGAGGAGGCTACACTCCGAGTGGAATGGGCCGTCACACCAAGGGGGCACGGAAGGCCTTGCTGCTGGTAAGACAAAGCAATGGCATCCACTATCCAGTGGGACAGCCGTTGCTTTGAGAGAGCCCTTCCCTTCTGGCTCCCTCCATGACAGACAAAGAGCTGGTCTGAGGTCCTGAAACACTGCGTTCTGTCGACATAGGTGCGGACAGCACGTACCGGACAGAGCAGTGCCAAGGCTGGGTCTGCCTCCTCCGGGGGCAGCGCTTGCAGGTTCACCACCTGGTCCCGGAAGGGAGTGGTGGGAACCTTGGGCACATATCCAGGCCGGGGTCTCAGGATCACGTGAGAGTAAGCCGGCCCGAACTCCAGGCACGCTTCGTCAACGGAGAATGCGTGCAGGTCCCCCACCCTCTTGATGGAGGCCAATGCAACCAGGAGTGCTGTCTTCATGGACAGAAACTTTAACTCTACTGATTGCAAAGGCTCAAAAGGATGCCTCTGCAGAGCACTTAAAACTACCAAGAGGTCCCAAGAGGGTACGAGGGGAGGACGAGGCGGATGCAGCCTCCTCGCTCCCCTCAGGAACCTGATGACCAGGTCGTGCTTCCCTAAGGACTTACCTTCCACTGCTTCATGAGAAGCGGCAATGGCCGCGACGTAAACCTTAAGGGTGGAGGGCGACAGCCTGCGCTCCAACCCTTCTTGCAGGAAGGAAAGCACGACACTGATCGAACATCTCCGGGGGTCTTCTCCGCGAGAAGAGCACCAATTGACGAAGAGGTTCCACTTCAACGCATAAAGGTGTCTCGTGGACAACGCTCTTGCGGAAGTGATGGTTGCCGCCACCGCAGGTGGCAGCGAACTCAAACCTGCCTCGTCCCGTCCAGGAGCCACACGTGCAGCCTCCAAAGATCGGGACGAGGGTGCCACAGAGTGCCCCGTCTCTGAGAGAGTAGGTCTTGTCTCAGAGGAATAGGCCAAGGAGGTGCTGTCGCGAGGAGCATGAGATCGGAGAACCACGTCTTGGTGGGCCAGTAGGGGGCTACCAGCAAGACCTGCTCCTCGTCCTCCTTGATCTTGCACAACACCCGTGCAAGGAGGCTCACTGGGGGAAACGCATACTTGCGTGGGCCCCGTGGCCAGCTGTGCGCCAGCGTATCCGAACCGAGAGTGCCCCAGGTCAGAGAATAAAACTGGGCGCAGTGGGCTGAGTCCCGGGAGGCGAACAGATCTATCTGTGCCTCCCCGAACTCTTTCCAGATCAGCTGGACCGACTGGGGATGGAGTCGCCACTCGCCGGAGATAGGGCGGACCCGAGACAGCTCGTCGGCTGCCCAGTTCCGGTCTCCAGGAATGTGAACTGCACGAAGGGACCTCAGGTGCTTCTGACTCCATATCAAGAGGTGGCGGGCGAGCTGCGACAACCGGCGCGAGCGTAGACCCCCCTGGTGGTTGATGTACGCTACAGCCGTAGTGTTGTCTGAGCGGACAAGCACATGCTGGCCCTTGAGCAACGCTCTGAAGCGGTGCAGGGCGAGCCGTACTGCCAGCAGCTCGAGGCAATTGATGTGCATGAGGCGCTGGGCCCCCGTCCAGGAGCCGGCGGCTGCATGCCCATTGCACATGGCACCCCAACCCGTGGTAGATGCATCCGTGGAGACGATGAGATGCCTGGAAACTCGCTGAATAGGGACGCCCGTCCGTAAAAAGCGGAGGTTCGACCACGGGAAGAAGGTTCGCCGGCATGTCGGAGTCACTGGGACTCGGAGCGAGCCGCGATGCCATGCCCACCTCGGGACTCGATCGCGAAGCCACAGCTGAAGCGGTCTCATATGAAGCAAACCGAGCGGCGTTGCCGCGGCCGCGGATGCCATTTGCCCCAGGAGCCTCTGAAAAAGTTTCAGTGGAACCGCACTCTTGCCCTCGAACTGACGAAGACAAGTCAGCAGTGAGTGCGCGCGCTCGTTCGTGAGCTGCGCGGACATGGCGACCGAGTCTATCTCCACGCCGAGAAAAGAGATCCTCTGCACGGGGCAAAGTTTGCTCTTTTCTCGGTTGACCCGAAGGCCCAGACGGGCTAGGTGCCGGAGCACCAAGTCTCTGTGTTCGCAAAGCTGAGCTCGAGAGTGTGCTAGTATCAGCCAGTCGTCGAGATAATTCAGGATGCGAACCCCGTGTTCGCGAAGGGGAACAAGGGCTGCCTCGACGATCTTCGTGAAGACGCGAGGGGACAGAGCTAACCCGAATGGGAGAACGGCGTACTGATATGCCTGGCCCTCGAAGGCAAACCGAAGAAACGGTCTGTGTCGAGGTAAGATGGACACATGGAAGTACGCGTCCTTCAGGTCGATCGCTGCAAACCAATCCTGATACCGAACACATTCGAAAATGCGTTTGGCCGTGAGCATTTTGAACGGTAGTCGATGGAGAGAACGGTTCAAAATGCGCAGGTCCAGGATCGGTCGTAACCCACCGGTCTTCTTGGGGACAATGAAGTAGGGGCTGTAAAACCCGGACCTCACCTCGGCTGGAGGGACCGTCTCGATTGCACCCTTCGCCAGCAGGGTCGCAATCTCCGCTCTCAGGACTGGGGCATTGCCACCGACTATCGTGGAGCGAACTCCCCTGAAGCGGGGAGGAGACCGTGCGAACTGAATCGCGTAGCCGAATCTGATCGTTCTGATGACCCAGCGGGATACCCCGGGAAGCGCTAGCCAGGCTTCCAGGAAGTGAGCCAACGGGGTCATGTGAACCACAGACGTCCCCCCGGAGGGGCAGCGTGGCGGGTCGACTGGCACGCGTGCAGGGTTACCCCGCTCGGATGCGTCGAAGCCCGCTCCCCGACAGAAGGGACCAGGGAAAGCGGAGCGTTCCACGGGGGTCCGTTCTGCCGGGGGTCTGGCGAGAGAGGGGGAAGGGATTGGTGTAGCCCGGGGACGACACACGCACCCTTCCGCGCCCTCCGAGACAGAGAGGAGTGAGTGGGCCGACACCCTGGGGCATCGGGGGCACTCACTCCAGTCTGTGAGCTCAGTGAGGATGTCAAGTCTTTCTTTAACCAGTTCAGGGTGCTGCCCACCCGTGGGTGAGCAGCGGGGAGCTGAGAACAAAAGATTCTCCCCCGGCCCTCCACCGGGGGAAGGAGGGGGCCTGCTACCGCCTCCTGTGAAAGACTCGAGATCGTCACTGAGCGGCCCGTGTCAGGATCTTCGCTTGGCCTGGCGTTTAGCGGGGCGAGCGGCCTGAGGGGGCTGTGACGCCGGCCTGCGGCCTCCTCGACGCCGGGGCCCGGGTGAAGGCTGCTGCTGGGGCCGGGCGGGAGGGAGGGGAGCCGCAGGGGGGCGTCCTCGGCGGCGAGCAGGGGGAGGCGCCTGTGCCGACGACTGGGTGGAGGCAGCAGCTGGTCGTCGGGGCAGAATGTGTTTGATGGCCTCCGTCTGCTTCTGGGCGGTGGAGAACTGTTGGGCGAAGTCCTCGACCGCACCGCCGAAAAGGCCAACCTGGGACAGCGGAGCGTCGAGCAGACGAGTCCGCTCAGCGCTCCGCGTATCCGACAGGTTGAGCCACAGATGACGCTCCTGAACCACGCTAGTGGCCATCACCTGACCAACGGCGCGAGCAGCCACTTTCGTTGCCCGGAGAGCAAGGTCAGTGGCGGACCGCAGTTCTTTGAATGCCGTCGTGTCAGTCCCGCCCTCGTGCATGTCTCTGAGCAACTTCGCTTGGAAGACCTGCAAAGTGGTCATAGCATGCAGAGCGGAGGCCGCCTGTCCCGCCGCTCTGTAGGATCGCGCCGCCATAGCAGACGAGAACCCACAGGCTTTGGATGGGTGCTTAGGAGGACCACGGGTGGAGGCGCTCTGTGGACACAGTTGCATCGCAACAGAGCGCTCCACCGGGGGCATCCCAGTGTACCCACGGGCGGCCCCGCCGTCGAGGGGGGGAAAGGCGGGGGAGAGATCGCGCTCTCGAGTGGACAAAGGAGCCCCCCAAGAGCGCGATAACTCCGCATGCAGCTCGGGGAAAAAAGGTATTGGAGTCGGCCGTGGCTTTGCAGCGGCAGCCTTGTCCAAAAACCAATTATCCATCCGTGAGAGGTCGGGGCAGGATGGAGGTTTCCATTCTAGCCCGATACTCCCAGCGGCTCGAGACAGCATGGCCGTCATCTCGGGATCTGACGCGGACAACGCTGGGACTCCCGAAGGAGGCAACGCAGCCGGATCTTCCTCTCCCGAGGAATCAAGCCCGCCTAGTGATGCTGTGATAGACATCGCATCATCATCTGGGGCGCTGCTCGAAGCAGCCGGTGCCGCCGAAGAGACAACCGACCGAGTCGAACTAGCGCCCGCTGGCTCACGCACTGAGGCGGGAGGTGTGGCCCGAGGAATCGTCGGGGCTTTATCCCACACCGTCACCGTTAGATCGCCCGGTCCCCGGGTCGACGGGCCCCCTTTCGTGAAGGAAGCCGATCGAGTAGGGGGGACCGGGGCTCTCACTCTAGTGAGATCATTGAGCCGCGACCTCAGTGTGGAGATGGTCATGGTCCCACAGAAGGAACATGAGTCATCCACGAACGCTGCTGCTGCATGCTGAATGCCCAAGCAAACAAAGCAGCGTTCGTGACCATCAGATGACGACAGAAATCTACCACATCCAGAAGGGCACGGGCGAGCCATCTTTAAAAAGACGTGCCGCGTGCAGCTCTTTTACAGAGAGGAGAGAAATTCACTCTTTCAGCGCTGAGGCTACCAGGGAGAAGCGCAAAGTCTGGCAAACCACTGCACAGATCGCAGGCAATGCAGAATCTCGCTGGGTACCGCCGTCACACCAACACTGAAGAGGACGCTCGTCTCGAAGAGTCTTGAATCAGCTTTGAGGAGTGAAGAGGTTCTCTTGGCTCCGAAGCGAAAACATACTGCGGTTGCGTTCACTTCCTCCTTTTATACTCACGGAGTAGGGCGGAGTACGCTATGCAAATTTCCGCAGCCCCAAGGCATTGCATGCCATTGGCTCGTGTTTTAATACTCGAAGAGGATTGGCTTTCTATGCGAAATCCCCCAATCTCCGTCACTTCTGACGTAACTCGAAGTGACTACGAAAGGGAACCTTAATTTCTTTTCGACTGAAGAAAGAATGACATCGATATCAGTTATCAGCAAATGTTTTTTTTTTTAAGTGAACTACTCCTTTAAAACGAATCTTTAAGATTCTGAGAACACTAAGAAAGAAAGGTTTGGAACAACATAAAGGTGATTAGGGTGAGTTATCTCTTTAATGTTACACACTAAACTGCCCAATGTGTCCAGTAAAATAGTTTGACCGGTACATTCTGCTTACCTTCTATAGCAAAGGGTTTGCCAACTGTCAGCAGCTTGCAGTCGGCATCAATGGACACCTCATAGTCCAGCAGGGCTTTGTCCATGATAAAAGCATCAAGTTGAGGCGGATCTGTCCTTCACAACATAAAAAGAGGGGGGGGCTACAAAACTACACACACAGGCAAGCACACACTCTCATTAAACATGCACAGTATGATTCCGGTGCAAATGGAACATAGACATCATTTGTCTGAGCTAAATGTTCATAAACTGCAGTGGCGTCCATAAATCAGCAGCTATTCCCTAAACCACATGCGAGCTGAATAGAGCCCGAAAAGGACTTTTAATGGATTGTGACACCTTAAGGGCAGCGGTCCACCCATACTTAATTTAATGATTAAGAAAAAGATGTCATTTATCAAAAAAATTCAGCTTGCAGCAAATTTGAAATTAAACATTTTTAGTAGCACTTTTGGTTCCCCACACATTTTATCCCAATCTGTGTTATCCCAATCTGGCAAATCAAAAATCTTTTAACATTTTACCAGTATATTCTTTTAAAATATTATTTTTTTGTCTAAATCTAGAGTAGACCTACAAATAATACTGCTTATAAACACCATCAAAGGGCAAATACAGACATACTGTGGCATAAATTTGAAAATCAAATATTTCAGAAATGAATTGCTTTGCTGGTTCATTGCGATACATATGGTCACTGATACCTCTGATCCTCTTCTCGAAATGAAAAAAGGATTAAAGTGTTTTCAGCCAATTTAAATACTTCATGGATCTTTGACTCTTTTGAAGGCGTTTGTCTCTTTTAAGTTTTTCTTCCAATTACATTCCGAATGATACATCCAAATATTAAATGAAGCAACTTCTATGCCATGATTTCAGGCTTAATTCTGCCATCTGTCATACAGACTCAAACCTTTACTAAGGAATTATGGAAGGAAGTGAGATGCGCTGACTCTCAAAATGTTAATATTCCTGCTGTTCTAAATTCATCTCTAGTGCGAGTGCAAACTAGGCTAGAAAAAAAAATCCATTTATGTGGTTGCTTTCAAACTTGTTAATTAAGCTTTAGATAAAAATCACATAAGAATTTTTAATTCTCCTCCTTTTTTCTATCATAGTTCTCCTCTGTTTTTTTATATAGCCCAAAAATAAATCAATATTTAAATAAATAAACAAACGAAAGCACACTCACAGAATTTGGTATGTGTGAGACAGACTGTGTCACTGCAGCTGGCAGGAAACAACAAACCGCTCGCCTGGCGAGCAGCAGTGAGAGGGAATCTCAGAACTTAGACTCAAATATGCTGAGAGAAAAAAAAAATGCTTCAGGCAAACACCTCATTTTAATGACAGCATTTTTCAAAAAATTGAATTTATTTGGCCGAGATATTGACACCTCTGGTATTGTCAACCAGTCACCAAGGGAGGACTGAAATAGAAAAGACTTGAGATTCAGCATTTGTATTGTAATGAACAGGGTGCAACTGCTGTTTGAATTATTGATAACTATGCACAGTTTTTTTTTTCTCCATGTGTTGTAAATTTCTCTTTGTACTAATAGTGTTTGGCGGTATGACTACACCAGGAGAACTTGAGCTGTGTCTGAAATCGCTCCCTATCCACTATATAGTGCACTATATCAGGTGTCGGCCATTTTGTAGTGGTGTCCGAATTCTGAGTGAACATCATTCCCTACATTCATTCACTACTTTTACCCACAATCCTCTCTGAATTCGAGTGTACATTCGATGTACACTTGCTGAAGCCCTATTTCCCACAATCCAATGCGGAGAGAACTGAGCGCGCATGAAAGTGCGGCGCGAGCAAGTTTAAACCAGAGATTACATTACATCCAGTTGAGGATTTGAAAAATATCCGTTAATCGTCGTTAAGAAGCATATTCATTTGAATATAATAACGGTCGCCGGAGGGCGCTCGACGACACGTCATCTGTGAACGTGAGAGTTACAATTTCAGTCGATGAAACTACAAAGCTGGCATGGAGGTATATAATTACAAAATAAAGTCATTATGATTGTTATTGTTGTTAATATTATTTTAGGTAATGTGAGGTAAAAGGAGTTTTATCAGTACGCGTGACGAAGCCTTTACTGCGACAGCTCCAACTCTCCGACGCACAGTGTAAACGTCAGCGTCAGAATTCACTCACTTCATTTCGTTCGCTCCTTGCAGATATAGTGCACTCAAATGCCATACACTATATAGGGATTAGTGAATGAGTGAACGAGTGAGCGGTTTCAGACACAGCTTTGCTGCCGTCTGCTAGATGAGTGCATTCTGTTGGGTGAATTTGTCTCTTACTTGAGAGTGGCGACCCCATCAGGTGTGGTGGGCTCATTGAATTTCCGCATATACTCGTGCATCTCAGGAAAACTCTTTTTCATGTAATCCTCTGCACTGCTTTCCCGAACAGTGCCAAATCGGAATCCCTGAGATGGGTGATGAAGCTGAAAAACAAGTCTTAGATTATAGTGCACTGTTTTAGCTTGCTCTACATGGTGATATCATGATAAATGCAATTTTACTTTATTTACATTAAATCAATTAATTTGTCAGACAGTGATTTAAATTGCATTCAAAGTATCCATTTTATCAGTTCATGCATTCCCAAGGAATAGCATAGCACCCATGACATTAGCATTGTCAGCGCCATGCTCGACTGATTTTAAAACTGAGACCACCCGTAAATGTCAACACTCGTTAGTTTTTCATCAACTTGACATGCCAGGCACTGTAACAGAAGCACGTAGGACTAAACTTCAGGATACATGTTATGTTTACACTAAAGTCTTTAAAGGTGCTGTATGTAATTTTTTTCACTGTTCTAAAGCGTAAAAAATACCATAATATGCTTGCAGATATTTAGGAAACACGCTAAGTTCACATGGATTTTCTGAAAAACAGCGCAACAGCCAGTTATTCTACTTTGTTATGTGCATTCCTTGTCGGAATGTGTGTTTTTGTTTTGTTCTGTGCGATACGGCACATTGCCAATTACCCAATAGTATTTTGTAGGGCTGGGCAAAAAAATCGATTTTTCGATTAATCGTTTTTTAAAATGTGGTCGATTCAAAATCGATTCACAACGGCCACGAATCGATTTTTTTCCATATAAAGGGCTCGCGGACGCGGTGCTGCATCTTCTCGTCTCTCTGCACTAGGCAAGCGCTGCAGCTGTCGATACACACACGCGTTCAGGAGTCGGGACATGACGGAATATTCACTTGCACAATCGGGCCAGCATTGCATCGTGACCTATGATCGTAACTAACATTTATCATTTATTTGCTCAAGCAATGTTAAACCATCCCGATCCGTGCTCGCGCACTCTCAGAGATTTCTTTCACTGCGTGCACAGCCTAAATCCGCCTCACAAACAGCTCGCCAGAAACAAAAGTTTTATCCCTGGATTACATCGCTTTAACACGCAACATTATGTCAAAACTCTGGTCTTGGTGAGTAACCTCGTAAAGACAGTCGGTAATGTCTTAAATTAGCATTAAACGCGTGTAACAGAAAGTTAATGAAACAGTAATGGATTCGCACACTAGTTCTTAAAGTGAACGCAGCCATTTGTGTCAGTCATTAATTCTGTTGTCATAACAACAGAATATAGTATTAATTGTAAGCAATCAGAATTAATAGCCTTTGTATTTTATTCAGTCTGGACTAAAAAGACTATCCAGTGTTATTTTACATTGGATTACTTTAGTCAGTTTCTGTAGTATTTCTGACATACCCAAAAAACTACCCCAAAATGTCTCTTAATTTTTGTCTTTATTCTATTGTATTTATTTGTGCTACTTTTTTCAATTTAATTCAAAGATTGAAATCAAGCTTCTATACATAAACTCTTAACGAAAAAAAAATACATTAACATTTAGGTAAGATCAATGTAAAAAATGTCTAAATATTTATATATTTATCTATCTTAAACATAAAATAACATGATACTGTTTGATCAAGCTGTGCGACTGTTCTGTGCGACTGTGCGACTCTTTTTTTGCATATTGCATCAAAATCCTGTCTAGTCTTTGTATGCATTTAGTGTACCTAAAATAAAAAGTGTTTTATATATAGGTTTATGGCTCTTAATTTTCTTGTATTAATTAACCACTAGTAAACGTATGCCCACTGTTCTTTTTTATAAATTATAAATATAGTATTTTTATTACATCTTCATTATAGTTGAATCGAGAATCAAATCAGGAATCGAGAATCGAAAATCGAATCGAGAATCGAATCGAACTGAGAGCTTGCGAATCGAAATCGAATCGAAATTGAAATGTGAATCGATACCCAGCCCTAGTATTTTGGGGTTGCCAGTTGGCAAAAATACAGCATATTGCAGCCATGGAGACCAATCAAACTGGGTCAGAGATCCAAGGGTCAAATATATTCATGGAGATCTAAAAATATTAAAAACGAGAATAAATCAACTCATAAACTTACAAGTCTGCTCGCCTCTATTGTCAATTGCGCTTGATCCTTTTGCTTTTCCTCAAACTGGCAACCAGCATGACCATTGATTCTGGTGGGGGAAACAACTCTTTCCAATATTTAGAATTTGGACTGCAGTACTCATTTCGCCAACTAGCTGTCAATATTACATACTGCACCTTTAAGGTAGATGACCTTGTTGTTAAAAAAAACAAAACAATAACATTACCTCTTCAAATATAGACTAAATTATAGCAACTTTGTTCTATGGAGGTTATAAATACAGTATGCACTAGAGCTGCACGATTAATTGTTAAAAGTTTGTGATCCAGATTCAAACATCCACACAATCTTATTTCTAAATGACAACGATTAGGTTGTGTCTAAGTACGCTCGTATCTGCTTTGGCCCTGCCGCTGACCCAGAGAGAGCAGTTATCATTTGTAGGTATGAAATAGCTTCACAAAAAGTTTCAACCACACAGTATCAAAATGTATATGCTATAATTCATATTATCATTGAAGTACTGGGATACAAGTTTATAGTTTGGATATAAACACTGACGTCTACGGTAGCAAACTTGAATCTTCAAATAAAGATTGTATTGATTACATCATTACACCAGAAGGTGGCGACAAATGACTGTTAAAAAATAGATTTTTTTTCATTGAATCATTCATTCATGAGATTTGTTTAAATTTCCTGATTCATCCAGCACTTAAACAAGTAACTCTTTATCTGCATATTAGTGAATCATTCGGTCAAACCACTAAAACAATTATATTATCTAAATATACTGTAGCAATTAACATTTTGTCTCTGCTAAATTACATCTGTTTAAACTAATAAAGCAAGAATCTCAAAAAAATCCAGAATCGTGCATCTCTACTATATGCCAAAGTGTCTCAAAAGATCTTACCTTGGCATCATGTACTCCAGAGAGCTCTTCAAAGGTCTTTTCCCCAACCATGACTGCAGCCAGATTTGCTGTGTAACTGGACAAAACCAGCAAGCAAAATATGGCCCACAGGTTCATCAGAAAACGTCCAGTCCAACACTTGGGCGTCTTACTAGAGACTGTTCGGCCAAAGAGGATGGCGTAGCAGAGGTTGAGGGCTGAGGAATAGGAGAAGACCTTCACACGGTTACGTCCATGAGGCGTCATGCCGAAGGGACTCTTCCATTCGTAGAGGGTGAGGAAGAGCGCTGTAATATGCAGTGCTACAAAGATGCCCATCCACATAGACCAGTGCAATGGCCACATGAATGCTCCAATAGGTGCAGCTGTGTCTTTACTGCGCACCAGTATTCCCAAACTTGTTGAAAAAAATGGACTGGTAAAGTCAATCACTTTACTGCGAGCCGAGTTGATGCTGAAGCTGGTGACAGCCATATCGGCAACCCCGCTCAGCAGGTCGCCCACCAGCCCCGTCCACTGCCCACCCTTGAGTGCACCATATTTTCCGTCGCCAACTATGTACAGGTCAAACTTGAAGTTCATGTCTTCTGCCAGCTTCTCCAGTAGATCAATGCAGTATCCATAGCAACACTTGCTGTAATCCGGTGGCAAGAAGCTGCTGTTGCCTTGAGCCCGCTCGGAATACAAGTGGTCCAGGGTTACCGAGCTGTTTGTCCCTGCATCCAGACAGTATTGCCCAGCGGGACAGTTCCCATCCTCATCTACCTCTCGAGTGAACACGAACGGGTGCTCCACCAGAGTGACCACACGCACGCGACTCCCCAACACAGGAAAGCCAGCCCGCCATCTACGACCTTCCCTGCCCAACTGGCCCTCTGTGCGCTGCCGAGGGGATGACCCTTGCCACAATCCCTGCTCCTCTACATCCAACCTACCGCCTTCCCAGCTGCCAACAGTCACCCAAGTGGGCTGACCGATGGCATCCCGCCGCAGACTCCAAATGTGGACCCTCTGAGAGGTGTGTACACGAGAAAGGTTGCGTTGAACGCTGACAGGGCCAGTCAACCCTACAAAGGACGTATTAGAGAGGAACCTGAGGGGAAAAGAATACAAGTGTCAAATTATGAGAACACTAACTATTTGTTAGCATTCCTATTTATGCCGAGTTGCTTGGCTCTGGAATTATGTAACCTGAAAGCTACCATCTTTGCTCATGGGAATCTTTCGAGTCTGAATTGTAAGTTCGAATGACCATCAATAAACAAAAATGCTTATGATCAGCACAAGCTAATGGGCCCAAGCTAATCGGGCCTGAAAAAATTACTCAGGGGGATCCCAGACAAAGACTCTGGTTCACAACTAGAGATGTGGTAACAGGATCAAACACAGGTTAAGCTTGCTTTATCCTCTCCAACAACAAAGCAGACAGTAAATATCTGCGGCAGAGCGGGAAGACCTGGGAGAGGGATTGGCTAGCTGGATGACTGACACGGTCTGGCATCTGTCACACCATAAACTACAGATGTTGCTTTCAAAGAGCAATATATTTAATTGTGAAACCCCCTTCCACTCTTCAGAATTACAGCCGCTCAGTCGGCAGCTGCTGCTCTGGTGCACAAGTCGGGTCACTTAAGGAAATGTCTTGACATTGAGCTTGTAGATTAATGTCTGGAGTCATAAATAATAGATATGACATTTGACAAATGCTGTGCTGGTTAATGAAAAACTGAGGAGAAAAGCTTAAAATATAATTTGGCTCACAACATTTATCCATAGTTCTACCTGCCACAGAAAGCAAATGGCCCATCTTAGCCCGCCAATGACTGACAGTGTGTATCTAAAGGACATCTAATTTACAGCATGTGTCTTTCAGCTCAATTAAGAGAACATGTTGTTATATACTTGAAAGCTGTCTTTGTCTCTGCTCTTACTTTTCTGATCTTTTATATATTGAGAAGAGAGGGGCTATTGTGAGGTAAGATGGGAAAAGATATTGGAACTGATAGAGAAATATTACTTCTATTAATCCAAGCGTTCATTGTAGGTGAAGCTACTTAGAAAATGCTGCAAAATTATGTTTTATTAACAAAGTTCAGTAGGAACATGTTAAAATGATCTATCCATTCAGAACAAGAGGAGGCCCATATACGTAGCTGACTCACCTATGTTCCTCGACAATTTTCTGCATCCCTCCGCCACCCCGACTCGTAACTCTCCACTGCTTCCTATCCCTCTGGATTTGAGACAAATTCTGAGCTCAGAGCCCTCCCCTCGGACAACACACTAAATAAGCCTACTCTGTTACTCTATCTGTTTATTTGTGCGTGTGAACTTGTGAATCAATTTAAAGTAGTTAATCTAAAATCAAGCTACTTTTTTGGGAAAAAATATCTACACTATAAGCTACTAACAAAAGGTTGCTCACTACAAGTAACCTGCCTTTATTATATATATATATATATATATATATATATATATATATATATATATATATATATATATATATTTGATCATATTAATAAACAGCACCATTTAAATAAATATTTGACTATAAAAAGAAGTCCTAAAATGCAGCACAGAACTTATGTGAAGCAAAGCCTGTGACATATTTCAATTGGTTAATTTACATGAACAATCTGAACTGATTCACTAGAATTAATAAGAGATTTCAACAATACACATGAATATTAGTTTTAATCCAACCAAAGCACTACCCAATGCTTTGTATATAATAGGTATTGAACAATATGGCAATTAGCAAAATATAGGATGATAACAGTCATTGAATCTAATTGTTATTTCACAGTAAAGTCATCCACAGGACTTGGGTACTGTCATAGGCAGGATAATGCCACACTTTGACTAATAACTATCTTCTCACTCACTAAACTCGTCAATGTAAGAAAAATGCATGCAAATGCAAAATATTGATAAAAAAAATGAAAGTTATTTACTTTTATTGTATTACAATGTGGCCAAAATCTTGCACAAGCTGCTGAGCTATGTATCACACTCCTGCAGCTATGCCCTCGCAATTGTCCGGTATTATGCAGCATGTTTGGGTCTGGTTGGCAGATTTTCAGCCTTATCCTGTTGTGATGAGAGACCCAGGCTTCCTACACAGCCACATTTGACTTCTGTTTGTTGTGAGAGATATAGTGGTGTGTGGCAGAGTGCTGGCATGATCCACACAAAATGACGGGCCTGCATGGTAGGCGTGTGCCAGAGCTTTTGATAAGAGTGATCCCTCCTCAGGGAAAGGCAACTGAGGGGAAGTCATAAATAAAGCTTAAAGCTCTAAAGCATGTCTGCATTCCAGCTGAGTGTCTGGGCAAACACCAGTAATTTGCCGCAGCAAGTGAAAATGGCCGTGCGCCTGTCCTTAAGCATGACACTAGCTGTTTGGAACATCTTTGCAACCATCTCATCCAGATGGTAGGATGTTCTACTGATGAGTGTTCAGACTCAAAACATAAAAGCCATTTATTCTCTAAAAATATGTTACATGTTTTTAATATTTAAATATTTAGCTGATGCTTTTATCCAAAGCGACTTGCAATTGCTATGTATGTCATAGGTCTCACGCCTCTGGAACAACTAGGGGTTAAGTGTCTTGCTCAGGGACACATTGGTGTCTCACAGTTTATTCGAACCCGGGTCTCTCACACCAAAGGTCTTATCCACTGCGTCATCACCACCACTAATTAAGAGTCAAATGCGGCAGTTTTAATTATTCCTGAGATTCATTCCTAAATTTCTCAATTCAATTATTTATGTATGAAATACCAATCTATTTTTCTAAGAGCCGTTAATTTAGCGCGTGTCTGTAGTGGTGGGTGGGGCACAAACGTTTCCACACATGCCAGCATGACAAAACCTCTCGGTTACGTATGTAACCCTTATTCCCTGAGTAGGGAACGGAAACGTTCCGTCGGATGATAACAAATGGGGTTTCGCTTAGAAAGCCTATCGACTTCGAGTATTACAAAACGAGCCAATGGCAAAGAAATGCCATGGGTCTGCAGATTTTGCATAGCGTATCTCCGCCTTACCTCGTGGGTATAAAAAGGCAGCCCGTTCTCATCCTTTAGCGTCACATAGAACGCTATATGACAAAACGGCGCTATACTACGCACATGGCACCCTTTATCGTTAATATTCACGCGAACCCAAGGCGTCATAAATCCTTTAGCGTAATATGAGACTACCCTACCCTACCCCACACCTAAACCTAACCATCACAGCGCGTGTTATATTAACGATAACGGATGCCATGTGCGTAGTATAGCGCCGTTTTGTCATATAGCGTTGTATATGACGCTAAAGGATGAGAATGCGTTGAAAAAGGAGGATGCCGCAACATGCAGGTATGTTTCAGGGAACGAGGGTTACATTCGTAACCGAGACGTTCCCTTTCGTTGTCACTCCAAGTTCCGTCGGATGACGACGAATGGGGTTAGCAGTCTGATCACGCCACCTTCACAGCTGTCTTCCAGTGCCCTGCGTAAATCTGAGATTCCTGTCGTGAGACTGGCACGGACAAAGGACTCCTATTTAGCACAGGAATACCAAGGTACACCAGGGAGCATATCGCATAGTTTAGAGGAAATATGCAATTACCCAGACAGCAAACTGACATTGAATCAACGTGGAAACGACGTCTCTCATGACATTGAAACAACGTTGATTTTGCTCATCGAATTAACGTTGAACCAACGTCAGACGCGGCATTCTTCATAGCTAAATGAAAATCGAAAATTGGTTTGCTTTCATAACGTTGAAACAACGCGTTGATTTCAAGTTGATTTTCCGTTAGTTTTGAAAGAATGACGCGTCTGACGTTGGTTCAACGTTAATTCGATGAGCAAAACAATGTCAGATCAACGTTGTTTCGATGTCATATTTCCACGTTGATTCAATGTCAGTTTGGGTACTGCTAACCCGAGACTTAAAGGGTACCTATTATGGCATTTAAAATGTTCCTAATATTGTTCTGGGAGTCCCCAACAACAGTTTTACAAGCATGCAATGACAAAAAACACTTTTGTTGTCTTATAATATGCATTTATTTTTACCTGATTTGCTCACCGACTCCCATATGAATCGTTTAGCGAGTCCTTTTTCCAAAACCCGCCTTTGCGTGACGCTAATCTGCGGTGATTGGTCAGATCACCTAGTCAGTTGTGATTGGTATTCTCTGTGCAGAGATTGTCGAAAACGGAACGCCAATCACCTTAAATGGGTTCTCAACTCCAGTCCTCGCGACCCACTGCTCTGCATATTGTGTATGTCTCCCTTATTTAACACACCTGATTCAGATCCTCAGCTCGTTAGAGCCAGCTCGCAAATCCATACTTTATAGCGTTTAGGTTTGTGAAGCAATCATCTTCAAAATGACGCGAACACAGAACAAGGTTTGGGCTACTTGTGTGGTATACTTGTATATATGAACTGCAGGCAGCCACTTAGTCTTCAAATGCTCCTCACTTGGCAGGTGAAAAAAGTTCGCTTTTGCGTCGGACTTCAAAACACAGCGTCTCGTCGACATGATTGTTTTCCGGTTTTCCCTGGCGTCTCCGAGCGCAATAAGTGGGCGGTTCTTATTCAAATAACTTGTCAAGTTGACGTCAACTAGACAAAGGAAAAAGCATCGTTCTTCGAACGATTCATATCAGCGACTCAGAGTCGACTCTTACTTTTGAGAGACAATAACTTTGTATACGATGAACTTTCATGTTTAAAACTTTGCATGGATGTTTTCGTTCACTTAGATCTATGTTAAACACTACATGAAAGGAAATTTTCAAAAATCCATAATAGGTACCCTTTAAGAATACACATATGACCCGAAGAAAGCATATGGAGAAACACTGGGGTGTCCAGCCACAGGTGGAATATTTCAACCTCAGGGGTGGCAAGAAGGCTTTCCAAGGGAAAGACACCTGCTCGGAGAGACTTACAGTGGAAATACACATGTGGGGGTCGCTCAGGGGAGGGACCATGCACATGGGAGGCACCTAGCCAACACGCAGGCATTAGACACTGGCATCGGTGTCACCAGTGCTGGAGGAACTCAGGGCTTATATGGCTCATCTGAGGAAAATAATCGCACGTATCCAGTCCAAGCGAAGACACCTGAATGGGTCCTATAGTACCAGCTGGTTGAAGCGAGTACATGGGCGGACACAGGCTCCACTTGGAGATTGTAGAATCTGGCGAATGTGTAGGGTGTCACCCAGCCTGCAGCTCTGTAGATGTCTGTTAGCAAGGTGCCATGCGCTAGAGCCCAAGAGGATGCCACACTCCAGTGTTGTTCAGTTCAACAGGCAAGAATATGAAACTCGCTGGAACTCGCCATCACACCAACACTGACTGGAAGCTGCTCGTCTAGAAGATTCTCGAAGATAGTCAGAGAATAGGCTGCAGGAGTGAAGAAAACTTGGCTTCGAAGCGAAATCATACCTGCATGTTGCAGCGTCCTCCTCTTTATACCCACGAGGTAAGGCGGGGATACGCTATGCAAACTCTGCAGACCCATGGCATTTCTTTGCCATTGGATCGTTTTGTAATACTCGAAGTCGATAGACTTTTTAAGCGAAATCCCATTCGTCGTCATCTGACAGAACTCGGAGTGACAACGAAAGGGAACTTAGTATATTTAACTAGTTGCCATTTCAAAAATATATAGAGAAAAAATTGCACCAAAATTCAAAGATCTTTGGAAGATATCACTGAATATGTATTTAACCATAGCAAAAGTACATTTCCTCCTGATGTTATTTTTTTTATCTCAGTTTTTTAATGTTTATATAAAATGAGTTGGGGTGTAACGATACCCTCATGTCACGATTCGATACTTATCATGATACTGAACTCACGATACGATATTATTGCGATACTCCAAGACATATGGTAAAAGGTTTACAAAAAATGTACTGTTGATTAAAATGCTGAAGTTGATATTACATTGTGGGTTTAAATGAATACACTTGGACTTGGTGACACCATGATAAAAATATTCATGATTCTGAAGCTAAAAATACAGAATTATTTTAGATGAATATGCTTGCACTCTTTCACTGACTAGATATATTTCAAATAATGTTGGACACTTTTTACTGGTAACCATCAGACATTTGGCATTATCAGGACCCATGAATATTCCCACATTGCATTATTATACATTATAATCAACATTATATATAGTAGTTTAATGTAGTACACTAAAACTCACATATCCATGATACGCATTGTTGCATTTTTGTATTGCAATATATTGTGGCACAGTATATTGTTGCACCCCTAAAAATGAGACAAATCTGCTATTATTTTAATCTCCAATCTGTTATTTAACAAAATAACACTTTAACACATTGTTTCGGCCCAGCTGTGTTCGAAATAATGCCACACAGTTCATTCTTCGATTTAGCTTAAAGTATATCAGGGTCTTAATTATTTCTGTAATTATTTAGTTTCAGCTCCGTGCTACATTAAAAACTGTTTTTTATATTTGCCACTTTTATGTTGCTTATTTAATTGTAAAAAAAAAAAAAAAGAAGAAGAAGGCCCCCTGCAATACTGCTGTGTTGTACACTGATACATACACCCGGTTCTAAATCAATACAAAAGCTAAACAGACTTTATTGGAACATACCATTTCACAAAATATAATTCTTTTTTTATCTTGGGGGTTCAGGGTGCTCTGTTGGAAGAAACTGAAAAGCTTGCGGTCCTTTCTGCCAGGGTACATTTGCTATGGCAGTTAAAATGTACATTTTTACAAGCATGTTTCAAAAAACATTCTGTAATGTTTGCATAAAGCATGTAACATTATACTTACAAGATGTATGACAACTTTTCTCAAGAATTAATAATAAATATATTAATTTATATTGTGGTCTCATATGGTACTACTTTGGTGCTTGTCTACAGTAGACTAGAAAAAGTTAGAAAAGGTAGAAAAGGTTCCATATAGAACCTTAAAAGGCTATGTATTTGGAACCCCTAACCCCTCAGCGCTACGTATTTGGAACCCCTAAAATGTTCTATACAAAACCCTTTTTAAGAATAATAAGAACCATTTAGCGTTCTTTGTAACCAGGAAAAAGGTTCTATATGGAACCTTTTGGGTTCATTCATTATCATTTGTTTTGTTCTTTCCGGATTATATTATTGACAAACATCAAGACCCTAAAATCTATTTATGAATGCATGTGAATGATCACAAAATTCAAGATATGGGGGTTATAAAATGTGTATATATATATCATTTTATGTAGTTAATCAATATTGTCACAGTCCGTCGTCTGCACCAGTCTGTCTTGTCATCAGCACTACACTCCCCAGGATCCTCTTGTCTCCTCTCCTGAACTCACTCCCTCATTAGCCACCTGTTCCTCGTTTTGTTCATCTGTTTCACCTGTTTTCAACCATTTAGCTTAATTCCTCTGTGTATTTAGTTCAGTTCAGTTCCATTCAGTCTTTGTCGGTCGATGTTAATGTTACCCTTCCGTGTTGTGAGTGTGTTCCTGCCTGTACCTGTTTGCTATTTTGAGTTTAAGTAAAGTGTTTGAATTGGAGCGTTTGCCTCTTCGGTCTCCTTCTTCTGCCAACACTCCACCAGCACCGTGACAAATATCACACGAAGAGTGCCATTTCAGTTTTTCTCCTCCAAAAATCCGCATGATTAAAATGTGATATTAAGTTACAACAACACCTTTGTGCCACAACATTATTTTGTGGTCTAGCAACTCTCCATAGACATTTAGCTGGAAAAACTAAACTGGTCAGGCTTTGACCCCTACTCTGGATGATTTGAACTTAAGATTTTCTTTGAAGACAGAACAAAGATGTTTTGCCGACTGGATACGGTAAAAGTTATAATATCAACTTGCTCCACTGGTGGTGGTGGTCGTATCCTTCTTTGTTGCTCTGATTGGTTGTAGCGCTATCCAATTGCGTGCAGAGAGAATTTGAAAGACAACCGTTCATCCCGCCCCTCGATTTGAGCCCTGTCAATGATGAGTTCCCAGACATCTTGATGTAGGTCTGGCATGCCAGGCTAATAGAACCCCTTTAGCCTTGCCATGCTGTTCACAAGGTGCATCCCATTTCACACACTATTCTACACCAGGTCTTCAACTGAAACTACAAAATTGGATACTTTATGGATACTTTGGAGTAAAATACATACAGTTTATGAATTCAATAGTCACATCTTTGTCTAATGGAAGGGGCTAAACAGTGACACTAATAAAAGCATTTCAGGTGCATCACCTTCAAATGGAAAATGACAAATTCATCAAATGTTAAGTGTATCATACACTTTATGGCATGACAGTTTACTTTATGGGATATTTCTGTAACATTTTTGGAACATTTGGAACTCAACTGTGATGAAACTGGTTAGCTGCTAGCTATATACAAACTACTAGAAGTCTGTTGGGGACCTGCACACAAAACACAAAACACCTTTTTAACAGGTTACATACTAAACAGACTGAACTGAGAGAATATGGATTTACCTGGCAATGTACTGTCCTGATGAGGGCAGCTCGTGTTTGTTGGGTTTGTCAAAACAGTTTACCATATTTTGGATGAGGGCTAGATCAGGCCGTACGACCGTTGCTGCGCTAACAGCTCGGTTGACCAACTGCAGGGCATCATGAATGTAGAGGTCTAGTGGTTTGCGGTCGACCTCTCCATAAGCCAGCAGTCCTAAAGGCAGGCCAATAGAATGAAGGGTGTCTGGGCTTAAAGGATGTCCCATAATCCAATGTACAGTGGGTAATGTCAACCCCAGGTCATGCGCACTGCGCAGAACAGAAGAGGCACACTCCGGGTCGGCCCCAAAAAGTAGGACCGAGGCAGGAGGAGGATGGTCCTGATTAAAGTGCTCAGAGAGGAAGTCAGAAATGTTGGCAATGTGAGGTATGCTGTGGGAGAGGTTCAGGGCGGATCGAAGTTGCCAGTGTGAGGGTCCCCAGCCAGAGCGGCTTTGAAGTTCCAGGAGATCCAGAAGACCAGCGTCCTCCCAGCCTTGGCAAAGCACTGCCATACTCTCTTCCCAGCCACTGCGCTGCAGAACATCTAGAAGCAGCTCCACCAGCACGGAAGGGGGCATACGTGTTGTCATCTGCAAGTGGAAACGATTCTGAAAACAGAACAAGCACAGAAAGACAATGTGGTCATCAAATTATTAGTTCCTTATGTGCCTTAATTGCAACTTAATTTCTCATAATTGTGACTTTAGATCTCCAAATAATTTTTTATTATTTTTATTTCTCATAGTTGTGAATTTAGGTCTCCCAGTTGTGACTTTTTGTCTTTATTTCATGCAATTGCAACTTTAGGTCACACATTTGTGAATGTTTGTCTTTATTATTTGCAATTACGACTTTGAATATCGCAGTTGTGACTTTTTATCTTTATTTCCAATAATTGCCAGTCTATCTCTCATAATTTCAACTTGAGATCTCGCAGTTGAGACTCTCTTTATTTCTCATAATTGTAACTTTATTTCACATAAATTGTCATGTTATGTCTTTAAATTGCAACTTTTAAGTATAATTATTTATAATTTGTTACATTTCTATAATTTTTTTCTCTGCACTCAAACCCCTGGTTTCACATACGAGGCTTAAGCAGACTATCTTAAGATACTCCTAGACTAAATTGCATGTTTGAGCTGCTTTAACTGAAAGCCACTTGCACTGAAATATCTTAAAATATGTCAGTGCTATTGTTTTGTCTCAAGATGCACACCAGTCATGATTTTCTCTATTAAAACGTTGTGCAACAAAACAATGTCTACACTAAACAGCTTCAAATATGAAAATGCATGTAATGTGTTTGACTGAAAAGGTGTGGATGAATAAGATTGAAGCTACACAGCGTGAAGAAAATAAAACAAAAGTCATCTCTTTCACATCTCAGATGTTTCTGCTAGATATAAATAAGGTTACATCAACACCAAATGGAGACTTACATTTGAGTCGCTTCTCACACTTTTCTTCTGAGACAAAAACCATTCTAAACTGTCTAAAAGCTGAATTCGATAGCATCATAAACCAAAAAACACAGTTTATTATCCAACAACTCAAACGCAAAGAATACCAACATTGTAACAAAATGGGCAAATATTTAGCAAATAAACTAAAGCATAAACAAGAAAATGCAATTATCCCACCATATTCAATAAATCAGAATAACCCAGAACCCACAATAAATAATTTGTATTTCAAACTTTTTTTTTTACCAAAAATTACATTAATCGAATCGCAATTAAGATGAAACAGAAATAAACTAAATTCTAAAAGAGTTAAAGCTACTATCAATGTCAAAAGAACAGGCAAATGCATTGGATACACACCCCTCACTGATGCTGAACTCACCTGGACCTGATGGACTACCAGCTGAATGGACACTTCTGGCCAATTCTATCTCCTTTATTACTCAAAGTTGTTAAAGAAATTAAAACTACTTCAACAATACCAACACATGAATACGGCGGTTATGACACTCTGCTAAAACCAAACAAAAACCCAATGCACCCTTCTAGATTTAAAAATCATTACCAAAGCATTAGCTAGAATAGAAAAAGTTATCACGATATTAATTAATCATGATCAAACAGGTTTTATTAAACACAGGAATGCTTCAGATAATATGTGCAGATTATTTAACCTAATTAGCCTTGCTCAACAAAAACATACCAAAACTATTGTATAACTTGACGCAGAAAAAGCATTTGACAAAGTTAACTGGACATTTCTTTTTAACATAGATTTGCCTTTGGAGAGTCACTCATGCACTGGATTAAAATATTATATACTTCACCTAGGGCCACAATAACAACAAATGTGATCACATCACGAAATTTCACACAGGAACAAGATAAGGATGCCCACTTTCTCCTTCTTTATTTGCCATATTTAGGCCTATAGAACTACTTGCAGCAGCAATACAACAAAATTATGATAATAATGATAATCCATTACATTTATATAGCTCTTTTCTCTGCACTCTACAGCGCTTTACATGAAATCTCCTCAACCACCACCAATGTGCAGCATCCACCTGGATGATGCAACGGCAGCCATATTGCGCCAGAACGCCTACCACACACCAGCTTACCGGTGGAGAGGAGACATAGTGATGAAGCCAATTGGCATGATTAGGATTAGGATGATTAGGAGACCATGATGGACAGAGGCCACTGGGAAAATTTGGCCTGGATGTACTTGGCCAGGATAATATCAAAGGAATACAAAACGTAAATACTCAACATGAGATCTGTGTTTCTGCACATGATTTATTGTTATGTTTACAAAACCCTTGTAAGTCATTGAAAGAAACCTTTAAAATAATTAATTTTTAATTTTAATTTTTCAAAACTTTCTGATTATACAATAAACTGGAATAAACCAACAATATCACCACTTTGTGAGGGGGTCTGGGATTCCACAGCTCATGATTCTTCTCTTCCACTCCACACTGGCAACATTACATACTTGGGTATCAACATTTCCTCCAGACTGTCAGAGTTGATTAATCTTAACTAGGGTATACTCCACTTTAAAAAAAATAAAATAAATTGGAGATGATTTAAAACACTGGACTAACCTACCACTATCACTTGTCGGTAGCATTGCTACAGTTAAAATGAAAACTTCTCAACACTTCCAACAACACCCACCGATAAATGGTTTAAATCACTTGATTCATTGACTCATGACTCTCACTTCTATTGGAAAAAATAAAACACCTAAAATATCACTGGAAAAATTACAAAAGACAAAATCACAATGCGACCTAGAAGCTCCAAATTTTCGATGGTACTTTTTGGCAAACCAGCTACAATATTTATAGAAATGGATTCATAAAACTAATCAAAATAATTCATGGATGGAATTAGAACAAACCCATTGCAAAGATACTTCAGTTTCAGACCTTGCCTTTCAACCAAAATCAATTCAGAAAATACAATTGCATCAACTCTGACAGCCTGCTGGAAAGTAAACAACATTAAAGAGCCCCTATCATGGATTTTTGAAAATGACTGTTCATATGGTGTGGAATATAGCTCTAAGGGAATGAAAACATCCTGTAAAGATTTATATCTGAAAGTGCACCGTATATAAAGTTATTGTCTTTCAAAAGTGAGAGTCGACTCTGAGTCTATGAAATGAATTGTTTTTCAAACGAGTCATTAGCTGTTTCGTAGTGATGTAGATACGAAACATGAGCATATTGGCCGCTCCCAGTTACTGCGCGCGCAGACGGAAGTGTAAACTTGAAGTCTAGAACACATTCAAATACTTCAGCTGAATAGCATCATGTTGAGAAGACGCTGTGTTCTACAATGCAAAGACAGTTCAGCCACTTGAGCATGTGAAGAATCGGTGGTTAGAGTTCATATTTGCAACGATACCACAACAGTATAGCCCGATTGTGTTCTCATCATTTTAATGACGAATCATTCAAAAACATAAATTAATTCAATTGTGGATTCGCAAGCCGGTTGTTCCTGAAGGAGGGCTCAGTATACCCCCACATTGTATATGGATCAGCTTCCTCCTCCGAATCACAACCTGTAAGTATTATTAATAATTGTTGCTTTTATGGGTTTTGTAGCGTCGGGGTGCGAGGAGGGAAGGCGCAATAAGTATGTGTGTGTGTGTGTGTAAGTTACGCTCAGCGCAGCTTCTAGGTCTCCAATGTCATTTTTTTTAAATATGTAAAATGTTTGTCGCTGTCAGTCATAAAGAATAGAGTGTCTTTTTGTACTGCAGTGCTTTATCAATATGTTTATGTGTTATGCTAACAAACAATAACTGACTGGGTCTGTCATCTGATCACCGCACGATTAGCGTCACGCAAAGGAGTGGTTTGGAAAAATGAGTCGTTGTACGAATCATTTGGGAGTCGGTGAGCAAATCAGATAAAAATAAATGCATATTATAAGACAACAAAGGTGTTTTTTGTCGTTGTATTCATGTAAAACTGTTGTTGGGGACTCCCAGAACAATATTATGAACATTTTAAATGCCATAATAGGTGCTCTTTAACAATTCACCACTAAGATCATGTAGACACACCCTCATCTTCAATCCTGATTTTCAATTATGCAATAAACCGATACATTTTCCATCTTGGCAACAAAAGGGAATCACTCATCTCCATCACTTTTTTGAAAACAACCAATTTGTATCATTTAAAATATTAGTCCACAGGTATGGTCTTAGGGGGAACAGTTTTTACAATATCAACAAATTAAATCTATAGTTAAATCCAAGATCAACATAATTAATAACCCACTTCATCCCTCTCAATCAATGGAAGATATAATGAAAATCACTAACAACAGCAAACTAATATCAAAACTACATAAACTTATATTAAATAATGATACAACAATTCTCCCCCAACACCGACCTCTGGAAGGAAATCTGTAACAAAACATTTGCAATGACTAATAATACCAACCTCCAGCTCATACAGTTCAAGATTATTCACAGGATAATGGGCAGGATAATTTATAACAGGATAATTTAATTTAACATGATAACAGGATCATTTATAATGGGCTTGAGGGACACAAACATTTGTTCACAATTCAGACTGGAGAGCACTGATTTTCATGCCCTATGGACCGGTCAACCAGTTCACACCACAAAACTGTCCGTTATCATGGGTCATGCAATCCCTCCATCTCCATCACTCTGTTTACTTAATAACTGTATGGAAGTTGATAATCTCCCAAACAAATAAAAAAAACCCACTCCTAATTTCCCTAACTATCGCCAAGAAAGTAACTTTGCAAAACTGGAAGTCCAAAAACTGTACACATATCAATCACTGGACTAACAGAATACATCATTAGAAAAAATAACATACACTAACAAGAATATTATATCTATATTTCTTGATATCTGGAAACCATTCCTTACTCATCTTCATATAAATCAGTAACCTGGAACCCAACCAATGCACTCTCCCAACCACATGTTTACAAACTAATGAATAATCTGAGTATTACTGTATGTATACATATACGTGTATGTGCATGTATAGGTATATATAGACTGCACCCACCCCTCAAACCCAGGACCACCTTGAGGAGCATACCAGAGACCAGACAGACAAGTGGAACTTTAAAAGTAACAATCTTTATTGAATAAAAGCAAGAATTAAAAATCTCGATGTGGACTTCATATCTCCATTTCCATGTCCATTTCCTCTCCACAGGACAGGTGAGCGGAGTCTCGGATGGCGGCGGGGCCTTCTGGAGAACCAGTGGGTAGACAGGTCAGTACATTCCCAGGCGTCGACTATTCAGTAGGTGGTCGGCACGGGGCGATGAGAACCAGAAGGGGGACTCGCTGCCAGCCAGGTAGGTAGCCGGGTACGCACGTCTCCTCCGTGTAGAGTGCTCTCCCGTAGTGTCGCAGATGCGAGGTCCTCCGTGCGTCTTTCCTCCCTTGGCAGCTCCAGCCAAAAGCAAAAGGTATCCTCTAATGCAAGACAGAGACAATTTTACAGGTTCACTTCTATTATGGTGGAGCAAAGACTTACGGCTGGAGCGGGTGGCTCTGAACAGGCAGCGCTGAGGCTGAGGTGTGTCTCTCCTCTGAACAGGCAGCACACAAGAAGGCAGTGGCAGAAGAAGCTTCTATTTAAATAGACAGAGCATTTGATACAAGTGCAAACATGTTCAATCAATCAACCGAAATTTCTTTATTCAGTCATGATGTTATTATAGACACACAACAATCTCCACAACATCAAAATAATAACATTCATTACTGAATAGGAGCATAAAGACAGTCTTAGAAATGAATGCCCCTTTTTTTCAATATTCTAAGCTAGTACAGAACAGATGGCTCACCATTTTTTTTAAATATATATTACTTCCGTATTATTTCACATCTAAATAATTAACAATTACCAATTTTAAAAAAAAAAGTGTTTCTTATGCTTCACCTCCTTCATATTTTAAGTAAATATTTTTTATACATTTTATTGAATTGAACAATCGTGTTACATGATTTGACCCCTGTCCAAAGAGTTCCATAAACTAATCCCAGTTACAAGAAACCCCCTTTTTTTTTTTGTGAGGTGCATGAATATGGTACACTAAAATTGACTTTTCTTCTGTTGTTACTGTCTGTGATTAACATGAATTTATTTTTAATACATGTTGGTACCAAATTATTTTCTCTCCACATAATTTGTAGTATTTTGAAACTGACCAACTCTTTAAATTTCAATGTCTGCAGTTTTATAAACACTTTATTTGTGTGGTCTCGTGAACCTTGGTTAGTCACAATTCTTATAGCTTTCTTCTGGAGTAAAAACAACCTATCTGTATAACTGGTGCATGCACTACCCCACACTTCAGTACAATATCTTAAATATGGAACTACTAAGGTTCAGTATAGAAGCTGTAATGACGCTTCATCTAATATGTGTTTAACGTTATATAGAACACCAATATTCTTACTAATTTTACCTTTGATATGTTCTATATGAGGCTTCCAACTAAGTTTGCTGTCTAGGATAACCCTAGACTAATTTTTTATTTTTTTATCTATTTCCAAAAACCATATTTGCTTATCCCAGTTTAAAGACAGTTTGTTACAATCAAACCATTTCTTTAATTTTGACATTTCTCTTTCAATAGTAGCCATTAATTCATTTATATCTGTCCCGGACTCAAACACCATTGTGTCTTCATCAAATAACAAAAAAATCATATCTTTGGAAGCCTCAAATATATCATTAATAAATAAAATAAAAAGTTTAGGGCCAATTACAGAACCCTGGGGAATTCCGCATACAACAGTTCTACAATCCGCGTTATGGTCTTTAAATTGAACATATTGGCTTCTGTTACTTAAATAGCTTTCAAGCCATTTATATATCCGACCACTTAATCCGTAGTGTTGCAAAAGGAGCTTGTGGCCGGAGCGGGACACACACATTCAACACTGAGGGCTTCGTTCAGCAAACACTGGGCGAGAATGTGAACTGGGGAATACTGGCGGTTAAATAAACACACATCCACACACTGCAACTTCACGTCAAGTCCAATACTGTGTGACACTTCAATTCAGGCACTGCATATCCACTCTCAATCTCAGTGCAATAAGGCCAGCACTCACCCAATGATCAATCCTTCCACTGTTACGCAGAATCAACACTCAGGAGGTGAGATGCAGATGACTTCACAGCATGGAAAACAGAATCTTCAATACTCTTTCACACTCAGAAGAAGATATCAGGATTTCAATGATGACTCAATTCACACTCTTAAGTGACAATTATATTTGTGGTCAATACACTTCACAATTCCTTATTCAATTCAGTGCAAGACATGCGTCCACACAGATCCGGTGTTTCATTACTTATCTTCTTCTCTAGAATGATGGTGTTCTCTAGTCTTGACTCAATCTCCACAATTCACTCGCTTCACATCCAGTTCACATTTCCAGCTTATATTCTCACAAATCACCATTGCACCTTTTATCCAGCCAGCTCATTACAGCCCACTCCAAGATCCCAGTGAATTCAAGCCACTGCCAAAGAAATAAATTTCTCCTTGGGAGTACCACCCTCAAATGCCTCTTCCTTTTCCTTTTAACTGCTTCTTTAGGCCATGTCTCCCAATCACATATCCCCACACCAAACACCCCAGCCCGTTCTCATCCTTTAACGTCATATACAACTCTATATGCAAAAACGGCGCTATAGTACGCACATGGCACCCTTTATCGTTAATATAACACGCGAACCCAAGACGTTATAAATCCTTTAGCGTGAATATGACACGCACACCCTACCCCACACCTAAACTTAGCCCTCACAGCGCGTGTTATATTAACGATAACAGGTGCCATGTGCGTAGTATAGCGCCGTTTTTGCATATAGCGTTGTATATGACGTTAAAGGATGAGAATGCGTTGAACACCCGCACCTGGTACCGCTTAGCTAATCAGCTGCCGCTGTCATGGCAACTGGCAACAAGCGAACCGGCACAGTGTGTCAGTGAAATTGTCCCAGGGGGAAACACACTCCCAGCGGAAATTGGTTCTGCTGAATTTGTCACCTTGTGACATATAATGTTTGGTAAGCTGTACTTTTATTTCATTTAAGATCTGCATATTATTACTATTGCTATATTTATTTACTATTGCTATTTTTATTAGAGATGGTGGTAGTAGGGATGATGATATTGATATTGTCACGATGTGGTGCAGGCTGAGGAACAGCAGGAGTCCAGATTACCACGAAGATAACATTTAATTACAAATACAGGCAAGAAGACAGGTAAACTGGTGCAATACAAGGTAACATTCAACATCGACCGACAAATACTGAATGGAACTGAACTGAACTAAATACACAGATGAATCAAACATAATGGGGTGAAAACAGGTGAAACAGATGATCAAGACGAGGAACAGGTGGCTAATGAGGGAGTGAGTTCAGGAGAGGAGACAAAAGGATCCTGGGAAGTGTAGTGCTGATGACAAGACAGACTGGTGCAGACGGAGGACTGTGACAGATATTAGTATTGTTATAGAATTATTACTCTTCCCTTCCGCTCTCGTTCTAAATAAATAACAATTCATAAAATATTATGTATTAATATGAATAAAATAAATAGTCTGGGTCAGGCGTCTGCTCTAGGTGCTGTTGGTAGGTGCAACTGGCACGCCCTGTTGGCATAATCATTACTGCCTCTGGCTAAACACCTCCTTCATGTAAAATAATTCTATTGAATTGATACCTGGGTTGTGGTGTCTCTGGCTGGGGAGCTAACCAGTGCACACCTTGGTCCAAGCCATGGAAGGGGGAAAAAAATAGATTTTTGGCAAGAAATTGGCGAGAGGGCCAACCGCCCATAACACTTGGCTAAGACAGGTCACAAACAGACGGTAGCTTGGTTTGGAGGTGTCTGGGGGGTCTGTTAGTTGTACTCACTGGCAGTTGTGGATCACCCCCCTGACCTATAGAGTTTAGAGCAAATGTACATTGAAATAATTAACTGAGCTAAATGTATTGTTATTGTAATATTACTATTCTCATTGTTGTAGATTGCTTGAGCCAATGTTACTATTGTTGTCATGAATGTTATCATTGTGAATACTATCATTGATACTACCACCCCAGGGCCTGAAATTAACACCCGAACACCTGCCAAATGCGGGTGAATTTTGCTATTGGCGGGTAACACTGTCAATCTACCTGCCACATTGGCAGGTAGCCAATGAGAATTGTGAGTGATTCATAAGGATTTTTACATTTCAACGAAGTCCGCTATTGCATTGGACTTTAGCTAAAATGTGGCGGCACATTACTGGGGTAAAGAGGCCAGCTGAAACAAACAGCCAACAAAAAGATGAGGATGAGAAAAGGAACAGTAAAGAAGACATTTTAATACAAAGTGAACAATCGGCGGCAATGGCAAGGTTCGTGAGTGGCTGATTTATGACAGCGACTGTTGTTTCGCAACGTTCATGCGATCAGAAAGAAGATGAGGCCCTTTTTCTGACTACGTTTGGGTGTGCGAGTATTAAACTGTTGGTGAGATGGGATGAGATAATGTAACGCTGAGGGTAGGGTTACAGTACAATGACAGTTGCACAGATGTGTAGTGCATGTGCAACTGTGCATGTTGGGAGTTGGGAACCGGTGAGAAAATGTCCGGTAGCCTACCCGGTAATTTTACCAGTAATAACAGTATTCATTTAGTTCATATTTAACGGTTCCTGAATGCTGTAATTAAAAGCTGTTAAGAGTAAAGACCTGTCTATGTGACTAAATCCACCAACACAGCCGCGTGTGATTTGTTTACGAGCTGCGGTAGGTCTATCTGTTGAGTAGCCCATTTACTATATTATAGCCTATACTACAATATATGTTGTCTGTGTGTGTCTGTCAAAATCAATGAATAAAAAGATTTTTAAAAAATGTATGTTCTTATTATTATTATACTTGACAGCACTTAAATGTGTATTCTTACAAGTTAAAGAACAATATTGTGAAATTCACGTTTTTTTTTTTTTTTTTTTTTTTTTTTTTCACGTTTATGAGGCAAAAAAAAACTGGCTGGTAAAAAGTCTCTGTGGCAGGTGGCCGAAAAAGTTAACTTCAGGCCCAGACCACCACTAATATTATATTATTATATTATTTATTATATTATATCGGTAACACTTTACAATAAGGTTCATTAGTTAACATTAGTTAATGTATTTACTAACATGCACTAACCATGAGCAATACATTTGTAACTGCATTTGTTCATCTTTGTTAATGTTAGTTCATGAAAATACAGCTGTTCATTGTTTGTTCATGTTAGTTCACGGTGCATTAACTAATGTTAACAAGATTTTAATCAAGTAGTAAATGTTGAAAATAACATTAACAAAGATTAACAAATGCTGTATATGTGCTATTCATTATTAGTTCATATTAACTAATGTAGTTAACTAATGTTAACTAACGAACCTTATTGTAAAGTGTTACCATTATATCTTTATTTGACATGGACATACAATTACATTGGACGAGCCATATGCATTTGTTTTTAGTGATACATGCTAATTTTCAACACCTGTCCACGGGAGGCTTTTGAAAATAAAATAAAATACAGTTACAAGGGAGAAAAAAATAAGTAAATAAAAAATAAAAACAGCAAGTATCAGAATCAGAAAGTATTAGTAATAGACTATACATGTGAGCACTGTTGTTTAGTTTTCAGCCATTGTTTCAGTCCTCTGTTAAAAGCATTTCTATCTGTCTCTAGTTTTAAATTAGTGGCAAAGCATTCCAGTTTTGGCCCCTTTACAGAGAAAGCAGACTGACCAAAAGAGGTCTTTCACTTTGGAACTAGACAGTCACCTCTGACAGTGGCCCTTGTGTTCGCCCTCTGAGAACTTTGCCGTCTGCTTACTAATTCAGAGAACATTGATGAAACATGATTATTTAAACATTTATAGACCAATTTGATATAATTAAAATCAATAAAACTGTCAAAGCCCATAAGCTGATGCTTTGTTAAAACATCACAATGATGCCACTTCATAGGTTTCCGGTCCATAATTTTTATTGTCTGTTTGTAGATGGAGAAAATAGGTTTTAGTTTGTATGGGGATGCTTGTGACCATGATGTAATGCAATATGATAAATGTGAGAATATCATCGCATGCATGTAGAGTTTAGCAATGTGACAAGACAGAGCTCTTCTTATAAATCGAAAACAGTTTATATTTGGTTTAATAATGTTATAAATAATTATAAATAATATTTAATAATATTAATATATTACTATTGATTGTTAAGGTGATTATTAGCTTCACTTGAACTATACTGATACTACCCGATTGCCCCTATCCATACTTACGACACAGAAAGGATCTCATGTGCCTATGTACACCACTTTGTCGATGACTGTGTTGGGATGTTTTGTATTTTGTTGTTTTTGTTTTGTTTTTGTGCTTTTTTCCCTCTCTTCTGCATTGTGTATGTCACTGATTTCTTACTTTGTATATGTTAATGTTTTGTTAATTTGCAATAAAAAAATAAAAAAAAACACTTTCACAATACATTTACACTTACATTTACATTTAGTAATTTAGCAGACACTTTTATCCAAAGCGACTTACATCTGAGGACTAAACCAAACCAAAAGTCACCGTGAAGAGGGTATAAGTTAACACAAGAAGCTCAAAAAATACAAATTCAAACATTGCTAAGAGTAGCATAAACCAGGCAAGTGAGGATTTAAAGATTTATTTTATTTTATGTTAAGTGCTCACGGAAGAGATGAGTTTTCAGTTGTCTTTTGAATGCTGTCAGGGATTCTGCAATTTGGAAGATGGTGGGCAGATCATTCCACCAGCATGGAACCATGAATGAGAATGTTCTGGAGAGTGATTATTGTCTCAATAGGACAATAGTCTCCTTTAACATTTTAATTTTTAACTCTGCTGAGTTTTATCCCAAATTAAAGACTCATAGTTCTTACATTTGTCTCATCTAAAGTTTAGAAGAGATGTCAAGAACTTTACAAATCAAATGTCTCAGTATGAACTCAAGATTGCTACCATATAATATGTATGAATAATCAAATTGCTCAAGGATTGAGTCGTAAGACATTTAATGTGCCTTTCAGAAATGTAAGCTCTAGGGTTACTGTTCCTTTAGTAAGACCTCTGCATCTTAGTTTTGATAAAGGCATAAGGTACATTACCATTTCCAAGAACAAATAATGTGCTCTATGCACATAAACTGTACAGCTCTATTCAGTGTGTCAGCAATTCAGAATAACGTTAACCTTATTTCTGCATTACTTACTCAGCTTAAACTCTGCAGGTGCATTTGAAGTGCTTGACTTGGTGCACAATTTGTAAAGTTGTTGAGATGTCTTCTACATGTGAGGGCTCTAGCTGAGAAAAATGTACTGTATGAAATTGTTTAGATCTTGTCTAAAACTTTGGAGGAGACAAATATAACACCATCGGCATCTTTAGTCTAAAAATCTGAGCACATTGTGTGACATTATTGAGGTCTCTTCTAAACTTTTAAAGAGACAAATATGAGGGCTCCAGTTTCTATACCTAATGATAAATATACTGTATGAGCACAGTGTGTGATACTGTTGAGATCTTGTCTGAAACTTTAGAGGAGACAAATGTGAGTGACTAGATAAGGAGATAAATCTGAGCACAGTGTGTGATGTTAGCGATCTAAAGTCTCTAAGGAGAAAAATCTAAACGTGTGTGATGTTGGGATCTCTTCTAAATCTTTAGAGGAGACAAATGTGAGTCCAGCAGTCTCTAGATAAGGCTAAAAATCTGAGCGCAGGGTGTGATGATAAGATCTCTTCTAAAACTTTAAAGGAGAGATCATCGTGAGAGTGTTTTTGTCTCAGGAGTGAGAAGTAGGAAACTCAAGCAAAAGTCTCCATTTGATGTTGAAGTAACCTAATTTTTTGTCTAGAAGAAATATTTGAGATGTTAAAGAGATCACTTTTTTATTTTCTTACCCCAGGGCTCCTTCCTCCTCATGTCTTTCCACAATATTGCTAGTTGCTCTATTGATTTTGTACTGTAAAACCAAAGGCCACGATAAATTTACTCTCTCTGCCATGCTCTTGACAGACAGTGCCACACCAGCAGTTTCAATGCCATACAGAAACAACTGATCACAGCTCTTCACCAACTTAAACACAGATCATTGCACACTCTCGGGATGTGCATCTCGGGATTGACTCATCTTGATCGACAATCTGACTCAAAAGGCCAACGTTTATTCCTTGACCTGTCTGACGAGTTAATGTGGCGGCTCGGCTCTCCATGGTCCAGACATCAGAGAGAGACTACTGTAGCCTACATGAAGAGTCATGAAGAACCACTTTCCAAGTTTCTCAATTCAACTTGAGAAAATCAAGGTTGTGAAATCAGTGCAATAGATGATGCAATGCATTTCAACTGGATTTATTGAACCGAAGATCCGATCCAAGGCCAGGAGGATCTTCATGAAGAGTTTAGAGGGTATACTAGGAATACTATAAAATGTAAGACATACATAGAGAATGACGACACACTGTATAGAACAGTGCAAAGTAAATAAATTAATCTGGTATTTTTCAATGTAAAACCATGAACATTATTTGGCTAAAATGTGATTTGACAGGGTAAGTTGGGTCATTGGCAAGTTTTTGTCACTCATGTGCCATTGATTGTTGTCATTTATACCGGTGGTTCTCCTCCCTAACTATGTTTTCTCCATTATCCTTGTCCTTGGCTGGATCTATACTGATGCTTTGCCCTTTCTCTTCAGGTGTGTCCCATTTCACAAGATGTAAACAACACTGGTCCAGAAGCACTTCCTGTTTCAGTTTTTTTAACACTACATAAAAGCTGGGATAAAATACAACCAACAGAACATTTAAAACTGAATCAAAAAGATAAACAAACATCTTTAAGATGTTTTCTTTACATGTGAAATAAAGAAAACAGTTACAAACTGAAACAGGAAGTGTTTCTGGACCAGTGTTGTTTACATCTTGTGAAATGGTCTATAACTACAACATGGTGTGATATTTTGTAGTGCTATCTAAAGATCTTAAGTGTGTAGAGCTTGCTGTGTTGCATGCTGTGACTGGTGCTGGGTTGCTGTCTTCTGTTTAATGTAATGCACATAACGTAAATATACAATTGCTTTATGATTTGAGCACAGAAACCAAAGCACCTGTCTCTGTATGATGAGGAGAAATCACTGTAGTGTCTAATGCAGTCTCTGCACGTGCAGCCGAATTGATGGGACCCAAATCAACTCACTCCAAGTACCTGCAGCTGTTGTGTGTAGTCACCAGGGGCTTGGGATTCATCAGCATTATGATATTCAGAAACACACGCACACACATCTTATGACACCCGGTGCATTGTGTGCATATATACATGCAGAAGAAACCCCATACAGTTGTTTAATGTCTGACTGGTCATGATGAGAATCTGTTTGTTGAAAAATTATTATTTTTTGACCATACAATCAAGTCAATTGGGATCAGTGTTGTTTGCAGGGGTTCTCAAACATTTTGGAGTCAGGGACCCCTTTCAGGGGAAAAAAATTTCCAAGGACCCCCCTCATATTTATAACCGTTATTGAGCACAAAGTTAATGTGTGAGCGGCTAATGAAATATTTTTGCCCAAAATTAATTGTCTCCACCCAGGGCAGGAATTTCTAAATAGCCTACTGAGGTCCCAAAAGTGATCTTGCTAGGAATCATTTAGGATCCCTCACTTAGGAATTTTTGATGTTCTTGATCTACACATGTGCATTTTAAGGTGTTTTAAGGCCCCACAACTGGATAACTATAGATTTAGAAGCATGTCAGTGGGCAGTGGCATACATTTTTTTTTGTCAAGATGTCACGAAACACTATCACATATTCCAAACAGGAATGGCCTTAAAAGAGAAATGTTTCAATGATTAGGCCTATTCTGCACACAAATAAAGCCCATAAGCCTATAAATACAATGATAATGGCATTATGTTTAATAGGTGTGTGCATTGTTAATTTGAGCTACTGTAATTAGATAAAAAAAAAAAAAACATACAGTATATGTTAAATATATGAATCCATAATGTTAATCTCATGGGCACAGTATGTTTCTCTTGACCTGCTTTTTCCTTTGTTAAAGTTGAGCTCGGTTAATTGCAAACTGATTGTTTCAGTCGTTTTTTAAAACTTTTATCTAAAACAGCTGTTTAATGTTAATTTAGGCCTACATCTTATCTCGCACTTTATGACCGTTGACAGAAACGTCGTGCGGGGATTCGAGTCGTGCAGAGAACTTTGAGTTCACTCCGACTCAAACATTTTGACATTGAGCTGTCGTTGTTAGTCTGCTGAAGCAGCTCAGACGAGAAGGTCAGTTATCATCGCGATGTGCATCCTTGCAACCTCAATGGGTACGGCACTGTCCCTATATGCACTTTTATTTTGATAATGATCAGACTTCTAATGTCAAATCTTGCAGTGCTAGAACCAACTATTGTGCGCGCACGCGAGACGGGCGCGCGATTACGTGGAATTTTTCCTCAGCAGTGGAAACAGGAATACTTATTTATGGTCATAGATAAGACAAGAGTGCATCATCCGAAACGGTAAAGTGTCCATTTTTAATTGTGTATAGGCTACATTATAAATGACTACAAAATGTCATGCCTTTTAAAAATACAGAAAACAACCGGATGCGGATTCATGCCGTCGATCTGTCTCCTTTCTGGCGCACGTCCTGCAAAATCAACAGCAGCGAATAGTCTACTTGACGTACAGACATAGATTATCTATCTATAAAAAACTTTAAGTGTCTACTTTGATGTTAAATGCATTATATAAGTTACTTAGGAATAAATAGCATGTTTTCAGATGATAAATAAAACATGACTTATAGCACGGAAAAAACGTTAGGTTGTTATACATTATTTCGCGGACCCCCTGGCTTTAGCTCACGGACCACCAGGGGTCCGCGGACCCCACTTTGAGAACCTATAGTTTAGGGCACCATTGAGTTACACTGTATAGACTAAAACATTCTTCAAAATATCTTCTTTTGTTTCTTCAGCAGAAAGAAAGCTATAATATATAAATGTATAGCTTCATGGATTGATTGCCAATTACTGGAATTACACAACAGACAAATAACAACATTCTGATAGCCTATTTTATAAACATCTCTATTAATTCCATGATGAAAATAAATGGTTTGCTAGTTTTTACTGGTTTAAGATGGTCTCCCAGCCAGGCTAAGATGACCAGTGGACTAGCTAAAAGACCAGCAAACCAGGTTAGGCTTAAAGTTTTCTGTATTCTAAGTTTACAATAATATAATGATTTATGCAGGTATTGTTCAAAACCTCAGTTTGCCTAGGGTGTTTTTTAAAGGGGTGGTTGATTGCGATTTCACTTTTTTCATTTTAAATAGTGTGTAAATTTGCTGTTGGTGCATGAACATTACCTGCAAAAGTTGCAGCGCTGAAAGTCTTTTAAAAATCAGGAAGTTTAAACTACTCGATTGGGACTAAAACGGGTTTTATACGTAACTAACCCATACATTTGCATCAAACCTCCCTCCGGATGGAATATGCAAAAAAGGGCATGGCATTATTTCTGCGGCTCGTCGAAAGTGTGTTATGTTCACCCAGCTGTCAGATCTTCTGTGTTCGTGCGTTGTAGTTCGTCAACAATGGATACATTTTATGTTTGATTATGTTCCTGAAAATTACAATCGTAATTTAGCTCTGTGCATTTTATGAAAGACAGCTTCCAGAATCTCCATGAATTCAATGCCGGATTCAACAAGAAACTATTACTAAAACATGAAGCGGTTCCAACTTTAAAACCAGAGTCAGCAGTTGTTGGGCCACAACCTGTAAGTAGGCTAAGACTTAATCATTTTAAATGTATTTGCATGTGTAATTTTAGACGTAATGTTTTAGTTTTATCAAATGCTAGCGCTGGCTTTATAGACACTTAGTTATGCTATTTCGTGTCTACGACAAACTCGAACAAACATTTTGGAACTGAATTTGTTTATGTACTAATTTTGTAAATGTATTTTTCATGTATGACATTATTTTTCAATTTGATCAAGAACGTAAACCAATGCCAACGCTGTTTGTAGTAGCCAGTCAGTTCGATGCTATTGTGTAAAACAAACGTGAGTTAAAAAAAAATATATAGGCAAATTACCATTCAGAAACGTTTTGTAAGAGCCGTCGTGTTTAGGGAGGTTCTGGTTGACTCTCTTCATCGCCGCTTTCTGGGTCTGATTCTGACTCATACTGCAGCATCGACACCATTATTTACATTTTTTACATTATTTACATAATGGGCTTGAAGTTTCCGGACAACGTGCACAACACAGTTTGGGGGAGTGGTTTCATAGAATCAGGATGTAAACCATTATTCAAATGACAGAGGAGAAGGCAGCTTACAATAAAGGTGAAATTGATGAAAAATAAGACTTTTTAAAAAAAAAGAAAAACCACAAATACATGTTATATTGCACCCCATTAACTATGGAAGCTTGTTTCCGCCATAGAATGAAAAATGTAAAAGGTAATTGCGACTTTTTATCTCACAATTCTGACTTTTTTTCTCACAATTGTGAGTTTACTTCTCGCAATTCTGACATTATTTCTCAGAATTGCAAGATGGAAAGTCAGAATTGAGATATAAAGTCAGAATTGCGTGATATAAAGTCGCAATTGCGAGATATAAAGTCAGAATTGCGAGATATAAAGTCGCAAGTGGGAGATATAAAGTCAGAATTGTGAGATATAAAGTCGCAAGTGGGAGATATAAAGTCAGAATTGCGTGATATAAAGTCAGAATTGCGAGATATGAAGTCAGAATTGCGAGTTAAAGTCAGAATTGCAAGATATAAAGTCAGAATTGCGAGATATGAAGTCAGAATTGCTAGATATAAAGTCGCAATTGCGTGTTATAAAGTCAGAAATGTATGATATAAAGTCAGAATTGTGAGATTTAAACTAGGGGGAAAAAAGTTAGTCTTTTTTTCTCCTTAGAATTGGCCTGATAAGTCGCAATTGCGAGTTTATATCTCACAATTCTGAGAAAAGATGTCAGAATTTCGACATATAAACTCGCAATTATGTGTTATAAAGTCAGAATTGCGAGATGTAAACTCGCAATTGTGAGAAAAAAAGTCACACTTCTGTCTTTTTTTCTCAGAATTGCGACTTTATATCACGCAAATCTGACTTTATATCTCGCAATTCTGACTTTATATCTCGCAATTCTGACTTTATAACACACAATTCTGACTTTATAACTCGCATTTGCGACTTTATATCACGCAATTCTGATAAATAAAGTCAGAATTGTGAGATATAAACTCGCAATTGTGAGAAAAAAAGTCAGAATTGTGAGATAAAAAGTCACAATTATTTATTATATTTTTTTATTCAGTGGCGGAAACAAGCTTCCTTAATTAACACAATCATGCAAAAAAAAAAAAAAAAAAAAAAGCAGTAAACCACCCCTTTTGGATATTTATATTATAAATATTATAGCATATTATTGTTTCAAAGAGTGTAGGTTTCAGGATACTCTCTTGGGAGGAACTTTACTGCAATCTGTCTTATTCTGTCAGAATACATTTCACTGCTGCCAAGTCATGTTCGTCTGAAAAGCATGTTTCAAGAAGATTCTCCCATGTACTGCATGAATAAAGCATGTAGCACTGGCCTAACAGCATGAATGGAACAGGAGGCAGCTTTTCTCAATAAAATATGCACTACTGTTGGAATTGATTGATCTCTTCTGAAAATATAAGCATTGATCTTCATGATGTTTTTTTTCTCTCGCTTGTGTTATGGCTCGTCCGCCTCGTGGTTGTTTACATTTGATTTATTTTGTTAAATCTGTTAGTTAACTTCTGACGACATAATTTTAACCATTTCATCATTAATCTCGCATCCAAAGCTTTGCAGACCCATGTGAGGAGGGACATGCTAACACTTCCATTATAAATCATGTAGTTTGAGTTGACTTGGTAAGGAGAGAGTGCTAGGTATACTATGGAAGCTTGTTTCGGCCACAATATAATATTTTTTTAAAAGATTATTGTGACTTTTTCCCCTCAGATATCAGATATACAATTCTGATTTTATTACATGCAATTGAGACTTTATATCATGCAATTCTGAATTTTTATCTCCCAATTGCGTGTTATAATGTCAGTTCTGAGAAAAAGTCAGAATTGTGAGATAAAAAAAAGTCACAATTACCTTTTTTTTTTTTTTTTAAATTCTTTGGCTGAAACAAGCTTTCATAGACTGGCTACATGGGGAAATATTTAAAAACTACTTAAAAAAAATATAGCAACATTTCCAAATGTATTCAAGCACTAATTTAAGTTCCTCTTTAAACTCATGCAAAGTGCAAAAAATCATTTGTCTTTTGCAGCACTTAACTTAAAAGAATGATTCACCACTGAATACTTTTGAGATGGCTGTTTAGCAGATGCTTTTCAGTTAGGTGTTTATTGGAGGCGAGTCATTAGTCTTAAAGGAGACAGGAATCCAAAATGAATGTAACATCACAAACCACCCATTTTAATTTCTCCTATGTCAAACAACTCCATTATTCTGAAGACGTCTGTTGTTGTGGCTAGCTAAACTCAGCAGTAATGTATAGTAAGATGATGTTTGTGATCTCATTGAGAAAAATTACAATAGACTGCTACAGGAAAAAAATTCAGAGCATTAGAGTTTTGATGGATACATATAAACATAAGAGATGACAAGATGTTTACTTTCAATTCAAAGCTGCTCGGGTAGACATTTGTTTTCTGAGATGAATATGGTGCTGGTCTCAATAATGATCATTGATATATTATACACTAAAAACACATCTGAGGTTATCAAAACTCATTCTGCTTTCTGCTCATTTGCTCTCTCCCATTTCTCACATAAAAAGTGATATATTCAGCCAGAGCCGGAGCAGTTCCCTGAGGTTCTCCATTATACATGTTTTAAATCACTAATGTCCACAGATACTTTTAAGAGCCAAATTACACAACTATTTCACATGCAATTCAGCTCAAAGGGGGCAACAAAAACAACTACAGGACTTTTTCTATACCTGGATTGTGGCTGCGTCAGTGAAACCTGCTTGCTATTCAGTGAACATGAGCACAAAACTTCCTCAATTTGTAATGTGAGCTTACTACGGTAATGGACAGAGAAAGAGGAATATTTTAATACTGCAGGCTGCCATCACAATGCAAAGTACTGGCATCATAATGGCAGTTAATCAACATTTATGAAGCATTACGGGTAATGGCGTCTCTATAAGAAGAACATTTCTTCTTGTCCCGTATCCCTAGGAAGTGAAAGCATAAATTGTCTCTAAACTTCCATAAAACTCTGTTTTAAAATTCATAACATGCTGAAAGCAGCCACAAGATTGAACAAGATGTTTTTGTATATTGATTATCAAAAGGATGATATATTGCAGAAGTTTTCCTTCACGGAGCAGAATATCAATACATATGCATACTAAATCAACTGTGGTTTGTTTCTTCAGATTTGATATCAGCCAGATTGACTATTCCTGTCTAAGTATGTTCTTGGCCAGAATACGCTGCAGTGTGAAACAGACGTTTGAAACAGCTATGCAAGACTAAGTAGTTTTGATTAAGTAAGGTTTTTTTGTGTGTGTGTGTGTGTGTGTTTTCCAGTAACATAAATGTGACTGTAAATGTAAACCAATTCAGACTTCTCAATGCATCATCGTGATTATAAGAATGCAACCAGAAAAGTTTAATCAGCACATACACTTGGATCAAATATTTTCAGTCTTGATCTGATTAAGCATGTCATGAAAATACTTTATTTGGAAAACAATATCTGGAACAAGAGATTCTTGAATGAAGTACAAGTAAAACACAATTGAAAAGCTCAAGCTTAACTGCTTAGTAAGTGCTGTTATGTTAGATTTAATTACTGCAGAAAAAACAAAAGCCTCTTATCCTTCCACTCAACATCACCATTGAGTTCAGCCTCACAAACACAAACTTTCCAAGACAGCCAGAAAGTCGCAGTTATACTTGACAACCTATTTATAAATACGTTATGCTTTATGAAGACTACTGTACCTTGTCATTCAGATGAATGCAAAATCAGGAAAATCAAAAGACCGGCTGCAAAATAGTTATATATATTTCTATCTGGGCAGCAATAGTTTGTAAAAGACAAAAAAAAAATGTTTTCTAAACGATAACAGTCCTGAGAACCAACGCAGTGGCATCTAATAATTTAAACCAAATCAATTATTCATGCACAATGGGACATTTATTTATTAGTAATTACATTATTAGTATTTTTACATATGAAGAGTTCAGATGCAAAAGCCTCTAAGTGCCATTTGAAATTTTCTTCTAGAATGATCATTTTTATCAAGCTTGTATAATTAAGTTCAGTGATTTCACTTAAATGGCAATGATAATTACCTATTAATTGTTATTTAAGTGAAATTACTGAACTTAAATATACAAGTTTGACAAAAATCATCATTAAAGAAGAAAATTTCAAATGGCATTTAGAGGCTTTTGCATCTGAACTCTTCATATGTACAGTGGAAAAGGTTTATTTAGATTAATTGAATGTTCTTCACACCAAGAAGTGGTTCATCACTGTAAAAGCCTCCTTTTGAAACCTTTATTTTTAAAGGGGTCATGAACTGGCTTTTTAAATTGTATTATATTGTTGTATGAGGTCAACTTATGACATTCGCTTGGTTTTTGCATTCAAAAAACATCAAAATGAATAAGTAATAGGCTATTTTCTACCCTACTTTGAGCACAGCTCAAAAACGCTCGGTTTTTATGGGTGTCTCGCATTGAAGACTTGGAAGTAAACGCCCACTGCTGTGAGTGGATAACAGTTTTGCATATTATAATGAGTTTCAACTCACTCGTCAGTGCACGTACTTGTATTTAGCAATGCGTGTAATGCCTAGTTCACACTACATGATTTTAAAATGTCGGGCTGAACTGTGCAGTTCACACTACATGACTTGCTCTCAGTGAAATCAGGAGTGTTCAAGTTGTTTAGCTGTTCACACCACACAACACAACGTGATTGATCCACAACAGGACGTAACTCACTACACGAGTTAACAACGCACTACATAGAGATACAACCACGATCGGATGATAAGAGCATATCATTTGTGACTCAATGAGAGCTGTTTCAGTACTATAGTACGGTCTAAATCCTGAAAATAATCAAACAAATAACGAGTTGACAACAACACGATTCTATCTGGTCTAGAAACCATGTTTTGTAACGAAAAACCACGCAATAAAACGAACCAGAAATGACGGCGAAACTGCAGAGAAGAACACAACACGCGAATATGGACGTCAGACAGAAACTAGTGCTGCACACTGTTTGCTCGACGATCTGCTCTGAGAAAAAAAAAATGCAAAAAAGAAAAAGTAAGATTTACCTGGTGTCCTCAACCCATGCGTTGCTATGATTGGCTGTACTCATGACATCACTGAGATTGAGTCGCGCGACTGCTCGAGATATCTAGCATGCTAGATATTTTTCTGAGCTCGGTGACCTGTCTGCGAGGTGTCTGCGAGCTGTCTTTGATGCGTTGTTGGCTCTTTCACACTAATGGATTAGCGAGCGTTAATCGTCCGCTAATCGCCCGCGATTTGCACGCGATAACACCCTGACTTGTCGGCGACTCAACGATTTGCAAATCGGGCTTAAATCGGGCTTAAAATCACGTAGTGTGAACTAAGCTAAATGCGCAAATCAGTGGGCGGGGCTAAACCGGCCGTGTTGAATAGGCATTGATCTTCTTCTGCGGGGGTGGTGTTTTATCCTCTTTGACCTCATAGTTCCCCGCTTTGAAAAACGAGTCGTTTGCAGAGTCTGGTGTTAATAAAAGCTTTTATTGGAGTAACAAGGACGTTTTCAGTTCTGAAACTTACAGGATATTCTTATAATATGATGACTTCTTAGATGTCAAAAGCTCAAGGAAAATTTGATTTCTCAGTTCATCACCCCTTTAAGAGCTTATGCTCTTACAACGTATTATACATGTAGTTTGTTGACTCGATGTATTAAAAGGAGTGTCTGCAAGCATCTTTATAAATGCCTAAACTTCCCAAGCATCAAATTCAAATGTTGCACTTTTATATAGAGACAATTTTTAAAAAATAAAATAAAATCAATGCTAAATAAAATTAATAAATTAACAAAACCAGAAAGTTTTTGCAAGATAGTCTGTATACCTTCCTCCCTGCAGCCCACATGTTTGCAAGTGAAAGCCCTTCCATGCTTCACAGACGGTTGAGACATTGCATCCTGTGGATTTCATTCTTAGTTCATGATACATAAAGTGTGCAGAGAGGATTCAGGGTGACAGGAGGCAGAGGGCACCTGATCTCCAGAGACTTCTAATGATTGCTACGATGACTCGGGAGCCGGCGTGTTCCACGGCCCTGACCGGCACTGATTGAATTCCTTTGATCTCTGCTCAGTTCAGGCTCAGCTGAGTGCATCTGTGAGACAGTGTTACTGGAGTCAGGAATGAAGTATTGATCAAGGTGTGTGCTTCTACTGTTCTCTACTGACTGAGATGCTCATGTTCCTGTTCGTGCTAGTCAATCATTTCATTTTGAGAAAATAATTACTAAATGGCCAAGACTGACAACTTTACTTTGTTCAGTGCAATGCTGTAAAAACACAAGAAAGAGTGAAAAAAAATGAGAAATAATCACTTTTATTTTATGTGGCAAGCTTCTACATCAAAGTGCAAGAAATATGAACCTAGAGTTTTCTGATGTTTCAGAACAGAAAAATATCACCTCCTGTCTTCTGTGTCTGAACTCTGTCTTTGTAAATTGTCAAGGTAATCTTACTCAGACATCTTGTCAATCTTCTCCGAAGGCTGAAACTCCATGGATTTTAGTGAACGTAAAAAAAAAAACAACCTACAACCTTTTACCTTCCTCCCAACACAATAATATGAAGAGTTCAGATGCAAAAGCCTCTAAATGCCTCTAAATGCCAATTTTCTTCTTTAATGATGATTTTTATCAAACTTGTATATTTAAGTTCAGTAATTTCACTTAAATAACAATTAATAGGTAAATATCATTGCCATTTAAGTGAAATCACTGAACTTAAATATACAAGCTTGATAAAAATGATCATTCAGAAAATTTCAAATGGCACTTAGAGGCTTTTGCATCTGACCTCTTCATATATTCTAGTTCGGTATTCTTTATAATCTAAATTTATAAATATATAATGCAATTGAAAATATATTATTTTCTATTTGAATAAATACATGCATATAAACAAATAATAAAAAAAAAAATATTAAATTTCACATTAAAAAATAATTACAATAATATTTTATAGGACTAAAGTAATGTGAAAGCAGTATTTATATTGGGCTATACAGCCCAGTTATTCATTTAAAGTCAGTGTTACATCACCTAATTAATATTCATTAGCAAAATTGATAAGATTTATAATGTGCCTAGCCCAGACGCCCCGCCACCGCCCAAGGGTGCCAGCACTTTTAGCTCACTCTGTTATTGAAATATCCACCTCTTCTGGCTCACATTAAAAACACTTCTTACACAGGCTAAATTATGCAATGATTTTAGCGCCTGATATTATTCAAAACAGGTTACCCTAACAGGTATTTGTATCTTTTTGCTTTGAAGATCCAAGCTTACTAAACCTACTAAATTCCGAATTAATGTCATCTTCGCATAATGCCCACAGCCTTCACCATGCATTGACATCATAAACCACCAATGTTTGTCCCCTGTCCACTCTGAAACTTCCTCCAGCACTACTGCCCCAGCCCGATCTCATGAAAGTTCGTATCTATGGCACGAATGTCATTTCTCGTGGCATTTGGCACACAACTGTTTTGTGTTATTAGTGATATAATAGCCAAAAACAGTTTTTGCGTGTATATGGCACGCGATTTTCGCGTAAATATGATACGCACTTTTTTGCGTATACGCACGAACTCCCCACCCCCCTCCCCCCTAAACCTAACCCAGGGTTTTTTAGTGCGTACCATATACACACAAAAAAAACACTTTTGGCGTATAAATGCCACGAGAAATGACACTCGTGGTATACGCATCTTCATGAGACTGTGTTGACTGCCCACACACACTTTTAGATCATTCTTATGTCCCTGTCGCATATGCTTCTGCAACACTGAGCTGGTTTCAGAGGCTTACAACATTTCCTTATTCACCCTGTTTCTCCTCAATAATTACCTGCCATTCTCTACTCTATGCTAAGTAAAAAGAAGCAAATTACAAAATAAAAAAGTTAACACACACACCGAGAGAGCTCATCTAAAGTCACACAAAAGAATGAGACAGCCTGCCGCAGAGACGGTGGATCTGTCCCCCCCATAACTCCCTCGGTATCTCCAGCATCACAGTGTTATTTGGTCCCTGACAGATTGTTTGTGACCAACCACCTGCCATTGGCACAGATGTCCAACTGAAAATGTTAAAAGTACAAAGAGTATAATAAAGAACACCTCACCTTGACTAAATAGGAGATTCATTTCCGAAGTGTCAGTTTTACTTTGGTGAAGCTCTGCAGTATTGCAGTAACTCCACCGTTGTGCTCACATTATAGTATTTTTAATATATATAAATCATACCGTTGTGGTCTATATAAAACATAACTGCAATGCTTGGGTCTGAATTCCTCATTATTATAGCTCCACAAGCCCCTTTTCTACCCCTTTTCTGATGTGCGTCTTTGAGCGACCCGTTTCGAAGCGGCCCCTTTAAATAAAATGGAGATGCGTCATACCCCGCCCGCTCTCCAGGTCGATGAGTTCACGGTCGGTTCAACTCCCCACGTTCGGCCATTATTGTAGTTAGATTAGAGATATACGATTATATACGATACCTTCAAAGAACATTTTAATTCACACGTTAATAAAATGTCAACAACAGAAGACTTGTCCATCAAGCCTTACATATTCGAGCCAGAGTGAGCGAGTTGATAAAGTCGACGACGAACAACCTCTCCATATGGATATATTGGTATGTGAGTTAACTGTTTTGTGTTATTAGTGAAAGTCGACTATTTCTCTTGTTAAAACAAGCACACTGACAAGATAAATGACTACGGTCTAATCTTACCACAAACAATCTGTATTGATAATATGATACGTTTAGAAAAGCATCAGAAAAGCAGCTAAATGACCATTGATGAAACTCAAGAACAATAATACTGCAGACGTGTAACGTTACTTCAAAACAAAAACAAAGAAAGACAAAGGTACTGCTAAACCATGACCACCATGTGTTTTAAGAAAGTAAAGTACTTTAACGATATTACAGCTTATCGAAATGCTCTGTTTGTCGTCTCCAAAGATAGAAGGAATTTACCTCTCATTCAGACGAAGTCGATCGGCAAACCCTTCTGTATAACGTTACTGGTGGAGGCTGTTGAAGTGGGAATCCTTGAAGTGCTTCAGGTCACTAACGTACATCCAACAACGTAACTTCTCGTAACTTCTGCATCATTGAGCTCGGACTACAAAATCGGAGCGAGAAATAATAATGGCGGATTGCTCGAAGTGTTGGACCGGTAGTCAATGTCAGTTCCGCTGCAAATACGGTGACGTGATAGTTCAAAAAACGTCATAGAAAACAGAAAAAAATCTGAACAGGTTGAAAATTATGTCCAAAACAGAATATAAAGATATAAACGAAGCACCTGAAGAGAATAATTTCATCTTTTCTGTACTTATAAACACTCCAAATATACAACAAAATGCATTTAAGGGCTAAAAAAGTGGATTTTGCATGATATGTCCCCTTTAAGAACATGAGACTCAGCCATTGATGCTCATCTTGAGGGAGAATACAAGTAAAGTTAAAGGGACATCTGTTGAGTAAACATGGAATGATATGGAAGAATGGAAGTTGTATAAAAATGGAAACACAGACAGAAGAACAAAATGTCATCAGATTGCAAACAGATTGGTAACGAACAGAAAGGACGAGAAATACTAAATCAACAGACTTTTAATAATAATCTGATAAAAGAGAATGTGCAGGAGAGCAAAGTAACATAACCACTTATCTAAAGACAGCCATGGAACAATGAAGTGAAGAAACTAAGGCTGCATCCGAAATCACATACTTCCCTAATATATAGTAGGCGAAAAACAGTATATGACGAGAGAAGTTTCACAGCACTCATGAAAGTAGGCAAAATGTACCTGGATGACCTTATACTACCAGATTCTAAAGTGTGCATACGATGGATTTATGAATGGCAGTGAAGCGACACATCTGACGCTGGTAGGTCACATGATAATGATGACAATATGGCGAATGTAGTATGTCCGAATTATATTCATACCACAAGCATTCATACTATATAGAACATACTTTTTTAGCGGGCACAAAGTAATTACTTATTCAAAATAAGTACCTATACTCAAGAGAGTATGCGATTTCAGCCTATATGGGTATATAAAAACATGGCGAGGTAATTAAAAACAAGGTCTAACTATAATTTAGAATTAATGCCAGCGAAATAGGCAAAGGGAAACAAATGAAAACAAAACCAAAAGAGAATGAGACCGTTGCATTAATTACTTTTTACAACAGGATAGATGAAAACAAAATTATGGCTTATGTGATGCCAGAAATGACAGAACAGTAATTACTACACTATTACTGAAAAAATAAAGAGTACCCCCCTCTATTACGTCATTACAGATGATGTGATTAGCCTACTGTAATGCATTACACCCAACAGAACAGTTCAGCATCAGTTATTTGCTCAATAGTATAATTTAAAATAGTAAAACACATGTGATAAAACTGTATTTAATAATAATAAAATGTTTTTGTTGCATCTCTGAGAATGATGCTTCACATCTGACTTCTACAACAACTGGAAAAAAAAACACTGACAAGCGCATAAACAACGAGAACTGGAGCCAAATGCGTTACAGATGATTCATTTTATCTAATGATATCTTATCTGGCAAAACAAAGCAAAACAATCCTGTCAATGTGATCTAGGAGAACTTTGAAGGGCAAATAGAATAATGCATTTCACTAAACTGATGGATATTTGGCTCATGCATTAGAGGGAGAAAATCTCTTTAGTCATGGACACAATTTGACTTTCCATCCAAGAATCTAACTAGACACATAAACCAATGATTAACATAAAGGACAAGCTCTTAAGGTTGAAGAAGAGCACATACTTTGGATGCTATACTGTAAGTATCAGAGTAGGTAACTCTTCACACTTAATAAGAACATTAGCTCAGCTTTGTCGTTCTCACCATTATGGGGGCTAAATGACTATTTTTTATGCTTAAAATATTTTGCTGTTCGTTTGTCAGACAATGTTTTTTGTAGTACCAGTGATTTCAGTCAGAACTCAGAACAGTATATCATAAACCCAGTGTTGGGAGTAACGCATTACAAAAGTAATACATTACAGTAACATATTACTTTTTGCTGTAACGCAGTAGTGTAAGGCATTACTAATCAATTTTCAGTAATATTTTACTCGTTACATGTTCAGTGAGGCTTGTATTACAGTTGTATTACAGTGTATTGTCTGCTTTTACTTCTTAAAGGCAACAGACTATGTGAAAGTTTTAAAGCAGTCTTTTAGTGCCAGTTCAGAGCGGTCGCGTCTGTTTTTTCCTCATAAATGCGAACACGAAAACTAAAATAAAATGAATATTTTAAGTTCTATGGCGACTGGAGAGCCAACCCTTCCTCGTCCGATTTGCGCAGTGTAATTAACAGAATTACAAAAAATATATTTTGCCTCCTATTTTTTTGTCACGCATGAATGTGTGTCTTTTCCTTAATATTAAAAATAAAATATAGACTGATATTTGTCTAATGTCTGCAGTCCTTTAAGGAAGTAGCCTATATACGTTTCTGTATTTTCTGAGAATTTTTATTTCAAGTTTTGACTGCAAATGTCATCATGTCCATAATGCTGGACTTCCCCAATTTTAAATAATTTATCCTCAACTAGTTTTGTGGTGTAGGTCTACGTATTTTATAACTTCAAATATTTTTAACTTCAAATAATACTAATAGCCTAATTTAAAGATAAGGCAGCATTGGATCTGGACGCAAGAAGAATAACGCTGGAGTTGGAAGAGGTTTGTCGCGATTCTGTAGGTTCGTGGATGTGGCGAATCGCGATTTCGGTTTCATATTGCATATCGTTACAGCCCAAAAGCTAAGTTCTACTTAGTTATTTTGGTGAAAGTAACTCAAAAGTAATACATGAGTATTGTAACGCATTACAATTCTGAGACAGTAATATTGTAAGGTAATGAATTACTTTTAAATAACAGTAACAAGTAATACCTAATGTATTACAGTTTGGAAGTAACTTGCACAACACTGCATAAACCTGAAGTGTAAATAACCGCCGTTTTAGTGCTGACTAAAGACAGTACAGTTAAAGTGCCAATAAATATGTCTTGCAATGACTTGTGAATATGACATAAGTCAATGGCAAATACAAGTGATCACAATAAAGTTTAAATATAGTTTAAACTATAGTTTAAAACATTGTATTCATGTTGGTTTTACATCATTTTCAAAATAGAGAAAAATTATAATCAAGAATTATAATATATATTGTTAATAATATTAATAATATATTGGCAGGGCCTAAAACCCTTAAAAGTTTTCCACACCTGCCAATGGCGAGTGAAAATATATTTCACCAGCCAACCCGGTCTCATCCCAAATCGTCATATAACTGACGTTTTGGGACGTCTTTTGACCATACGTCAATATTCGCCTTTTTAGGGCCCCCTTAAACGTCGGTAGATGAGGTTATGGGATCCTAACTCTACCCCATACCTAAACTTAACCCTAAACCTAACCCGTCACCTAACTGACGTTAAAGGTAAAGCGTCAGTTGTATGACGGCCCGGGATCGCCATCTACCGACGTTTAAGGGGGCCCTAAAAAGGCGGATATTGACGTATGGTCAAAATACGTCCCAAAACGTCAGTTATATGACGATTTGGGATGAGACTGTGTTACACCAGCCGTTAAGCTTTTTGAAAAAAACAAAGCTTGAGCCTCGGATGTCTATGCACTCTAAACTTCCCACACAGCGTGTGAGTAAAGAATTGAGTTCAATTTAGAATCTTATTGCACTGGAATATTTAAATTGGCAAAGCTCAAACTTTTGTGATGATGCAGCGCTGGCCCGTCTGTTCAGAGCGTTGGTCGTGTTTGTTCATGTTCATGTTCATGTTCTCACAACATTGCACTTAGGATTCACGTAAGAATTCATAAAAACGTTAATGGCCAACTGCTGATTGACCATTTCAAATACGCGCCAACACCGTATTTTACTCGCAGTATTAATTTTAGGCCCTGTATATGGTGTCACAGCGGGGTCAGGCAAAAATATGTGGCAAGGCAAGGCGGATCTAACTGCGGCTCTTTAATATACAAAAGCAAGACAAAAATCCAGCATGAAAAGATAATTCAAAAAGCAAAAACAATAATCACAAATCACGAAAAAGATGAGTAGGAAACCTGGGAACAAAGGAAAAAGGAAACTATATGAAAAACAAACTAAAATGGGGGGAAATGAAACATCACTTTTAAATTCAAATCAAAATCGTTTTTACCTCTAAACAGTTTGAAATATAAGAGAGAATGTAAATTAAGATTAAGGACAACAATAACATTAAGGAAAATATAGAAGAAATAATAATAACCTTATTATAAGTTATTATGAGTTTTTTTTAACTATTTACAAACTAAACATATCATCTGTTATTTAAAGATACTTATTGACCTTCACACACAGTTGTATGTGTGTGTGATTGTACAAGATATATGTGCAATCTTAAAAAGGTTCATTATTGCTGATTCAGTGAGTACATTATTGCATTTTGCAGGGGATGACACTCTCTGTGTGAACGACAGTCATCCGACTGTTTGTGGTGTTGGAGTTCGGTGTATGAATTAGCTTTTAAAAGCCTTTCATTAAGTCTTATTTGATATCTAAATTATAATTTGTGATTATTACATTTTGTGCTCAAAACACCAGAGAAAGATAAAAAAAAAAATAAAAAAAACCATACAATTTGGATCTGATGTGGATTCCTATCACAGAAGAAATAGCTCGAATGAAGCATGTTTGCTTCTAGATAAAAATATCAGAGTATTTACCATAGACGACCCTGATCACTCGGTAGTGCATACTGCTTGTTTTGATGCTCACTTTAAACTGTAGAAATGGTAAAATGGTGCTAATGTTGGCATTACGTCTCGTGGTCCGGTAGAAACCAAACAAGGGTCCAGACCCGGATGGTGATCCGCTATTTGAGGACCTCTGCCATAAACCGTAAAGATAGTCAGTTCTTCATCATTTGATCCTCATTTGATGAATTACTACCATGGTCAATAGATTAGACATCCCTTTCAAATAACTTTAGCAGATGCTTTCCGTTGGCAGTAAAAGACAAACATTCATTACAGGAGGCAAATACAGCTGTGGGTGGATTCAACTGGCTTGAGCTGCCTATTATACAATATAGACTTTGGACACAGCAGAACAACTTTTGTCTTATTATTAGGGAGAGAAACTCAGAGGACTACATAAATGTAATGAAATGTATGTGGGCAAATTTTGACCCTCCATCTGTTCTTCGACGAGGTCGACCTCCTGCGGTGTCCTCTGCTACCGCTAAGCTGCAGTAGCAGCCACTAACCAGGCCTCAGCATGGAGCCAGCCGTAGGAAGTCGACCCTGCCCGTCCAGGCCGCTGCCAAACCAAGTGGCAAGTGGTGCTACAAACGCCAGGGCAACCTGGAGGTGGATCAGACTGCTCTTCAGGAGACCGTAAACGCGCCCGGAGGAGGGCCGGGTGGAGAATCTTTTGTTTCCTTTTCTTTTTGTACCACCACTAGCCCCCGAGTCGGAGTCCGATCCCTGCATTGCGCCACGCTGCCCCACCACGGGTTATGACATTCCCACTTGCACGGTGCTTAGGAACCTGGCTAGCACTTATCAGTCCACATCGGCAGCTCATCCGTACCAGACTCGGCTATACGATTCAGTTCGCCCGGCACACCCGGTCCCTCTTCTACAGCCTGTACTTCATTGTCCCAAGCAAATCTTGGACCTGCGTGTCCCGAACTGGTCTCTTCACAGGCTGGCATTAAGTGTTTTGATCTGGAAATTGTGTACTCTTTCAGAAGATACAATTATAGCACCTCTTACCGTATAACAGTAAAAACGTGGTAAAAAAAAATCAGTCAGTGGCAGGTAAAGAGTAAAGTAGATTTGAAGTCAATTCCTTTGTACGCTTCCAGTGAACTAGCCTACACAATATTTGAATACTCAGAATTAGTAACTTATCTGTTTTATTTGTAAATCAATGTTTTCAAACAATGTAAGTTTATAAGACAACTTTGTGATTAAAGTAATTAATTGGTAAATAGTATTTAAAATCAATCAAAAGATTAAACACAACTACAAGCCAAGTGTACTTACAGTAGAATACTTAGGATAATATATACTTAATCAACAGATAGGTAGGTAGGTAGTTTATTTAAATAGCACAATTAAATACAATTTACATTGTCCAATGTGCTTTACAATATTAATAAATATCATAAAAGACTGACAGCAAAACAGCAACAAAAGTTCAGGATTACATTTAAATAGACTACTGCAAGATAAGTGCTTCACCAGTTTAAAAAAGAGATACAGTGTAATAATGTTTTCTCATGTGTTAAATGCCTTGTCCAATAAGAGTGTTTTTAGCTTGGATTTAAAGACAGAAAGCGAAGAGGCCATTCTAATGGAAGTGGGCAAGTCATTCCATAGTCTGGGGCCAACTACAGAGAAGGCACGGTCCCCCCTGGACTTTAGTTTTGACTTAGGGATAGATAGGAGTCTCTGATTTGATGACCGTAGTGATCTGGACGGACGATGCTCAGTCAATAGAGCAGACAGATATGGTGGAGCCAGACTATTCATGGATTTATACACAAAAATTAAAAGTTTATACTCCACTCTATAACGCACTGGCAACCAGTGTAGGGATCGTAAAATAGGAGTGATATGATTCCGTTTTTTAGCACCTGTCAGAAGTCTAGCTGCCGCATTTTGTACTAATTGGAGACGAGACATTGCTGAGTGGCTAGTCCCAGCATAAAGAGAGTTGCAGTAATCTAGTCTAGAAAAAATAAAAGCATGTAATACTTTTTCGAAATTTTTAAAAGAGAGGAATGTTTTTACTTTTGATAGTAATCTTAACTGAAAGAAGCAAGATTTCACTACTGAATTTATTTGCCTCTCAAATTTCAAGGATTCATCAAATACAACAGATGAGTGCAGTACATGTACAGTCCAAATATACTTGGACTTTTCTGTCAGTAAGTATAATGTGTTTGATAGTGACCCGTTGAGCTTCAGCTACATTTGCTCTGTCATTTGTTGCATGATATATTTGAAAAGTGACTAGTAAACTATCAAAATAATAGCAAACATATTTATTTTCGAATTGTTTGAGTTATTATTATAATTTATTTATTTGTAAATTGTGATGAATACACAGGGCAGGACTACAGTAAACAATTTTTTCCTAGTTTAATTTAAATAACTTGAAATTGCAAGAAAAAATTTAAATGAAGATAGAAATTGAGTACAGGAGATACTGTGCAGAGCATTCATTTCATATTGGGTAAAGCGCCACTTTTCTCTTATTGGATCAGAGTTACCATTGGCTCTGGAACAATGGATATGCAATCCATAGTGTTGATGGTGAGACTTTACATGGTAAATAGCTGAGTGAGATTTTAGAGGAACCTAAGAGCCCCATCCCAGAGGATGTGGATTACTGGCACTGGCAACTTAAATCCCAGTTTAAGGAAATGCATATAGAAAGACAGAGAGAACAGGAAGAGAGTTCGAGAGACCAGCAGAGAGGGCAGAGAGAAAAGTGTTTATCTGTTGCATAGGGGAGGTTTGCAGGTTGTTCTCTTTATTCAGCCTGTCATATTTTACAGTCCCAGTATGGGCTCAAACACCCAACAGCTGCACACACTCTGAAATATGTCATAGCAAGAAATTCCAACACACAACATGGGCACTGCCAAACTGTCAAACTGCCAAATTATGACTTATATAACAATACTAAACCAAGAAAATAATGATAAATGCATTTATGAGAATAGACAAATTAATATTTTTACTATTAGTTATTTATTCTCTATCATTCCATATTATAACAATAAACAGAATTTACAGATACTGTTCATGGTTTAAAAATAAATTTAATATAATTTATATTTAATATTTAATTGTGTCTTTCCAAAGCCCAAGGTTGCTTTACACAGTTAGTTTAGAGGAATACAGACCAATTACAAACATCTAAAACAAAGCACAATCCACAGGCCAAGAGCTGAATAGTAATATTCAGAGAATAAATGAGTTTTTAAAAGGTTTGGGGAAAAAAAAAAAAGGGGGATGCTTGACAGATGTCTTGGGGTGGTGTATTCCCCATCCTGGGAGCCACAACATTAAAAGATGCACTTACAGTGACCTAACTAAAATTAGGAGTCATTAACAATACTGTTGTAGCGTCTGGACAATGAGACACACACTAATTATTCATTATATTTAATGAATAATCCAGCAAACTCACTCTCCCAACAAAGGTGTATGAATCTTCCCCAAAAACTAACATCACAAATGAAGCCAACACTGGCAGAACCCATTTTTTCTGTTACAGGACACCTTAAGACTGATAAAAGTTTACGACCCCAAAAGGGAATGTGCAGAGGGCTGTGACACTCAGTTAATTCTTACTGAGAAGAAGATGGCGCCGTTTTTTACATAAACAATATTTTTATTTAATATTTATATATAAACAATATGAATGTAAGCCAGAGGAGAACTGGCCCCGACTGAGCCTGGGTTCTCCCAAGGTTTTTTCTCCATCCAATCTGATGGAGTTTTGGTTCCTTGCCACTGTCGCCTTGCTTTTGGCTTGCTTAGTTGGGTTAGTTAATATTTAATATTTAACAATATTATTGATCTTTGTTGTACTACTTTCATGTTATCACTGTGAAGCTGCTTTGATACAATCTGTATTGTGAAAAGCGCTATATAAATAAATGTGACTTGACTTGACTTGACTTGAGAAAGAGAAATAAACCATGTCAATGTTATATATTTCATATTAATATACTATACACTTGAGAAATGTATAAACATGTATCTAATTTTCCCATCTTATGATTTTAATTTTATGTAGTTTGACGATGTCTTTCCATTCCCCAGACCCTCTGACTGACTTCCACTGGTTCTCTCTCATCAAGACCACATCAGCAAACCTCAACAAATTGCATCAGGACAGTTTAATTCAAATGGGCGAGACATGATACATTAAGTATCCTTACCCTTTTAAAGACGGGCGTGTTGGAACTAAACTGATGATTTGCTCAAAGCTGTTGATCTGATGAACATTAAACAATACTAAAAATTCTTGCTTTCCTGTATTTTGCTTCTGGTCTCTTTGCCTTGGTAAACTGTATGGATGTATCTTTGTGTATGTTGGAGTAGTTCAAGTGTTTAGTCTACTCTAGTTAATAAAATCTTGTTCATGTCACACGTAAAGTTATCCATGTCTCAGGCTAATATCTGGAGTCACTTATCAGAGATTTCTGGCTACAGGCTCTAAATAGTACTGTACTGCAAGAAAAAACATTTTCCTATGCCCCTGAAATGTATTTTTTTTTTTAGAATTAATAACCAATATTGAGTGCTCAGAGGATAAACTGAGTAATTGGTTGTAATGTTAATGTAGCTACATCTAGTTAACCCGATTAACTCATCCAAATATTCACAATCAATTATGACAAGTTATGATTGATTATTAACATTTCATAGAGCTAATCGAGAAGATCTTAAAGGCACAAAACGTAAGATATTTGGATAAAAATATTACAATATTATAATAGCAATGTTTTTTTATTAATTTTTTGGCTTATGTACTTACAATATCCCAAATATTTTCAAATTTTTAAAACCAGATAAATCGGCAATTTTAATCCGTGTAAGGGCCCATATCATTTGGTCGCCTGTCGCCAGCTATGTTGTGATGTCTGTCTGTGTTCCCCCTGTCTTTGTGGTTCAGTCTTGTTCCCTGTTTTCCCACTCCTCGTTTGTGTTCATACCACACCCTTTGTTATCTCGTTTAGCTTGTTTGCCCCTTGTATTTAAGCCCTGTGTTTCAGTTCAGTTCTTGTGAGTTCTTGTGTTCTTACTGTCAATGTTGGTTGTTCTGTTCCTGGTCTTTGTAATGTTTTGAGTTTAATGAATAAAGTGTGCTGCAAGTGGGGCTCCTGCTTCCTCCTTACTTCAACCACCTTCGTAACAATTATGTTGTTTTAGGAGACAGTAGAGCAACTGATACTGTACCTTCATCAACAGAAAACTAATCATTGTTTTATATTATGTAACATTAGAACATTTCATAGTATTTTCATTTTAATTTGTCAAATAAAGTGACCTGTATAATTCAACACTTGCGGCTATTTCCTTAGAATGAAATAAAATAAACTGAATTTAAGGATCAAACGTTACTGTAACAAATTTCAAGTCTTCTTTTTCAGTTAGGAACCTGGGTGTGCTCTTTGATACCAATCATGCTTAAAAAGCAAACTCCATCCAGCTAGTCCAAAATTCAGCAGTTAGAGTTTTTACTAGAAGCAGGACGTGTGACCGGTGATATTAGCCCGGTTCTGTCAACATTGCACTAAAAACACATCTCTTTAACCTGGCATACACATACACATTATCAAGTTCTATAATACAAATCATGTAAAATGATTGTTAGGCTACATAAATTAGGATCCGGAATCACTTCTTATAACACCTGATTTACTTATTACATCATATAATGGCATCTACACTAATATTAGTATCTCTGTGTACCCCAAGGTTTACCGTAGTCATCTGAGCTGGACTGTATCTCTACGAAACACTACGAGCCAACACTATCTCACGACCAATTCGTACGAATTCGACGCATGATTAAAAACTGTCTAATTCGTATTAATTCGTACGACCTCACTCGTACTAATTCGTACGATTTGTCTAAACCCACGTGATGGTTAGGTTTAGGGGCGGGGTAAGGGGTAGGTCATTCGTACGAATTCATACGAATTGGCCAATTCGTAAAATATGAACGATTTAGCAAAATCGTATTAATTCGCACGAGTGAGGTCGTATGAATTGTTACGAATTAGCCACTTTTTAATCATTCGGCGAATTCGTACGACTTGGTCGTGAGATCGGGTTGTACAAGCCCGTGCACATGCGCATTCAAACACGCTCATGTAAACACATAATACGCACGTCTTCACTGTTTTCACAGATTCACATATTTGAAGTTTACATGGAGATGATAACCTATTTTAAAGTTTGCGTTCTCAGGCCACCAAAATGCATTTGTCATGTAAATGAATGACCAGAACTCATTAAACGTTTTCTGTTAAACTTTTTCAGAAAAAATTGTGTCATGTAAGCAGCCCCTAAGTTGATAACTAATATTTTTTACAATGGAAATCAAAAACTTACTTAAGCTTACAGTACTGTACTTCAGACAATGACTTTCTTGCAGAGCTGCTGTACAGCCAAAACAATCTTTGTTGTATTATTTTCCTATTATCACTGTAACAACTGTAAACAATCTGTATTGTAAAAAGCGCTATATAAATGAAGATGAATTGACTTGACCTGTTAATTACAGTAACAATGAATGAAGAACTCATAATTTGAATTTATTCCATTAATCTATTAACTGCTGTTAATAAAATATTAACTAATAATTTTCAATTGATTTACGAGTGCTTTGTTACTGTATATGAAGTGTTACCAAGCTGTCCTTCCCATTCTACCAATGTGAGAATTAAATGAAAGAGAAGATTTCAAACTGTCCTAGAGGGCATCATCATCCAGATCCATCAGTTGTCCAGATAGTTTTTAAACACAACCGATTTAGAACCAATCTGTCACCACCCATGGACTGTCTGTGTTTTGATTCACCACGTGCTCCCCTCGTCTGAGTTCTCCGCCCTCATCTGTTTCCATGGACACTAATCACCTCCCGCACAGCTGATTGTCATCTGTTATCACCGTCACTGTGTATTTAAGTTCCTGCCTGTCTTCACTCCCTTGTCCGGTATTGTTTGTGTATCACACGCTGTCAACCCGTCTGCCTGTTCCAGAGATTCCTCGATTAAAGTTATATGTTTATTGTACCTTCCTCCTCGTCTTCCTTGGATTACCCCGTGACAGAATACCGGACCAAACTGCAAGATGAACCTTGATTTCATCTCCCTAGCGGAAGTGTCACTGGACTTTGTTTCATTTTCAAGAGACTTTGTTTCACTTGCACTCTCCAGTCCCCTAGATGACGAAACCCTGAAGACCCTGTTCTGGATCGGGGCCACCTACCACCAGCACTTCGACCTCCCAGACACCTCTGACCTGGACTGGAAGGAGGCCGTTTCCCGGTGTCTGGAGAGCGTCGAAGCCCGATCCAGAACACTGCCAGACCCAGAGCCGGAATTACCACCCTCGACCGCGGAGATTTCGTGCGTGCCCCCCGCAGACGGAGAGCTACCACCCGCCGCGACGCGTCAACCAGTGCCCGAGACGAAGAGGACAGAGTTGACCCTCGCCCCGGAGGAGGAGCTCCAACAGGAGTCTGACCAGGGGTGTGAGCCCACGACATCTGCGGACGAGGGGACTAATTGCCCGGAACTGGAGGACTGGCTGATGAAACCCAGGACTCTGGATATCATTCCCGCCCTATCCCACCCGTCATCTGCATCCCTTTCATATTTTGAATCATCCTGTGATGACTTCTGTCCTGCCGTCTGTCTAATTCACTCCACTCCATCTCCGTTCCCAGTCAGTCCTCCAGCCTCGCCGCTGCTGGATGTGCGCAGCCCTGCACCATCTCCGTGGGGAGTCCCCGACGTCGAGCGGCAGGTCAGCCCACCATCCGCAGCGCCTGTGTTCGAGGATCCCACGGCTTCGCCTCCAGCCTCGGTCCTCGACACTCCATCTCGGCCAGTCGACCTGCCAGCTCCGTCTCGGCTCCTCCCACCTGCGCCTCCGCCTGAGACCATCGAGACATCGGCTGCAGCGGGTTCCCTCGTCCTGCCGGCTCCCCCTTGGTCAGTCGTCACTCTGCCTGCGCCACGGACTTGCGGTCAGTCTGCTACGCTTGTTCCCTCCACCCCTTCGGCTTCAGCGGGCTCCTCCTTCCCTGTGGCGTCTCCTCTGTCCTCCATCACTCCACCTCCACCTCAGCTCTCGGGCACTCTGGCTACGGCTCCAGCGCTCGTCGCCGCTACGTCACCGGGGTCTCCCATACCGGTGACGTCGCTTGAGTCCACCGGCTCTCCGTCTGCGCCGAGAGATCCTGCCACCGAGTCTCCGTCGGTCATCCCCCAGCTACCGTCAGTCCCCTCGCCATCTGGTTTCTTCCCTCAGTCTTCTCTGCCATCGGCTGTCGGTACTGGGAGGCTCTGGGTCTGTGCCACCGCGCCATCCCCATCGAGGCCGCCAGGGTATCGTCATCGTCCCCTCACCGTCCCGTCACTCCAGCCTCTCGTCTGTGTTACACCTTCGTCTCGTCCTCCACCTGAACCTCCCCCGGTCCTCTGCTTTACACTACTTCAGATCGCAATTCTCGCGCATGCGTCGTGGAAATCTAAGGAAATCTCGTTTCTGGCCTACAAGGAAGAAAAGAAATAGTCGAATAAACTCATTATTTTTGTTTGTTTTTTCGCACAAAAAGTATTCGCGTCGCTTGATAAACATATAGTTGAGCCACGGTAGTCACTTGGGATATTTAAACATTTTCTTCATTGACTTTCTGGGCCGTCAAGAGGCAGTCCCTTAGGCAGCCAATGTGGTAGTTATACAGCTCTCAAATTTAATCAAAAATATCTTCATTTGTGTTCCGAAGACGAACGAAGGTCTTACGGGGTTGGTACAGCATGGGGGTGAGTAATTAATGACTTAATTTTCATTTTTGGGTGAACTAACCCTTTAATTCTACGTGACATTGATTCAACAAGGTGCTGAAAGCATTCTTTAGGAAAAAAGGCCCATATTGATATGATAGCATCTTGCAGTTGATGGAGATTTATGGGAAATCTCATGTTCAAGAAACCAATTTGAAATGATTCGAGCTTTGTGACATGGTGCATTTTCTTGCTGGAAGTAGCCATCAGAGGATGGGTACATGGTGGCCATAAAGGGATGGACACGGTTAGAAACAATGCTCAGGTAGGCCGTGGCATTTAAGCGATGCCAAATTGGCCTAAAGTGTGCAAAGAAAAAAATCCCCCACACCAAAACACCACCACCACCAGCCTGCACAGTGGTAACAAGGCATGATGGATCCATGCTCTCATTCTGTTTACGCCAAATTCTGAATGTCTCAACAGTGATCAAGAATCATCAGACCAGGCAACATTTTTCATTTTCACAAATGCTTTGCTGCATACCCCGGTTGTAACGAGTGGTTATTTCAGTCAAAGTTGCTCTTCTATCAGCTTGAATCAGTCGGCCCATTCTCCTCTGACCTCTAGCATCAACAAGGCATGTTCGCCCACAGGACTGCCGCATACTGGATGCTTTTCCATTTTCACACCATTCTTTGTAAACCCTAGAAATGGTACGGGATCTTTACGGGTTGTGTGTAAACGCACTCACAGATCCCGGCAAATCACTGGCAGTGTGAATGAACCGAAATCAAACAAACCAAATCAAATGCCGAGTCACATTATCCGTGTATTTTCCGAGATCTCTCTGTGAAAGGGGCTAATGTAAAATTTGGTCCTGAAGTAAACCTAGTTGAGAAGAACTGCTATAAGTGTCCAAAATTAAAAAATAAACCTGTTGGTGAAGTCGGCCGTGTCTAGACCCTGTTCCACCAAACAAAGGGAAGTTCATTAGCGGTTGCCGTTCCAGTCAGAAAAGCGGATCAGTGGTGAATGCTATCTGCCCTCTGTCTGCTGCAGCTGCAGATTAGTGTGTCTGTTCCACTGCTCTGAGAAACCATCATTTAGAGAACATTCGTCACAGGCCCACAGAGCCACCGTAATGATAATAAAAATTACACCTTTTTTCAGGCTTAAACAATTCATAGAAGACTCCACCCGTCTGGTTTTAAAAACAGATTTTCATTCAGTACTGTGTGTTTGACAGAAAAACCCATACTTGAATATTACTTAAACATTCCTGAGTGTTGAAGAAACAAACCCCTCAAAACGAATGTCAGTTACATATATTTATCCTAAAGGTATAGTAGCAAAACTAATGAAAATGGGACTAGTGAAAAATGACATAAAAGACCTGTTTTTGCACTTATACCAGTAAAGATATTTGATTGATATGACTTTAATTAAAAAGTACAAGCACCTGACAGAGTCCATTTTCTGTAAAACAGAATGAAGGGAAAATGCTCAATATATAGTACATGAACCAGGACTTACATTTCATCACATAATGGTGTAATTTGTCACAGAATGTGCTGTCATGCTGTGAAAAATTACCAATTCATAATTTATGAGATCAAATGACATTAAAAAAAAATAACCTGTGGTGATGTACTGCACAACTAGCAATCAAGGTAAAACCTAAATGACTAATAGAACAGACGATACAGTACCGGCTCTATAGAGTTCAAGCTAAACAACGTGTTATTTCCATAAAATCCCAATATTACGAATGACAAGGTGATGTTTAATTAAATATGAACTTTGATCATTTAGATTGATCTTAACCACCTGTGCAGCATTGCAGATTGCTTTGTGAAGGAAGTGAAGGAGGCATTTCTTAAAGGAATTCACCCCAAAAATGAAAATTCTGTCATCATTGATTCACCTTTAAGTTGTTCCAAACCTGTATGAAAACCAAACAGTTGATGGGCCCCATTGACTTCCATAGTATTTATTTTTGTCATACTAAGTCAATGAGGTTCATCAACTGTTTGTTTACCCATTTTCTTCAAAATATCTTCTATTGTGTTCAGCAGAAGAAATAAATTCATACAAGTTTGGAACAACTTAAGGGTGAGTAAATGATGTAAAATTTTCAGTAAATTCAGTAAAAATCAGTAATTATTTTTTTTTTTGTGTGAACTATACCTTTAAATATACTAGTCTACCAATCGCCAAAATAGTTTCAATATAATTGTCTTGCTTGAGGATCGAAAAAATGCCAAAACCTTACAATAAAATCTCATTTGATAACATTAATACATTGATTAACATGAACTAACAATGAGCAATATGTTTTTAAGGTATTTATTAACCTTTGTTAATGTTAGATTATACAATGTTAATTTAGATTTTAAAAATGTATTTGTTGAGATTAACCAATTTAAAGGGTATTTTATATAGTTAATTCATGTTAAATAATGTAACTATATTGTTAACAAATGAAACCTTCGTACTTAAGTGTCACCAAAAATACAGTTTTTTCTTTACTATATAATTTCACCTGAGGGAAAAATAAATAATGGGGAAATTTAAGCACCACTGCAACCCTCTACATTATGTTGAAGTTCTCAACAGATATTTTCCTACCAAAATGATTTAGCATACAGTGTATCCAGTGTATTAATAAAGTCAATAATTGATGGGGCATATTTGAAAAGTATTTCATTTGTTGCATTTTCCTTCTGTAACTTTAAATTCATTCTCTTCACACAGCAACCAAACATGTGGCGCTCTATATTTTAAGCTATTTGGATGTGACCTAAGATGCATTAATAAACTCATGAGCAAACAAACACAACTATTTGAAATCTCATTGAGATCTTATACACGTCTGTCCACATCAAACAATCAAAGGCTGCAGTGCGTCACAACTTAAGATGAGACTCTTTCTTCCTTTCTCAAGTACACCTCAGCTGAGACTGAGGAGTCTTTAAAAACCCTCCCCATCATGCAGAGTGAGCAGGACATGGACAGATTGAGACGATGACTTTTTTTTCTTTCTCTCTTTTCTTAAATTTATCTTTTCTTTCGATTGGGCGCACTCATCCCTCAATGTCAGCACTGACATTCTGGGAGATAAAAGAGATTTAATGGGAGATTCCACACCTTTTTCTCCTTCTTCTTTTTTTAATAAGAATGACTATGCTGAAGTGTTAATCCTTTGATATTCCCACAGACGCTGAACACAGGGGTTCAAGGAGAGAAGGGCGAGAAAAAGAAATAGAGGCTTAAAGCCCTGAACGCAAACACTGGATCCACAGAAAGCCGCAAACACAGCAGAGAAGAATAAAGAGTTTTGCTGGATTATAGATGAGGTGTGTGTGTGTGTTTGTTTGTGTGTTGTAACGGATTATGATAAGTGTTCTGGATATCTCAGTCAGGACGGCATGAAGTGAAGAAGAAACATTTTTTAAGCATTTTTAGTTGTTAAAAAAGCACCAAGACCAAAAGAGCACAATTGAAAAACAAACCTAAAAATCATTCCATATACTTTTACAAACTTATTGAGCTACCTATTTAGACCTAGCATTTTACGTAAGACATGAAACATGATGATGACAATATTATGCTGTCTTCTAACATAGTTTGGGGTAAAAACAATTCCAAAATGCATTCAAATGAGATTACTTCAAAACTAATAAAACAGTTCAATCTATAAGGCTGTATTGAATGCTTATATTCAATATATGAATATAATACTTATATCATTATATATATATATATATATATATATATGAAGAGTTCAGATGCAAAAGCCTCTAAGTGCCATTTGAAATTTTCTTCTAAAATGACCATTTTTATCAAGCTTGTATTTAAGTTTGGTAATTTCACTTAAATGACAATTAATAGGTAATCTTCATTGCCATTTAAGTGAAATTACTGAACTTAAATATACAAGCTTGATAAAAATGATCATTTTAGAAGAAAATTTCAAATGGCATTTAGAGGCTTTTGCATCTGAACTCTTCATATATATATATATATATATATAAAATTAGATCAAATAGTGTGTAACATTTTCATTTATCCCAATCAAAACTGTCCAGAAATTACAGCAGTAGATAACGTTTCACAAGGAGGTAGCAACTCTATTCCTCCCTTGAATGAGTAAAACTAGTGGCAAGGGACAGAAAATCATCTCAGGTTACGACTGTAACCATAGGTCCCTGAGAAGGGGAATGAGACGCTGTGTCAAAGATGCTTGGGGAACGCCTCTGCATAATTACATCTGAAGCACGTGTGTAAACTAGTCCAATGGTGAGACAGAACGTCATTGGCGGGTGACGTCATGACCAAGAAAGCATTAAAGTACATCCAAAATGATCAGCATTAGCTTCAATTAGTCGAAGCAAGTCGATCACAGGGATTGAAGGAAGTATGGCAGGGTGATGCAGTCTCATTCTCAGGGCACTGTGTTTACACTCATAACCTGAGACGTTCCCTTTCGAGAGAACTCACCCTGCATCAATGACGCTTTGGGAATGATAATGGCCCAACATGCTTTTAAGTGCCTGTCTATGGGAAACTGCGAGCACAAATAAGACAGGAGCTCCTGTGAACCTGGAGCAGTGTCCAAGACCAAGTTGTAGAACCTTACAAATGTGAGTGGAAATTAAGGCCTTGGAGGCCGCTCCAAGTAGAGTGAGCTCTTACAGCCAAAGGTGATGGCTAGGGCTGTGAATTTTTGGGTAGACAGCGAATCGAATCGATGCATGATTCATAGGTTTTCGATTCGATTCAAGAACGATTTGTGCAAATTTAGAACGATTCAATTCGATGCGATTCACATCCAAATTCGATGCAATTCGATTAATTCGATTCGATTCTTAATTTTTTATATGCATTTTAGTATTATTTCAATGCTTCACCCAATGGGTCTTTGTCTGGGTTTGAATTAGCCTACACAGCGGCCTTCGGGGGTCAGATAGTGGGGATTTTGTCCATTGTTAAAGTTAGTTCATGTTTGTTTTTAATTTTAATGAATATATTATTATAAAAAAATTAAATGGCCTACAAATTAGCATTTGTAGAAACCTACCTAAGTAGCCATTATTTTGAAAAAGGCTTTTAAAGTATTGCATTAAATGACTACATGCACAAATTAATGGAGACGTTTTCATTAGTTTCATTTTGCGTCCTCTCAGTGCACTCGTTAACATCTTTTCACTGGATTTTGCTTGCGCTCGGTCCCATAGCTCTCATGTAACTACAGCTCTCTGTCGAGAAAGCAATAGTTTTGAGGCAAACCGCTCAAGCCATTGATAAAGCTGCCATGCCATTGCGTGGGCACTATGAAATAAAACGCTTTCATTCATTTATTACATGGAAAGTCTCTCCGTACACGCAAGGTGGTCTCTCGCTCGCTTTCCCTCTCTGCCGAGTGCGTGCAGCCGTGTGTGCACGCGCGATACGCAGTTTGGAGCACAACCCCTGTCTCGTATGCACGCTCGCTCTAGATTCCGGGAGATTTTAACTAATTTGCGGTAATACAGGCTGATCACGACACGAGTAGCTCAACAGGTAGAAAGATAAAGTCATCTTTCAGGCATTTGACCGACCGGAAATCAGGGGTGTGTGAGCGCGTGAAACCAATCAAATGCGGATGTCTAATGACGGCCAATGCGTGAGGCAGCTTGTAGCCTACCAGGAACACTTTAAGGTTGTGTTTATATATTTTAAACCACTGAATCGCTATAAAATCGCGATTAATTCGATTCTTTGCCTTTTAAATCGATTATTCACGTAAATAAACGATTCACGATTCAAAATACATGTTTCAGGATTGATGCATATGCATCACCAGGATTTATAATCGATGCATCGAGAAAACGAGTGAATCGCTACACCCCTAGTGATGGCTGACCAGAGACCTTATAAGAGAAATAGCCTCGACTATCCACTTTGCTGACTGTCTGTTTGGATGCAGAGAGACCCTTTTGAGGTGATCCAAAACAGACAAACAGCTGATCAGTTTTCCTCCACAAGGCGTTTCTGTTGACATAAGTATCCAGCGCTCTAACTGGACACACAAGGTTCAGCTTTTCCAGGTCCTGATCTTTGAAAGGAGGAGGGCAGAAGGCTTGCAAAAATATAGGCCGTGGTACGTTGGTCGGCATCCCTGGTGCGCACTCAAGGCACAGGGCCTGAAGATCTCCTACTCTCTTTAAAGAAGATATGGCTAGAAGGAATAGTGTTTTTAAGGTCAGAAACTTTTCTGGGACCGTATCAAGGGGCTTGAATGGAGACAATGGGACCTGGCTTCTAGAACAATATCCAGGTCCCAAGCCTCAGCCTCAAAGTGCCACAAAGAAAACATCCATTTCCTAGGAGACCGAGGTGGCGTCCCCAGCGAGAGCGCTGTATCCTCTGGGTAAAGGCAGAGAAAGGCGGCTTAACACACGTAAAACCCGGCTAAAACACATGTAAACAACACCAGCCACCAGTGTCACGCCGCGGCCCACCGCATGCGTCATCAAAACAAAAAGCAGCATGCGTCGTCAAAGCATCGAGGAGGCGTTGCATTTTATGATCAATTTTGGGTCGTGAGGATGGGAAAAATCTTACATTTCTGTGCAAACTTTGCTTGCTGATAACATAATTGCTGTCTGTGGTTGTATATGGGTTGTGGCAATAAAAAAAAAAATAGTTCATGTAGAAAGTGAACTTTCCCAACACTGCGGATGGGCTACAACAGCAGAAGACCCCACCGATCACCACTCATCTCCACTACAAATAGGAGAAAGAGGCTACAATTTGCAAGAGCTCACCAAAATTGCACAGTTAAAGACTGGAAAAATGTTGCCTGGTCTGATGAGTCTCGGTTTCTGTTGATACATTCAGATGGTAGAGTCAGAATTTGCCGTAAACAGAATGAGAACACTAATCCATCGTGCCTTGTTACCACTGTGCAGGCTGGTGGTGGTGGTATAATGGGGGATGTTTTCTTGGCACACTTTAGGCCCCTTAATGTCAATTGGGTTATCGTTTAAATGCCACAGCATTGTTTCTGACTATGTCCATCCCTTTATGGCCACCATGTACCCATCCTCTGATGGCTACTTCCATAACGCACCATGTCACAAAGCTCGAATCATTTCAAATTGGTTTCTTGAATATGACAAGGTGTTCACTGTACTAAAATGGAGCATCTTTGGGATGTGGTGGAACGGGAGCTTCATGCCACAACCACAAATCTCCATCAACTGCAAGATGCTATCCTATCAAAATGGGCCAACATTTCTAAAGAATGCTTTCAGCACCTTGTTGAATCAATGCCACGTAGAATTAAGGCAGCTCTGAAGGTGAAAGGGGTTCAAACACAGTATTAGTACGGTATTCCTAATAATCCTTTAGGTGAGTGTACAGTACACAACGTTAAAATCTTGATTTTCACCACATGGGGTCTTTAACTCGACAGGAGATCAAATTGTTGTTTTTTTTCCCCAAATATATGGAATGAAAATACAGTTCACCTCAACACTACTCAATGGCATATTTAATTAACCCACTTTCTTGACATTAATGTTTAAACAGGTGAAAACAGCAGACACGGTTTACAGGGCAGTCAGAGCCAATTATCAACACACTAATATTTGACCCAATGACCTGGAAAGATAAAGAGCATGCAAGAGCCAACTTCCCAAAAAAACGATCTTACGCTACAATGGCATCTGTCAGTGATGCTGCTAATTCAAGGTGAAGGTTAATGACCACAGAAGTTTAGCGAAACTTTATCATTGAAGTGTGTAGCAGAGGAGATGACAGTTTGGACAGGATAACATACACTTTGAATATCCCAGCATGCCAAAGTCACATCTTATACTGTCTATGTTCCTGCCATCTAATTAGCTCCAGAGTCGTCTCCACGCACGTTGTTGTTGGTCAAAGTCGTCTTTGTTAGCGACGAAACTTTAAACCACTTCTTAGCATAAGCTTTGCTGTAGGCCTACAAAACCGCCAGAATTTGATTCTCGGATCTCATACACTGCACAGCTGCGCAAAGGAATTACGGATAAACAAGTATGCTTCACTAAATAAATTGCATGGTTTATAAAATGTATTTATCCTTAAACACAAACTGCATATTGTAATTTGAAGAAATAAAAATACTAACACAAAAAATAACAAATTGAAAGGTCTGCTGCTGGAGATTTCCCATTGGCTGTTGAATGTGAATAAATAATGAGGTAGGTCTCTTGGCACTGCCCCCCAATGCCCACCCTTAGCGACAGGCCTGTCTGCAGGTCTTTCTGTGCTCTCTACTTCCTTCCTGTGATGCCTACTAATGCAACCCTCAAGTCCTTGGAGTCCCGATAGAGTAGTGTAGCCACTGACCCTCTTCTCCATGATCTCCATTCTTGTTAAGGTTACAACAGCAGAGACCAGAGGACTCGAGGTAAGATGCCACGTTGCTCTATCCAGGCCTTAAATCCTGGTAGGCCAGACTTCTTGACTGTGGTGAGCCAAGATTCAAGCTCCCTGATGGTGGCTTGGATGGTCGTTCCATCCCTGAGGCTGCAATCAAAGATCTTGCCAAGGCTCCAGCTAGGCTTCTCAGGGATGGATGGGTTTACAATGCCACCCACCTGGTGGCATGATTTGGAGGGGAAAAAAATAATTGTGCCTTTTATTAGTAAAAATTAGATGTGACTATTATTATTATTATAAAATAAATAAATAAATAAAACCTCAAGGTTTGTTGTGCTTGTTTGTAAGTCTGCAATTTCACAAAACTTTTGTGATTATATACTGTATTAAAGGGCACCTATTATGCCCCTTTTTATAAGATGTAATATTGGTCTCGGATCTCCCCAGAATGTATTTGTGAAGTTTCAGCTCAAAATACCCCAGAGTTCATTTATTATAACCATTTGAAAATGTCATTTTTGGGGCCTGTTTAAAAATGACCAGTTTTGGTGTATACGACCTTAAATGCAAATGAGCAGCATATCCCCGCCCTGCCTTTGGATGAGGGCGTAACTTGATACCTATGGCAGTCGGTCTAAGCAGAAGGGCTGAGAGAGTGAGAGACACGCTGTTTTGAATGTCATTCAGCCATACGTGTTTGAATCGGAATATATAACTAGTCTCTGATCAGACCCAGATGACGAAGAGACCCCGGCAGAATAAACACAAATCAGAATGGGCCGGTATGTCTCGGTATGGTTATTTGATACATTTATGAGTTGTAATCGTAAAACCAGAAATAATGGATGTGCAACACACACACACACACAGACGCACACAAACACTAACATTGGCGCATTTTTTTTAAACTACATACACATACTGTGATAAAGTTTGCTAGGTACAAGCGAAATTACATTTATGCGAGGGACCTGTGGCATCATGTTTACTTGTCATACAGGTGCTTCTGTGGCAAATGTGAGAAGATGTCTAACTTACAACAACAACATATATGCAGTTTTTAATACAATATCTTATATATACAAAATATATATATTTATAAACGTGTGGTTACACACTATACAAACAAGGTTTAAATTATACACGGACATCCTACGACGACGACAACTTTAGACGCATTTGTTGTTGACTTGGCTGACATTGACTGAAATGACTATTTGCTCAAAAATCATAAAATACACTTACTGGAGGGGACGTTGGATCGCAAACAGTAGACGACAATCCACAATTGAGGATTAACTTTTAATCCACAACAACAGGATTAACCCACGACAGAACACTTATGTACCGGCTGTCGTTGAAACAATGGAGGATGGTGTACAGATCACCGAGGGCGGGGTCTAGGCCACAACCACACTGTCAATCAAACCCCTTTCTCAATTCTACGTCACAAAGCGCTGAATCTTAGAACAGCTCGTTTTGAGACAGTGCATATGATTTATTGAGATTGTAAAAAAAAAAAAAAAAAAAAAAAAAACACTGGGTGGATTTTTATCATTCTAGGGTGGTTTTGCTCACACACTGCCAACACACATTTGTGTTCAAACACCATGAAAAAGTGAATTTTCCATAATAGGTGCCCTTTAATATGACTGCATTTTACAGGTTTTCTTTCGATTTGACACATTTCTCCAAACTCAGGTAACTGTTCTCAAAACAGTTATCACGGTAATCTGAACACTTTGTAATTGTCCTGAATAGGTTGTACATTTTCCTTCAGTTCATGCAAATTATAAATCATATGCATCATTTTCATAATTTTCTCAAAACTCTGCGCACACAATTATCAAATGTTTTCACAATAGTTCAGTGCATACAGCCAACCAAAACTTTTTTACAATTGCAGCTCTTTTTATTTCTTTGACCAAAATCCCAATCATCTGTGCACCATTTTTACAAACACAACAAAACAACAAATATATATCTGCTGAGTAAATAATACAGTATACACAACACAGGAAATACACATGTCCTGCTGTTTACCCAGCTATCTCAATTACAAAAAAGCTATAGAAGTGGAAAGAAAAGAAGAATGGGAAAAGGAAGAGGTGTAAGAGTTAATGGTTTTGGAGAAGATAGAATGGTTATATTGAGAGGGAGAGGAACAGTGGAAGAGGCAGAAAGAGATGAGAGGAAAGAAATGGATGGTATTAGAGGAGATGGTGCAAGAAGAGCTGACACTAATGTAGAAAGAGGAGTAAAAGGAGAAGAGATGGTAGAGTGGAATGCAATGGTATTAGTGGAAAGAGATAGAGAAGAAAATATAAGACATTTTTTTAGATAAATGCATAAACAAGTGAATATTGAACTGTTTCGCCAACATAAGAGAGTTTGCTGTGTTAATTGCTTTGAGAGCAATCATATTTATTTGGAGAAATGTGTCAAATCGATTGAGAAAACCTGTAATATGAAAATAATAGTAATAATTGTTATTCTTTTCATAAAATTATTATTGATGTATTACATATTTTATTATGATTAAAGTCCCCGTGAACCGGAAGTTGCAAACGATTTTTCTCCAGTGCTGTGACGTATTTCCAAGTGAAACGGAATATTGAATAGAGGGCAGGTTTTTACTCTAGCGCTCCTCCTCTCCATCTCTCGCTCATAGCAAACTAACGGTTTGAGGGGAGTGGTTAAGCGTTTCCCCACCCAAACTGTGAAACCTACGTCATCAGAAAAAGAAACTGTTCCAGACCGGAAGAAACTTTTCAGATTTTGATTAAAGATTACTAAGGTAAAACATTTTTTTAATATATATTCACTTGCACGGATTAATTGTTCACCACAAGACTAGTAATATGCGCTAACAAAGTAAATAGGTTCAATTTTGATTTCACGGGGACTTTAAATACAACTGTTACCCAAAATTACTATTGAAATATTTTACTTTGAAATTAATTAATTTTGTAATGTAATATACTAAAATATAACTTTTTGTTTTATATGTAACTAAAGTAAATTATTGACCTTGATGAAGGCCAGCAGAGGCCCTTTATGATGTCATTTCCTGTTTTGTTTTGAACTAATCAGGCCTTAAAAACACCCTGACATTTCTGTGATGATGCTGGTGCTGGTGTTCTACTCTCCACGACGACTGTGCACAGATCATGTCACAGTACTGACACTGACTGATGAGACCAAAGATGAACCCCTGCAGCCCAATGCTTCATTAGACAAAAGGAGAATCAATCATGACAGACGCAAGCCCTCTACCACAGTGGAATGAGAAAGAACCATGTCAAAATCTGATGTAAAGTTTGTCTTAATCAAAGTTCGGTTCAAAGAGGTGAATGATGATTCTGACTTGTGGAGGATAAAAAATGCACTGATTAGTGTAAGAATCTGCCAGAATCCATGAAGCTCAGATATATTACATTTGCTGTCATCACTGGTATAGCCTTGACTTGTGTCACAACGTAGAAATAACATGCATATTCAATGGACAAGCGAGTCGGGGAGAAGAAGAGGAGTAAGGATGTGTTGAGGCAAAACAGAAGTGTGTTTTTGATGCTTCATATTACGGTAGCATTTTTACAGTACAAAACACATTATACAGATGCATATTATATCACACAAATACACATATTTAGTATACAGTACAATGTAGTCTTGTCTTGATTGGACTTACATGTTCATTGATATAAATGCTTACCTTTTAGGATTTTACTGGTTTTAAAATGTTGAGGATGATTCGAGAAATACACTAAAGCAACAGAGAAAAAATCTCTAATCTTATCTAATCCACAGCAATAGAACATGCTAAATGTAACTTAGCATGTACTCTTCAGCACAATTAAAGAACAAATTAAAGAGCTAAAGGTGCACGTCTCAAAATGAAAGGTGATCGTGCTTTCTCTGTCGCCGGTCCTAGACTGTGGAGTAATCTGCCTTTGGATATTAGATCCTCCGCAGATCTAAATGTTTTTAAGGACCGCTTAAAGTCGTATCTGTATTCTTTGGCATTTTAGTACATGGATGTTTTTGTGCTTCTTTTATTTTATTTTGTCTTCATGTTTGTGTGACTTTTTTATGACAATGTACAGCACTTTGGAACTGCGGTAGCAGTCTGTAAGGTGCTATATAAATAAATAAACGAACGAATGAACGAAACATTACAGAATATCTTTTAAATGTCAAACATAACAGCTTTAAACATCAACAGGTCTTTAAACAATAAATAACGTAAACTGAAAATTTACAGTTGCTTGTTCATTTTTACACCCTCTATTATGTCTTCCCCTAATGCTACCACCACCACGCATTCTTGTATATCTTCCTACGATATAAATGTATTCATAACGTATGTTGTGCTGCTGTTTAGAGTTGTGGCGTTCCTCCATGTTCAAAACTGCTAGTGATTGTGCTGGGCAAACTATTTATGCATCCAAAATTGCACACGATGAAATATTGTGAAGAAGCTGTGAAGAGTTTCACAGAGAGAGTCGAGTCCGAGTCAAGACCGAGTCCATAGAGAGTCGAGTCCCAGTCGAGTCCGAGACCAGAGACGGTCGAGTCCAAGTCGAGACCGAGACCAGTGAGGGTTGATTACCTAATTTACTTTTATTTACTTAGAGAAATCCTTTTTTTTTTTTTTTTTTACTGAATTTACTTAAGAGTTTAAAAAATATGATCAGTTTAGGGTAAAAAGGCCACATAGTAGGTGGTGTTAAAATTAATAATTTGTCATGCGCAGTTGCGCACTAGAAAATCACCAATCACTGGGCGTGTCAATCAATTTAAAGAAATATTTTATTAACATACATTAATAATCATGAAAAATATTTTTAATTGAACTCGAGTGGACTCGGGGAATAATTCCGAGTCCTAAAAAAAAAATGTTCGAGTACGAGTCAATTCCGAGTCCAAATGGACACGAGTCCATGACAAGACCAAGACCATTAAAATATGGTCTCGAGACCGAGTCCGATACGAGTCCGAGTCTCGAGTACTACAACACTGATAAAATGAATGCAGCCTTGGCGAGCATATAAAAACATTTATGAAAAAAACTACCCACCCCAATTTTGAACAGTAACGTACATAAACATGAATTATTCAATAAAACAACAGAGGATAAAATAATAAAGGGTCTCGTACCATAATTTCAGTCATTGTCATGCAGGTTAATTTTATATGTTAGGTAATAGTTTATCTAATAGTTCTCACACAAGACTGAGAGATCACTGTTCATCCAGAAGACAAAAGTAAACCAGACAGAGAAGTGTTTCCATTGTCAGATGATTCAGTCTGTTGACACAAGAGATTCTGCTACAGAATAAACAAATTACTGGAAAAAGTTATGAATTAATTTATTTTCAAGGTACACACACACACACACACAAAAAAAAAAAAACATTGAATACTTTCTTAATATAGGTCAAGCAAGTTCAAAAAGGATTTGACATCTTTCACATTTATTGCTTCTTAGCTGAATGCCTCTTGAGAGGTCATTTTATAGGAATATAATATCTGGAGAAAGATATCCATTAGCTTTCACACTGATCTCACGGCAGTTGTTCGGCTGGCGCAGACTGCCTTTATATGAAGAAAGTCTATAACAGTCAGGCAGGGGTGCATGACTGTTTCAGGGGTTGTAAGCAGCAGGAGGGTCAGTGAGAAGTCAGTCGCAGTAGTCTAATAAAGAGAACTAAAGAGCAAATTAGGAGCTATTTGTTGGAAAATCTGGACTTTCTTGGCTTCAGCTTTAATGTCTCGCTGTGTGTTAATAATAAACCCTGTTTAAATGAGACGAGTCTCTCTTCAGCATCATTATGTGGGCTCTAAGGATATAGATGTGGTACCAGAGGACTGCTGGCTCTGATGTGCTTTCATTATCATTGCTGTTGGGCCTCTGAGTAATCCCTGTAACATGGCAGTATCTGTGTTTCCCTCGACCTCTCATTTGGCCATGGTACAGTGTGGTCTTTGCAAAGAGCTTAAACAGGGCTATATACGGTATATATATAATACACATCACTATACTGTTACACTCACTTTAATGACACATTGATCAAAAGTGATAGTATAGACTACATTTATTTAAAAAAAAAATCGATTTCACTAATAAATGCCGTTCATAGTCATTGAAGAATCTTTAAAAAATTATATCATGGCTTTCACAAAAATATACTGTTTTCATAATAATAAGATTAAAAAAAAGCATATTAGTATGATTTCTGAAGAATCATGTGACACTGAAGACTACACACTGTAAATGACTGCCAAAAATGAGCTTTCCATCACAGAAATACATTACATTTTGTTACTGTTTTTGTATTTGTAATCAACTGAACACAGGCTTGGTGAGCATAAAAGAAGTCTTTCAAAAAAGAACAACTGCACAAACAAATGTACACACCCTGAACTTTTGAATGATGCATGTGTGTGTGATACAATTTAAGGAAAAACTGCTCAACCCATTTTTCCAACTTTAAAAATAATGGTATAATATTGCGTAATATATTGACCTTCAAATAACAGATATGTATTGAAAGAGAACTGTGTACTGTACTGTGATACATTACAAAACTAATCTTGTTATTTTCAGTGCATTAATCACTGACAAAACCATATTTATTGACCACTGATCTGTATATTGCAAGATGGACATGTGCCTCATGGTGGACCCCAATGTCTGTTGTAGTCCTGTTACATTTGGCTTTGAACCGGAAAACATGATCTGTTTAATCAAGTTTAATCATTCTTCTGTTAATCATCCAAGCTGGCATGTTCATCAGAGGATGAACAATAATCGCCAAATATTTTCTGATTGCTTAGTCTAACCAATGTATTTCTGGTTTGTGTAGGATCTGACTTTGTTGGTGAATCTGCTTGTTTTATTTAGGCGTTTACCTAATTAGCATGACAATGAGAAGGAAGAGATCTCAGATAAATATGCTTTGAATAAAGTCTGTGGTCTGGTCAGGAGAGCTAAAAAATACTCATTGCCATGAACCTTTCATTAAAAGCTATAATAAACGGTTATAAAGCAATAAAGAAAAAATGTTGTAGCACCACAGCGCAACTTTCAATAAACATCTCATCACTGAATGGCTCCATCTTCTAAATTAGAAGTTTTATATCACTTTAACAGTACACGCCACACTATACCACAGTAAATTGAACCATATACTGCAATGAGTGAGTATTATTAGTCCAAAAGAAAATAATCAGGGTTTTCCCAGAGCCTTCTCTCCCCAGCTTGCACCATGGAATTTGTTTGTTGTTGTTGTTGTGTTGTTTTGCTGTTGATTCAATGTAAGACTCTTTGAGGTTTAGGCTTAATTAAAATAATCGACCATCTGAAAGTTCAAATTAGGACTTCCATTTAAGTTTGAGACACTTTGCCGCAATGCAATTGTGAAGTCACAAAAACTTTGCAATATTCCTATCTAGATTGGAGGGGGTGGGCTTACATTTTCTAGATTCAATATCAAACCTAATTGACAGCTGAACTTGTGTAATGAACGGTGCTATGTTGATAACCACAAAAAAAGGATTTAGGATTTAGCATTAAGCTTTGTATTAGTAGAAAACCTGTAGTATTTTCGAATTACCATGCTTTCCAGCCTATTCACCTGAGATTTATGTATTTTTTGTCTGGATAAAATCCTCCAATGACGCAAAAATCTTCATTTTGCATCATTGGAGGATTTTTTGGCAGGAGGCTAAAGACTACAGTCAGTAGTAGGGGCTGTCCCGCATGTTTTCAACCTACCCATAGAGGGTAGGATCTCACTCACACAATGTACACATAGTATCAGCCATCTTTTTTTTTTTTTTTTGGAAGCTAAGCTAGCAGGCTCTTGTTCTGTGGAGAAGACTTATCATCCTCTTGATGTCCGGCCGTCAATGTCCGAGATTTAGCTTTTGCTTTCTGCAGTCGCTATTCATTGTTTACATGCAACCTTTTGTTTCAATCTAACTGAATTGATTCTGATTGGTGAATCTGAATGTAGTGTTTACATGAACGCCAAACAAGTGATCGTTTGATGCAAGTTTTAACATTGCTAAGAAAATTCCCGCTCCTCCGTGAGAGATACGAGACCGGTGCGTCTTACAGGAGTCGTGCATCAGTAACAAAGTCCTTTTAGGCAAGTTGTGCCATTCGGCCGCCATCTTGGCAACGCCTCCGGGCAGCTATTTTGGACTAACAAGACCAGGCTCCTTTCTAAATGAATAGGCAGAGAGTCAGAACTGCACTTTCACTGGTCACCGGGACATAAAAACCGCATGTATAGAAACAGCAGTAAAATATGATAAAAATCACTGAAAAAGTTTGATGACTTTGCCCTAAAATAAGGTTTAAAACGCCTTTTTCCCCACAGGTTATACTTTTACAACGCATGCGCGCTGCACAGTTTGAAACACAGTATGTGTGCGCTCGCTCTAGATTCCAGGAGATTTAAACTAATTTGCGGGCATCAGCGAGCTGCTATCTGCGGGAGACACCCGGAACTTCTGGGAGACTTGGGATGTCTGATATTTACACAACGCACACAAACACTGCATATCAAATCTGCCGCCTTTTCAAACAGTAATGTATTTTCCGCTGTCGCAAACCTCAACTGTGCGCATGCGTCGGTGGAACCAGACAATAGGCTTAAATGTTTCCCGGCTTGAATGTTAAAAGCAGACAATTGGCTTTCCAGCGGGAGGGGCGGGACATGTGCATACAACCGCCATCTTTGGTGATAACAGGTTTCCCTATACATTTGTATTAAGGATTGAGGAAGTGGCATGTCTCTATATGCATAGTCTCTGTCATTAATCACGCCACCGGCCTCACACCGCTCTCAACACGGCCCCAGCCTCGCCCTGTAGCCTAGACTTGTTGTTTAACTGCTGCGCTCTTTTACCGGTAGGCGTGGCCTCCTAGGGCAGCGAAGCAAGTGCATTCTGGGAGTTGTTGTCCTTCATCCACATACGCTAAAAACATTTTTTTTCTGGCTTTTCTCAGTATAGAAAGCTCCAAATTCAAAAATATTTTTAGATGTCTTATACATAAATGACCCATTTTAAATACACATTCATCTTTCCAGAGGTGAAGTATCTCTTTAAGTGTCTCACCATAATTTTAAGAAAACAAGGGATAAGTATATTGAATTGAACCTGCAATGCTACTTAAACTTCTATTTTAAAGTGTTTGCTAAACCAGTGGCATTTTATAGTTAAAATTGTTTAAGGGGGTCCTTGGCAGATGCATACCTTTGCCTGGTGTTAAGTCCATCCCTGCTGTTACATCGGTCAGAGAAATGTGGCTTGTCGAAATGCTCGTCACATAAGCATCCGTCATCATCTCCTTTATCCTGACAGTCTATTACAGCAACTGGGTCAGAGCTCCCCCAGTTTAGTACAGCCTCTGTCAAGACCCCTGGCAGACAACTGCCGAAAACATGCAGGCGACCCAGACTTTGACGCATCAGAACAGAAAATGGCGGTCACGACCCAAACATTAGGAGCACAACATGACAAAGAGTTGTATAATATTAGAGCGCTGTGTTGGGAAACAAGGCTTTGGCAGGCTCCTCTGCCCTGCTGGAATCCAATGAGTCTGTCGCCTGCCAAAAGATGGTTTGCAATCTGAGTGAAAAACAAAGGATTAGTTTTAAAGGAGGGCAAAAATGCAGAGCCCATCTCACGCTTCAACCTGCCAAAGCCTACTCAGCTGAACTCATTCATAGAGAGAGTAGAAAGGTAGATGAATAAGAAAGAGAATCAATGAGTAATAGAGTGGATGAACAGAGAAGAAGAAGAGTACATGAATAGGGGGGATAAGAAAAGGCAGAACAGAGGAACTTAAAATGACAAAATAAAAACTCACAGGAATTAAAAAAAAAATCAAAGCAGGGTTAGGGGTTAGGTTGCCATTACAGATAAAGGATTAGTATGCAGGTTTGATCCTAAAAAAGGGGAGTCTCAAACAAACACAGATTATCAAATAATTTTTATAAAATTAATGATTAGTCTGTGCAATGAAAGCCACCTGGATTCAAAACTGTTTTGGAGTTCACTGATTTTCATTGTAATAGTCACTTTTGTGTGAAAGAAATTCATATCAATTTGGAACGACGTGGTGAGAAAAGCATGATACTGTAGAATGTTCCTTTTTAGGTGAATTATAATAACATATTAATATATTAAGCATTTATTTGTTGGGTCACTTGCTTTTATTATAATTGTTAATCATACTAAAACTCAAGAAACTCCAAGCCCATCCAAGTATTGAGATTATGCGAGTGACATCACCGTCGACTGGAGTGATTGCGGTTATGCCCACTGAGTGGCAAAAAGACTTACGTAGTGGCAGCATTGGTTTTCAGCATGAATGCTGCGAAAAACACATAAAACACTTCTATAACAGAAAAGAGCTTTGAAATTGATTGTACAAATAGATTTGACAAAAAAACTTAAATATACTGTATGTAAGAGAAGCAAATGATCACTATTCACAGAAACAACTGGATTCCTATGTCAATATAACAACGTGCCAATATGTTGATTTTTTGGGGGGTAAAATCATACCCTATACATTGTTTTGTTATTGTACTGACACCTCGCCAATTAAATATTTACCATCTTATATTTACCATCTCTGCATTCACAAGTTCACACATTCATACAATTGAGGGGGTAAAGTTTAATGCGTATTTGGTATGCTGGCCCGAACCCAGAGTACTCCCCCATGTAAGTAGGACTAGAAGTGTGGAGAAGGGGCGGTGGAGGTGTGCAACTAAACTATCAATGGAGTGAGGTGGGATTGCTGAATCTATATATACTCCTCTTATCATTGTTTGTTGAGTGCTCTCCACTTGTTAATTATCTGAACGTGCTCCTCCCGAACTTTGTTAATAAAACATCATTAATTGGATGTTTTTAAATAAACACTGGCAAAAACTACATAGTTTTAGGGCTGGATGATGTGATGATATGTAAAACATTGATATAAGTAAAGACCCGGATTTGGACCTACTTATATTGTATTTTTATATAGCGTTCACTTGAAAGTTTGCTTTATGAATTTCCCCAGTGTCAAAATCAGGCAAATATGAATGTCAGGAAACACGATTCCTGGCTGCATGTCAATATCCATGGATCACTGGATCTTTTGTAAGTTGTAAGGAACACTAGATCGAGTCCAACCTTTAGTTTAAACTGATAATCGTTTGTTTGACTCACATTTTCCCCCATTAAATATGCAGCAGCTCATTTGCCACTCAGTCCGGCTTAAGGGTGCGTGTCCTGGCAGAAAAAGTGACGTCAATGCATGCCCTCTATTGTAAATCACTGCTTCACTTAAAAAACAGCTGTCATTGATAAACATTTTCTCTCTCATGACAAGACACTTCAAATTGATTCTAGTGCTTAATCTGAGCAAAAAAAGCTTTGTGGTGGATAAATGCTTCTCTTGCTCTTGGGTCTTTTAAGGACATTATCAAGACTAAGTATCAAGCTTGTAGACAGCAGTGGGTAAGCGGCCAAATGAAATTTTTTTTTCTCTCTCTCATTTAGTACGTAGGTAATATATCCTGGTCATTACAAGCCACTTTGATGCCAGAAGTGGAACCAATTTAAAGGCACAATATGTAGGTTTTTCTCGCCACAGGTTTCCAACAATAACAAAGGCGTAGGTTGATGACGCAGTGATGAGCTTGAATGATGGGACTTGCTGTCGAGCTGATGGATCTAATAATGTTTATGGATGAATGCAAACATTCATGTTTTTTTAACATTACAGTGGTATGAAGCAGTTTGCAATTGCTAAAGAGACATTCAAGGACACCGGCGCAGTCTCATCCCAAGACGTCATATAACTGACGTTTTGGGATGTCTTTTGACCATATGTCAATATTCGCCTTTTTAGGGCCCCCTTAAACGTCGGTAGATGAGGTTATGGGATCCTAACTCTACCCCAGACCTAAACCTAACCCTAAACCTAACCCGTCACCTAACTGACGTTAAAGGTAAAGCGTCAGTTGTATGACGGCCCGGGATCGCCATCTACCGACGTTTAAGGGGGCCCTAAAAAGGCGGATATTGACGTATGGTCAAAAGACGTCCCAAGACGTCAGTTATATGACTTTTTGGGATTAGACTGTGTTGATTCTACTGAACAACCCACATGTAATGGATTACTCACACATGACAGTTTATTCGACGAATTAAACTTGTGAGGTAACGCAGCGCTGTTTAAACGACATTTAAATGTGTGTTGAAAGTTATAATGTTATACTACTGTATGTGTTAGTTCGTTTGCTATACGAAACTAGCAGTAAGCTAGATCAACATTAGAATATTATACTGACCATATATTGAGCTAACGTTATATAACATTGATTTGTTTTATGTACATTTTCCCGCCTGTCTAATAAAGATATCAAGTCGTGACTTGTGAAGCGCTTGTCAACTCAAGTTAGTCGCGGACGTGGAGCTCTCGGCATCTCAAAAACGCCAAGCTGATATTGATCCTCATTTTAGTTCTCCTTGTTTATCCCAAAGTCTGCTTGGAATGGTCTATGTTTGAAAGAAAAAATGTTAAGCTACATTTTTTTTCCGGGACGTCCACTTATTTAAAATTGGAATTTCTCTGAAATATAAAATCTTTGGAGACTTTTGGTATATTGTGAGTCCACATGCAATGCAGGATGTGCATTGGAAGTGATTTTTTTGGATATTTTACTACAAAATTCTTACATATTGTACCTTAAAATCCCAAGAAATATCAAGTCAGCAGTGAGCAGGTAACCAATTGACACATTTCTCAAAACAAAATGGAGGAAGTATTCCAAAATCAGTACAGGGCTAGCTTAATTGTCATCATTTACACTCCCATTAAAATATCCTGCAAATTTCATATCTTAAAACGTCCTCCACATTACAAAATAAAGCATTTATTTAATCACGCTGCAAGAATGGATCATTTTGATATTGAAGGATCTGTGAGATCACATAGGCAAATACAGGGGTTGGACAATGAAACTGAAACACTGGCCAATGTTGGAGGTTTCACATCTATATGCCTGGCGACCAATCTTCAGAGTGAAGCACGGGTGGATCAGTGATGGTTTGAGCTCCAATATCATGACAATCCTGATTGTATTTGATGGACACGACACTGCCGAGGACTACCAAACCCTTCTGGAGGATCATGAGCACCTGATGCTCAAACCGCTCAAACCGCATGATCATGCACCAACACACACAGCAAGACTTGTGACAGAAGTGTTTGATGAAGATGAAAGTGACGTTGAATATCTCCCATGGTCTGACAGTCACCAGATCTGAATATTATTGAGGTGTTTTGGAGGAGCGAGTCCACCAGCATCATATAGTGACCTGGACACTGTTCTGGAAGAGGAACGGCTCATAATCCCTCTGGTCACTGTGAAGGACTTCTATCTGTCAATTGGTGCTGTATTTGGATGCAAAATGAGGCCCTCACCATTCTAACAAATTATTGTGTAGTAAAACCAGGTGTTTCAGTTTTTTTGTCCAACCCCTGTACATTTGCACATGACTGCCTCTAGAGCAAAACATCGCACCAAATGCTCTGCCCACTGGCATTCAGTCGCTTAACACTTGACATTTTCTTACACTGGATGTGAGCATTGCATCACGTCAAAAGCAAACAGTACCCCTTTTAATCAGAAATGGTGTCTAGATACAGGATACAGATGTGTGCTCAGTTTCCTACATATTGAGCCCTTGAGTCTGTCGACAAGAGGACAAATAGAAGAGAGAAATAACGTTTAATTTGACGTGTCCAGTTTAAACAGCTCTTTTGCTGTCTCTGTATAGATTTTAGAAGGATCACAGCATCGGAAGCAAGGGGGTGGTATTAATTTTCATTGTTTGTTTGTAGAAGTTGACTGCAGATTGTTTTGTAAGTGATGCAAAGTGTAATGGAGAGTTCACATGTTTTTTTTTTTTGTGAACCTCAAAGAACATTATAATAATTAAAATAATTAATTAAAATAAATGTGTAAATATAGTAATAAATTAATATATTAAAATAATAAATGGTTACACTTTATTTCGATAGTCACTTTAGACATTCTACTAACTATAAGTAACTTTTCAACTACATGTCAACTAAGTGTCATTAGAGTATTAATAGGCTGTAGTAGACTGTCAGTAGACTGTTAGGTTAGGGTTAGGTGTTAGGGTTCAGGTTAGGAGAACAAGTTGACTTGTTGTTGCTAAGTTACTTACAGTCAGTTGAATGTCTGTTGGGGGACCAACAAAATAAAGTGTTAGCAGATATTAAGCTAACAGTCTACTAATACTCTAATGATAGTTAGTTGACATGTAGCGGCAAAGTTACTAATAGTAAGTTGAATGTCTAAAGTGGACTATCAAAATAAAGTGTTACCTAATAAATAAATAAATAGAAATATAAAATAATTCAATTAAATGAAATAATACATTTATATTATTTCTAAAATGTATATTTTGATATATTTGTTATATTTATGCTATATTTTCTACAAAAATTGAGACCATCACATGTCGGTGTGATCGGCTGGCTGAAAGGTCAAGGACAGGGCAAGACGGGGCGACTTAAACCTGACTAAACGATTGGTTGGCATATGCCACCTCTGCTGTTTCACTGGAAGATAGACTTATACAATTGTTATTAAACATTATGAGGTCCAAAACATACATGGATGATCCGTTCACAACAAGATACATAGCATGTATTTGCAATATAGATAAGATGAATTTTCATTTCATGTCGACGTTAACTTGAATTAAACCTGGAATAAAAGTTGCTGATGGTTAAATGTGCAAGATGAAATCTGAATTTCTCAGTCATATGCTTTTGTTCAGCCAAGAGGGAATGGTTCTTTTGATAAGACAAACATTTAACAAGCACATGTTCTGACAAAGATTCATGCTAATTTTCACATGTGCTAAGGGAGTTAAAGGAAATCTGTGTTAAACTGGCCCTTTGGGTTCTCTCACATTGCCAGTATAACATTAGCACAGGCCAGAACATTCCCACAGAGGCCACACTGTCACTTCCAAACGTCAGGGGTGAAAATCTCCCGGAGAAGTCTTGTACCCAGGAGGCAAGGCTGCCTATCACTGTCTCACACCTGTGCACTGTTATAACTTATCTCTCTACGCCTCTACAGCCTCCTTTTCTGGGACTCCTTCAATTTTTTACTTATCAAGTCACTGCTCATCAACTCTGCCTCGCTCCGACACAGCAAGCCGTCTCCACAGATCCAGACAGTAGACAGAGCATCAGGTAGAGGGGAATTACACAACTGCAACGGTGTGGGAATGTCAAGGGCACAGGCTGTAATTTGAAGGCCAGTGTTGTACATCTACTGTAGTACAATTACTGAAGCCTGTCTCAGTCTGCTATTGTTAAATTTCTATCACCATTTACTCATTATTATTATTACAAACAATGTTTTTTTTGTGTTTTTTTTCAACACACACATACCCACATGAAAGCACCTATGTTCAATCCAATTTTGAAATTATGATCTGACTGATAAAGTATGATTTTACAAAATATATTTTATGGCTGTCAAAGTTAACATTAAATACACTAATTTGTTATTATCAATGTTTCAAATTTATTTCAGAGGACTTTAATTGTGATTTTTTGATTCAGTTCATTGCATCTACAACATTAGAATTTAATAGTAAGAAATCGAAAAATTGCATATTGTTGGTGGAAAAACTTTGAATCTTTCTGAACTATTTTCTTCATTTTTCTTTTTTTTTTCTTTGACGATTATAAGGTAAAGCACTTTTGGGACATTATTTGACAAATAATGTTAAAACAAATACAGTTTAATAAGGCTTGAGTATTATACACAAAATAGATATTATTTTAATATTTTAATAAGTTGATTTGTCCAAGTACAGTGGATTCGCCACTGTACCGAATAAATCTTGGGGACCGAGCCAACACTCTCAGCCAAAGTCGGCTAAGTCTAAGCTGGACCTGAGGACCGTACTTATGGCTAAGAAGGCTTCGGCTCAGAAAAGATCCTCACATTATGTACGTCAGACCATTGAGGACAGCCCCAACCGGGATGGAGTGGTGTACACCTCAAAATATTTTGCCCGCTCCACTTCGGGGTCCTCATGGGATCGGTCTGCCAACCCCGCCACCCTTGGTGCTTCGGCACACAGTGGTATCCAGCGAAAGTTCGGCACAATGTCGACTCGAGCCCTCTGAGGGGGGTTCAAAAAAGTCAGTTAGGTTGTTTCCTGCCAACATGCTTCAGGTCATCGAAGTGGCTGTTCTTTGAACACTAGAGGCCAGTCTAGAGACTGGTACCCTTAGTAGATTTTCTAACAAAGTGAAAAGAATTTGACGAATATATCTCCTTGGGTCCTGCAGATAATAGAGAAAGGTTAGCACATCCCGAACAGGCTCTGGTAATGGAGCAAGAAGTAGAGTCTCTCTTAGTAAATGGAGCTATAAATTGAATTTCAAGATGCTCACACTCAAACAGATAGTGACTCAAATCAGATCTGAATCTGACTGAATCCAGTCAGATCTGACTGGTTTGTAACGATAGATTTGAAGGACGTTTATTTCCATGTCCCCATCCTCCCTCAACACAGGAAGTTCCTAAGGTTTTCTTTCGAGGGCAAAGAATACCAATATCGGGTGCTTCCATTCGGTCCAGCTCTGTCACTCCGCACGTTCACAAAGTGCGTAGATGCAGCTCTTGCCCCGCTCAGGCTGCAGGGCATATGCATTCTGAACTACCTTGACGACTGGCTGATTCTGGCGGAATCAGAGCAGTTAGCGGTTCGGCATCGAGATATCGTTCTCGCTCATATGAAGAAATTGGGGTTGAGTCTCAATGCCAAGAAGAGTGTGCTTTCTCCATTACAGAGAACCACTTTCCTTGGTGTGGTATGGGATTCATTAATGATGCGGGCCACACTATCGCCCGTTCATGTAGCTGCTATCATCACAGCCAGAAAAGAACTGAAGCTAGGACAGTCACGCACTGTGAAAAATTTCAAGAGACTGTTAGGCCTCATGGCAGCAGCGTCCAATGTGATCCTCTTTGGCCTACTGTACATGAGACCTTTGCAGTGGTGGCTCAGGACCAGAGGGTTCTCCCTGAGGGGAAATCCACTTCGTATGATCAAGACCACGCGGCTGTGCATCCGTGACTTGATTATATGGAGGAAACATTGGCTCCTGACCCAGGGTCCGGTGTTGGGAGCTCATTGCCATTGAGTTGCTATCTCGACAGACACTTCTCTCACCGGCTGGGGAGTGGTAATGGAAGGAACCATCATCCATCATTGAAACCATCTGTGGAGGAACCATCATCTCTCTTGGCACAAAAATTGGCTGGAGATGATGGCCGTCTTTAATGCGTTAAGACATTTCCTCCATGATCTGAGGGGCCATCATGTGCTCGTCCATACAGGCTACATATCAGCGGTCTTTTATTTAAATCGACAGGGGGGTCTTCGTTCGTGTCCACTCTGCAAACTGGTGCACCAGATCCTCTTGTGGTCCCTTGGGAAGATACTCTCCCTGAGGGTAGTGTATATACACCATGTCGAGGCAGGGGCTGAGGCCAAGGTAATGGAGACTCCACCCCGAGGTGGTGGAGCTCATTTGGGAATTTTACAGCCAAGCAGAAGTGGACCTGTTTTCGTCTGAGCAAGCACTGTCCACTTTGGTTCTCCCTCACGCAAACAGCCCCCTTGGGGTTGAACGCTATGGTACAGACGTGGCTGAGGCAACGTCTGTACGCATTTCCCCCTGTTGCTCTGCTCCCAGGAGCTTTGGAGAGAGTCCGCCAGGACGAAGTCTATTATTAGTAGCTCCTCGCTAGCCGAGTCGAATTTGATTTGCGGACCTAATTCATCTCCTCGACGGCCCTCCTTTCGAGATTCCTGTCAGGAGAGACCTTCTGTTTCAAGCAGGGGGCACAATATTTCACCCCCTGACCGGAGATTTGGAACCTATGGGTTTGGCCTCTGAGGGGGCCCAACTTTTAGAGAGTGGTCTCTCGACTGAGGTTGTTGAGACCATTCTTAGCTCCAGAGCTCCAGCCACGAGGAAATTATATACACTTAAGTGGAAAGTTTTCACTTCTTGGTGTCACCAGCATCAGCGAGATCCAGTTAACTGTTTAGTCAACACAGTACTTGAGTTTCTCCAGTATCGTTTCACATCAGGTTTATGTCCTTCTACCTTGAAGGGTTACGTGGCGGCCATTACGGCTTTCCATGTCCCTGTGGGTATTACATCTTTGGGTCGAGACCTCCTGATTATTCGTTTCCTTCAAGGCACCTTGAGGCTGAGGTCTGCAGTTCGAACTAGGGTGCCGGCATGGGATCTCCTCTGTTCTCCTCCGTTTAAATCTTCGGACAAGGAAAATCTGAATCTGTGCAAGCACTGGACACTTATGTCCACAGGGCTGCCCCGTGGAGAAGATCTGATCAGTTGTTTGTCTGTCTTGGTTCACCTAAGAAAGGTCTTCCTGTTTCTAAACAAACAATCAGTAAGTCCTCTGGCCAGCCCTGCCCTTTGGTGGTCAGAGCTCACTCTACCCGAAGTATGGCGGCTTCTAAAGCCCTCTTATCAGGAGTTTCTCTTCAGGAGGTTTGTGATGCGGCAGGTTGGTCCTCGCTGCTAACATTTGTGAGGTTTTATAGCCTGGACCTGGAAGCTGCCCCAGGATGCCAGGTACTTTTTACTTAATTTGCCGACAGTTTTATCATCTGGCATTTTGTAATTATGGTAGTTTTGTCATCTGGCATTTTGTAATAATTATATTATTGTTCCCAAAGCATCATTGACGCATCGTGAGTTCCCTCGAAAGGGAACGTCTCAGGTTGTTACTGTAACAATCCCTGAGAAGGGAACGAGATGATGCGTCTCCCTGCAATACTTCCTGCATTCCTGCGATCGACTTTGTTTCGGCTCTGTAAGCTAGCGCGAGCATTGCACCAGATGGGCTTTTATATCTTACTGGTCATGACATCACCCAACGGTGACGCTTCATTCGTTCCATTGGACTAGTTGACAGTAGTGCTTCAGACTCAGTCACGCAAAGGAGTTCCCAACGCGCCATCGACGCATCATCTCGTTCCCTTCTCAGGGAAATAGGGTTACAGTCATAACCTGAGACGTTTCTCCCAGTTAACAAGACAACACATAACCGGCGTTTTCACAAATCTCCACTTTGGCCGGAGTTTTTAGAAATAATCATTTTCTTGGATAAAAACAGGGTTTTTGTGTAAATGAGAGGCCAAGCCGCAGGGAAATATCTGCATTTTCCCTTCGTGTAAACGGGGCCTAAATGGGACAACAGAGTTTGCAGGGGCAGTAAACATCCTCATATCGAACAGGTGAACTCATCTACTATTTTTGCAGTGTTTCGTCATCAGAACAATCACAAATAAAATTTTAGTACCACCCACTGAAGAGATGTATGTCTATCCCTTACAGCTTATTGCCTTGACTGTTATCTTTAAGTCGACAGCATTGCAATTATGTTTTTATGATGAAACGTAATCATTGTTTATTAGCGAACTAGACTGCATGTAAAAACTATATAAATTGTGTATAAATTGCACAATAAATACAATGCGTGCTACAGAAACACATTTCATGAGATAGGGTTGTTGGTGTAACTGTTCATTCATATACATAAAAAAAATGCTAATTATGCATGATAAACACAATATTTGCAAAATGGCTCACCACTCATCTTCCCGCAAGTAGTTTCTTGAAGTCGGTTGGGCTGCGTGTGCAACTGTTTTCATATCAGGGCAGAGGGCTAACACAGTCTCATCCCAAAAAGTCATATAACTGACGTCTTGGGATGTCTTTTGACCATACGTCAATATCCGCCTTTTTAGGGCCCCCTTAAACGTCGGTAGATGGCGATCCCGGGCCGTCATACAACTGACGCTTTACCTTTAACGTCAGTTAGGTGACGGGTTAGGTTTAGGGTTAGGTCTGGGGTAGAGTTAGGATCCCATAACCTCATCTACCAACGTTTAAGGGGGCCCTAAAAAGGCGAATATTGACGTATGGTCAAAAGACGTCCAAAAACGTCAGTTATATGACGTCTTGGGATGAGATCGGGTTGAGAGGGCGTATGTTTCTAGCAGTGTTCCGCCCACAAGGAGGAGCCAAGTTTAAATAATGCGTTTACAATTAGTAAAAATCCTGCATAGTGCATCTTTAAAAACTTTCAAAGTTTGAAAACCCCTGGTCCTTATGACTGTAATAAATTCCAAGTTTTCTTCTTCTGTCTCTGTTTCTCCATAGCCATTCATTAGCCATGTATTATTGTGACGACATAAAACAACATAAATCAAAAATTCATTATATCACATATTTCACCAGTGCACAATTTTTCAAGGTTTTAAAAGCATGAAATATACTTTACTTTTCCCTGTCTGCTGCCTTTTCACATCACAGCTCACACATTAGCCTGGAGCAAGAGTTCTAATACACTGCTAGTGAAGAACTTAAGAGTGTGTTCTCATGGTGCCATCAACCAGCCATCACATCAGTCACATGGCATGTAGATCAGGTGGGCTAATCCCAAGTCTGAATAAGAATGCTAACGGATAGCTCTCTCCTGGTATTTTAGACCTTTGATCAATTTCTTGTCAAGGTTTAAATAAAGCTGTGGATGGACGTAAACATACTTGAACTTGAAAAAACGTAAACATACTTGAAAGAGTATGAACATCTTTGACAGTAGATGATCTCTGAAGGATTGATGTAGTTCCTGCTGGTTCTCTGACTGCAGTGCTGAGATACATGGTTTGTTCACTTTACACTGAGTGCTGAGGTCGTGGAGTGTGTGTATCCCACACTCAGTATCATCCTCATATCATTACATTCATATCGATTTTAGTGATATTCTGATATCTGACTCAAATGACTCCTGAAGTTATTGCAACATATTTTGAAATTGGAAAGTCATAAATAACATAATTCAGTTACAAATCAGAAGCATTCGAGTTTGATGATGTTTTGCTTTCAGAGCAAACAGAGCAAACTTTTTCTGCTCTCACTTGGACAATTTAAACATTATGAACAAAAAATTAACAGCATGAACAGTCTCAAAGTAAAAACTCTACTTGTGTTAAGTCAGAACAAGTAACGTAAAATTACATTAAATCATCAGCTGAGTAGACTTCATAGAGTGCTTGACCCTTGCATTGTCAATACAAGATCTTAACTAAAAATGTATGCACCTCTAGATGGAAATATATGTTGTGGTGTTATGTCCATCACGAGGCACATGCATTTTTTAGATCTCATATTGACAATGCAAGTAAAGTTTCCTCTAACACATCCCAATAACTTTCAATGAATTTAAGGTCTGAATTTAAAGTCTGAGCCACTTCATGTGTGAAAATGATTCTTCATCCTCCCTCACAACCATTCTTTCATAATTTGAGCCTGATGAATCTTGATATTGTCATGCTGTATTGCGGCCATGATGTGTTTTCCTGCATGGTTGTTCAGGAAATATAAAGCTACACACTCCATCAATTAAGGTTAGAAGTACCGTTGCCAAACACATTCTAGAAACATAATAATCACTGGAATAATGATCCAATCATAGACTCTTATTTGCCTATTTAAATCCAAACAGACACTTTCTCTATTTTTTGGTCTTGGCAGTGTATATCACGCATAAGAAGAAACTTAGTCTTGAGAAATGGGAGGTAAAAAACAGAATCAAACATCCCTAAAGAATTAAAGAACAACATTACCCATTATCGTAACATAATGATAAGCAACATTACTTTTATCTAATAGGCTCCAGAGTACAGCGATCACATGGGTCAGTCCCTCTGGACCAACACAAAGTTAAGTGCTTTGTTCAAGGTCACAATAATGGAAAGATTGTGATCTCAGTAATTACAGTAGTTACTGTAGGTAGCTCATGGGATTCACCTCTGCCTGGAATTGATTTTTCCAATGATTTTTATCCACCATGTTACCAGGCTATCCATGGAGGTTAATATTTGGAATGGAGAAGTTTAGTAAATGCAGTGAAAAAGAAAAAAAAAAACATAGTTTGAAACCTGGTTTCACTGACAGGGCTTGGATTAAGCAAGGAGTGGTCTTAGTTAAATAGGACATTTATGTAGTTTTTATAAACGTGCCTTGGAAAAATAACAATATGGTGTGAATCTTGAGACAAAACAATTGCACTGATGTTCTTAAAGATATGTCAGTGCCAGTTGCTTTAAGTTAAGACCGCTCAAACGTCCATTTAAGTCTAGGAGTAGCTTAAAGGAGAACTCCGGCGAACAATGAACCTTTGGTCTAATAAAACATCGGTACATAGTCAACCGTTCTCTGAGTTTTGTTTTCATGATAATCGAATGTAAAGAGTTTTATCTCTAAAAACCGTTTAGCGTATAATGCTAGTAATGGGGGCATTGAGTAAGTAAAAAGAAATCGCTAGTTTATACCACTAACAAGGCTCAAAATAGCTCCACACTCACACAGTAACATAATGAGGCTCCATACATGCAAAACGAAGCATTGAGAACTTTGTACAGACCGTTTAATAAGAAGATACTTTATGAAGGCAGTTCACTTCGCGTATACAGGCAGGAGCCATCTTAAAAAATAGTCTCGATAAGTCGATCCCCAAACGCCGTTCATACAGTTCAGAAGTTCGTTGAACTTCATAGAGTTCAGATCACTCAGCACGACGTTCGTGGTTTGACTTATCGAGACTATTTTTTAAGATGGCTCCTGTCTGTAAACGCGAAGTGAACTGTCTTCATAAAGTATCTTCTTATTAAACGGTCTGTACACTTACAAAGTTCTCAATGCTTCGTTTTGTATGTATGGAGCCTCATTATATTACTGTGTGAGTTTGGGGCTATTTTGAGCCTTGTTAGTGGTATAAACTAGCGATTTTTTTTTTTACTTACTCAATGCCCCCATTACTAGCATTATACGCTAAACAGTTTTTAGAGATAAAACTCTTTACATTCGATTATCATGAAAACAAATCTCAGAGAACGGTTGACTATGTACCGATGTTTTATTAGACCAAAGGTTCATTGTTCGCCGGAGTTCTCCTTTAAGCCTTGTCTGTGAAACTGGGATTTTTCACATCTAACAATTCGCCTTTGGCTAAGCCACGCCCTAGAATGTAGATCGACCAATCACAGCGCAGCCAAGAACGAGCTCCCACAGAGGTCTGACACTTTTACACAGCGCTCCATTGACTTTCAACACAGGCGTCTCATATTTTTGGTCTCGGCAGGCTATTACCGTCATAGTTTTATCAAAAATATGGTTAACCGTTGTGCCTGTGGCATTTGTAACACAGATCCGCGTTTCCCAGAGAGGTTGGAGGGGGGTGTCCGTTTTTTCCCTTCCCAAAACCGAAGTCAAATCCTGACAAGTGTCGTCTTTGGATTAAACTGTATGGACGTCCTCAGTCAGCTAAATCTCTCAAAGATCTACAAGCACATTTTCTTTTTGCTTCTAACATTACTGTGAAGTTATACTAGTTAGACCGTTTTATAATGTTTTAGGTTATGATTTCGGTTCTCAAACCAGTTGTTGTTATGCTAGCACACGCTGCTAATAAATACAACGTTATACTTTGTAATAACGATTATAAAAGTGAATAGAGACCTACCCAGCTTTGCATGAACAGTGTTGCAACCTGAAATTGTTAGTCCCAGCCTCCATCTCGATTAGTAGGATATTTTGAATGCCTTGTTGTTTCTTGCGTTTCACCTGTATGTCTTAAATATAGCCTTCGAACGCATATTGCAGCCCCCTTTGACTACGTCTATCAGACACTTTATTTGCTGCTTTATAAAAGTTTGATAACATTTCAGCAGGAAGAGCTGTCACAGCATAAGCCATGTTGATACCAAACCAGAGCCCAGATGAAGTTTGACGGATGTAGCAACAGTAACTAAGGGGGGCAGGGCTTAGCCAAAGTGAATTGTGAGTTGTTTTGTGAAAGAAGATGTGAAAACAGCAGGAGCCTGCAACTTTAAGCTCCTGGGACAGGGTACCATTGTATCCACCACAAGTGTATATGTAATGTTCACCTTGCAATTTTGCTGTTAACATGAAAACTGTTTTATAATAATAAATGACCACTAGATTGTATAAATTGCTGATTTGTTTCACGTTTAACCAAAAATCAGCAAAAGACAAAGCACAAAGCTTTGCACTTACTGGCCTTTTGTGTCTTCAAAAGAAGCTGATTCTGTCAAGTAAGTTTCTTTAACTGTTCAGCGACCAAAACTCCTTGAACAACATACTTTTTCTTACGCATTAAATGTCTTGGAATACTTTGCAGTTTCTTCTTTGATTTTGTGCTGATTAAGAAGGTACAGTCCCTGGATTCTATGAACTGGAGCAAGTAATTCATGGAGCAATTAATAGTCTTGAGTTTTCCCCGAGGGTGACCTTTAAAATCCCACATTTCATGTTAAGCAAACTAAACATGGGATCTTTCATACAGACATTAAGGATTGGGCTTCAGTTTAATAATCTTTGCTGATGTGCAGAGACAGTTTCTAATCAAACACAATTGACAACTGGCATTTAGCAACGCCCAGTTTAACAATTGTCGTATAGGACTGTGTTTAAATTTATGGTGCTGTGATAAACTGTGATAAAATAAAGCGAAACTTTTGTGAGTTCTGCAACAGTCAGTGCAAGCTCTTATGGAAGTCTTTATAGAATCCTTCCACAGCATGACAGTGCTACAGCTATAAAGGTAGGCTCTAAAGAGCTTTGGGTTTTGTGTCTGCGTGCTGGGTTTCTCTTTCATTTTATAGCATCCCCTCTGGTCTTTTTTTTTTTTTTCTACTGCAAATTAGAGACAAGAAGGAACATTTGTTGTTTTAATCGAGTTCATGCAAGCAGAGCTTGGATGTTAGTCCAGATGGGACAGAGAACAAATATATCTGTACAATAAATAATAATAAATAATAAAAATGTCCTTGGACCGTGGAAGTTTGTTAATCGCGTGTGTTTGTGTGTGTACTACTGTACCAGTCAAAAGTTTAGAATAATTACGTTTTTTTATTTTTTTTTACTTTAACCCCTTCAGACCCTGAGGTCATTGAAATAGACATCACATGTTTTTTAGTTTAAACCAATACAATTGTTTGTATAATATGAGTACTGAGTCACAATGAAAATATAACCACAATATAACATAAGACACTTAATTTATGTTGGTAGAACCATCAACTTGCAAATAATAATCTTAATAGTATCAACTGATAATATTCAAAGTTAATTTGAAGATCTTTCAGAGCTGTAGATCACAGGAATTGCTTTAATCACAATATGCATCAGTCTTAAAGGATATCAGCAGAAACCTCGTAACATTGTTGTAAAATTTGTGTAAACATTTCCAAAAAATTCTAATGTTAATGTTTTATAAACTTGAATGTCTATAACTAACATTATTAATGTCTTCAATGGTGTAACTTTAAATTGCCATTCTGTTTTTCATTTAATTTTGGTTTTAATTTTCATTAGTTTTGAAAATTTGAAAACAGCAACAGTAAATGAGAAATGCACACACACTACTCACACTGATGCCAACAAAAAGAATCAAACAAGTTTTTTTAGACTATTCTATCATACCTTTTTTTCTATTTTCTTATTGAATTACCGGTTGTTACAGTGTATATGTTATTTTCAAAATCTTAAATACTAATTCACATACTGTGTTTAAAATCTCCTCAACCACCGTGAATGTGCAGCATCCACTTGGACGATGCAACGGCAGCCATATTGCACCAGAACGCCCACCACACACCAGCCTACTGGTGAAGACTGGAGACAGAGTTATCAGGCCAATCAGTATATATATATATATATATATATATATATATATATATATGAAGAGTTCAGATGCAAAAGCCTCTAAGTGCCATTTTAAATTTTCTTCTAGAATGATAATTTTTATCAAACTTGTATATTTAAGTTCAGTGATTGCACTTAAATGGCAATGATAATTACCTATTAATTGTTATTTAAGTGAAATTACTGAACTTAAATATACAAGTTTGATAAAAATCATCATTAAAGAAGAAAATTTCAAATGGCATTTAGAGGCTTTTGCATCTGAACTCTTCATATATATATATATACATGTGTGTATTTGTTTATCTATCAGATTATGGACAGAGGCCAATGGGCAAATTTGCTTAAGCCTGCTTAGCTTCAGTGGGCAACCAGCCTTGGGCTGCAGGGTGATGTGGCTGCTGGCAATAGAAATTACATTTAGATTGTTATAATATATCACAATAGAGTGCCGAAGTGATGACGTCACTTTGTAGGACAACTCGGAAGCTAGCGGCGCATGGGTTCCCTCGGTCGAAAAGCAATGCATTTTCCAATGCATAGACGTTTGGAAAATCGCAAAAAATAAGATCTGTGTTCAACAAAGAGTTGTGACCCTTACATGTTTTGTCTAGCAAGATAGTCTTTACAAGTTAATCCAAAATTGATACATTTTGAAGCCTATAGAGGGAATGCGCGTGACGTCACCATCGGCCGGAGTGCCTGCAGTTCCTTAGTGAGTGGCAAAAAGACTGAGCGGCTGTATAGACCTTATGCACCAGAGAAACGTGGGCGCCGTCATCTTTAGAATATTGTCTTTGAACTTCCGGTTCTTTATATTTCTATGGCATCGCTGTCGAGGAGTAATTAGCTGGTGAAGTGGATTTACTTATTGTAGAGTTAACAAAAGTTATCATGAGCATTGTAATGTTTATCATAAGCATTCTAAAGCAGATGTCTTAACAAATGTCGAACTGGAATTTTTTTTTACGAGCAGTTCATTCATACCTATGCAAGATATAATACAGACTGGAAGTCAAAAGACAACGAGCGCAACGCTGAAAAGGGGCGAGGCTACATAGTATATGTGTTCAGAATGCCGCGAAAAACAAACACAACACACACAAATAAAGTGGGAAAGAGCCTTGCGATTGACTGTAGGCCTACAACTAGATTTGACAAAACATCAGAGGTATATTTTTACAGACTGCTATAGAAAGAGGAGCAAATGGATCGCTGCAATTCACAGAAACAACTGGACTTGCAGTTATCATTTTGTGTCAATATGCTGAATTTAGCTGTAAAACCATACCCATATATTTTGTATTGTTATGTACATTAACAACTCATCAATTAAATATTTATCATTGTCTATTCTGCATTATTGGATTTTTTTTTTTAATAAACATTGACCAAAAAAACGTATAAGGTTTTAGGGCTAGACGATATGATATATATATATATATATGATATATAACACTGATATAAGTGATCACTCGGATTTAGACCTACCTATTATATTTATATAAAGCGTTCACAGGCAAATTTGCTTTATGTTTAGGTCTATATTGTTTTATTTCCCCGGTGTCGAAATCAGGCAAACATAAATGTCAGGCAACACGATTCCTGGCTGCATGTCAATATCCATGGATCACTGGATCTTTAGTAAGTTGTAAGGAACACTATATTGACTCCAACATTTAGTTTCAATTGATAAAATTGTTCGATTTAGTCGCATTTCCGCAGATTCGCCTATTAAATCCAGTCACGCAGCAGATCTTTTGCCACTCGGTCAGGCTGAGGGGGGTTGTTCCGGCGGGAAAGTCACATGTCAATGCATTCCCTCTATATAAAGATTTTTAAAAAAAAAACACAATCAGACACAATAAAGTTTAAAAAAACCACAAGCAGGTTATAACTGTGTGTTCTATGTCAGAGATCAAAACGTGAAAATATTTAGAGGCTTTGTTCACCACAGACCTTATTTCAGGCGATTTAGCAAAAACCCATTCAAAAATCCCATAGGCTTTAGAGCGAGGGAACCGTAGTGCTAAAATGCTAACTCACTTCCGCGTTTTGGCCTACAGAGTGGCGTCGTAACTTATATATGACATAATAAAATCCCGTAACTCTATATGACAGTTTTTACTATATTTTTGTTTAAAAAAAGCATCTGTGAGGTTATTTTTTGCGGAGAGTTCCACACATGAGGTGTTTCTCAATGTCAAGGATACTTCCTTGGCAGGACGGGTCCTTCCAAGTCATTTCCTTCAGAGGCTAGGCAAGGGTCCTCTTTAGCTTTCGGAGAACATGTAAATGGAACAGGCTAGCAAGTGCACGTCATTGCGTCATTACATCAGTGAAAGGTCCGCTTCGGCGCTGCAAAAATCATTGTGCTGGTGTACTGCACTGTTTAAATACACTTGACAGTCCTTATTTTGTCTTGTCAGTCCTCATAGAAATAAATAAATAAAGGGATAATGTATAACCAGGCGGTTGTTATAGTGAATACAACCCCGCAAACTCTAAAGCAGAGGGGTCTTGATCAGCCGGTTGTATTCGCTGTCTGCCTCGCTATACATTTTCCCACTTATAACATGGCTACCTACCAAATAAATCAATAATTTGACACAAAATATAGATTTAAAAAGGAGTTTATTCATTAAAAAACGATTATATTACCGGAGTTAACAGAACTCCATATAGCAACATGATCTAGCTGTTAAAACACATGCAGTTGTAAAATATGTGACCAACAAAAAAGGCTATGAAGTAAAAATTAAAAAGTTAATCACCAGTAAAAGGGAACAGCTTTAAATCCCCTCAGCAAATTTGAGCCGATATGTTAAATAGTTTAACAAACATTAAATAAATGGCTAAACTGAAATTATACTTGCTTACATTTGAAAGCATATTGCCGTTATCACTCCGACTCCGGTAACGGTCGACATTTTTTATTTTTTGAACAAGATAGCAAAGCTGCGCATAGGATTGTGGGTGATTTAAGAGCGCGAAGGCTACACATATGCATCCTTTCCTGTGTATGGGATATTTTCCGAACGAAGGACTCAGTCCTTGGTTGAAATTCTGAGGATCCTCGACATTGGAACAGTCCTTCGACGGACGTCGATGACGTAGCATCCTCGAAATTCCGGCTTCCGAGGATCCTTCCTTGACATTGAGAAACGCCTATTGACTCTATTTGGGCTTCCGTTGGCAGGAGTTTACCATGAATCAGCGTGTTGAATCGCCTGAACTATGATCAGAGATTCTGTTGAATCGTTAGTAATGGCAGTATGTGGCTCTGGGAAACGCACCCCAGTTAGTGGCGAGAATAAAACCGAAAGTGAGCAAAGAAGTTAAGACGGGACAGAAAAAAGGCTGTTATAATACCTTACCCGGGAATTAGATTATATGAATTTCACGAGTTCCTTTATATAATCTTTACGCTAATAAGATTAAGTGTATTTTGCTTGCTGTCCGCAATAAAGGTACTGAAGGAAGCTGCTTCAACTCGAGCTTAGAAATACCCCCCAGTGGAACTACTAATGCTTGGATGATAAGTGTATGGTAGCAAGATGCCTAAATTATGTTTGTGGAGTTGGGGAGGTGGAGGGATGCCAAAACGGCAGATGCAAGAGCAAGGTGAGTGGCTGCTTATATGCTCTGGCAGTTAATTGAAAGGTTAGATTGGTTCACTCCTCCCGAAATGATGTTGTGAACTTTACATTTTCATAATAACATGAGCCATGTGGAATGAAGAGAGAAATCAGTATGATTGATTTTAAAAATGATAAACAAGCACTGTTTGTATATCTGCTGTCCTGGTTTTGGTTTCCATTTTTGAATGACGAATACAGATTATTGATAGCCGCTGATATAGTTGTTTCGTTACACGCAGACTGCAAGCACTGTAGTCTTTGCAGTGTGATCAAGTGCAGCTTTTTGGCCGAGACCCAGCCGATGTGAGACGACAACACAGTCAGCTTTCATTGCCACTAGTTCTTTAACCCTCTGGGGACCAAGGTGTATTTGGGGTCCTTGAGATGTTCTGACATGTCCTGACATTTGTGTTTTTTCAGTTGCTTATAAACATATTAGTGGCACAGGTGAAATTACACTCTATTCAGTACTACAAACAAGGCTACCATAATATGTGAGCAACATGTATGTACATGTTTGTATTTTTGAGAGAATACTGTTTATGCGTGGTTATTGAAAAAACTAAAAATGAAAGTTTCTGAAATAAGGCCATAAAACACATACTAAAAATGTGCACATACTAAAACACATACTAAAAAAACACATACTAAAAATCTGCAGTTGCCATGCTATCTTTTGAATGGCTGTAGCTAAGTTAGAGGACGTTGACCATATATATATAATAAATTCATGCTTTGTTAACGTCATTTTGCCTCCCGAGTCTTTCTGGTACAACTACTGACGTAATCCTAGTCGTAATCTTAAAGCAGCATTTTGAAATTTTGCTATCGGGTCCCCCTACAGTTGGGAAACAGTATTTTCTTCTACTACAGTCGTAAAATCTGTCATGGTTATGGTAACAGGGAATACACGCATGCATTTGTTGTCAAGTGATACCCCGAACTCTGCAGAAGGAAGGAGTTCTCACATCTTGGACAGACTCCAGTGTTGCGTGTGTAATGTCTTCATCCCAGGTACATTGGCATATATTTCAGCATGTCTTATGAATATAGTGTCATGGGCTTAATTTTTTTCAAACGTCAAAATATCGCATAGCTCACGTTTACAGGCCTGCATCTTTATAGTAACGTCAGCCTATTGGCTACTGTTTTACATAATGGATATGCTAATTCAATTCAATGTTTGTTTGTAGATAATAGCCATGTCGTCAATATTATAATATAGCTAGATAAAGCTAGCTTTATAATCAAGCTAGAGCCAGACCGATATATCGGCAGGCCGATATTATCAGCCGATATTAGGCATTTTCCAAACTATCGATATCGGCAGTTGTAATGGCCGATAAATGAATATTTCAAAAATAAAATAAAAACGGACGAAACACGCTTGAACCATGTCATGAGTGTCTGAGTTGTATATTTTGTCCACCAGTGGGCACTCTACACCGTCCCTGATGGCAACATTTGTTAAGTTGGTCACAAGCCATATATTGCTTGAATAACAATTAAAAGAACATCCCCATCAGTTCTCTTAACTCAAATAAGCATGACAAAATTTGTGACTATCATGTCCAGTTTTGCTGCTGTTAAATAAGCCGAGAGTTAAGTGGAATTAGCTTGTAATAGTTATGTTACGTTATAACTTGTTACAGTGTAGTTGACTGACTGTCATTTTAACTTTTGACAATGTGACTGAAGTATTTCTTTAATAGCGCGTGACAGTAATGATAGTAATGACAGATGATACATAGCAATGAGACGTATCATCTCTCCTTAGCCTGTTATATTGAAAATGTATGTCTTACAATTTGCAGTATGACGTAATCCATTGCTAAATTATGGGTCATCATAGACTAGCTAACCACAAAGCTAGCTAATGCCACTATCATCAGTCTGTTCTGTTGTGACAAAAAAAGAAACAAGTTTCTTTTTAAAATGCATTATCATATTATTTTAGTTAAAACTCATAAATAACTACAAATAACTGGAAATCTGTTAATGTTTTGTTGCGCATTTCTGAAAAAAAAAAAATATATATATATATCGGCCGATATATCGGAATATCGGATTTTAAAACCAAATGGGTATCGGCCTTTAAAATCCTTTATCGGTCGGGCTCTATATCAAGCTACCATAGATGAATCTGCAAATTTGAAAAATCAATTTGCATTATAACCTGAGGCAAGACACTTTCACCAGAAAAATGAGTAAAAAATAGACTGAAGCTAGTTTAAGGCACCAACAACATACTACAAGAAAACTGCGTCGATTTTGGGCCCAATTCTCTCTTTCCGACAAGCCGGGGCCGCACCAATCTCAAATCATAGATATTCAACAAGTTGGATATTTACAGTAAGATCAGAAATCCTCACACATTCGCGTTCAGTAGATTGTCAAGTGGAATGAAACGATACCTAATCAGAAAGTGAGCTGATGGAAGCACAACAAGAAATCAATAAATAAGTGTCTTAAAACATCATTTGACCTTTCCATGACAAGCCAGTGTTAGTTCCGGGTCTAGAAAGTCATGTGGTGTGACTTTCCAATTATTTAGTGATATTTATGAATAACTGTTATTCATAAAATTTGTAAAATAATAATAATTTGAAAACATATGCTCTTAAACATTTTTGAAAATAATAATAGCCTATATATAGGCTTACTAGTCTGAACTAATTGAAACCCAGTAGGCTGAGATAACTGAAGCTTGTTTTTTGAAGGGTCTGTTGTATTATTACAAAGTAGACATGCACTCACTTAGAAAAGCCATTGTCAGCCACCTCTATAGTAACATTGTTTCTGTTTGGGGTCAATTAAAAAGACCCTGGGGCCTTGAGGACCTCTAACACGAGGACATGAGAGTAAAAGCTTTAAAGTTGATGTACTAGAACCGCAACATCCTTCACAAATCAAACTGTAAGGAATAAAACAATGAGAGAGAAAAATGAACTTGCACTACATCACTGCCCAGCGCGCCTCGCTCTAACAATTGATGAACAAAACACACGGCAAAAGCCAGCCTGCTGAAGAACACACGTTTCTCCTCAACCAGCAAGATTAGCAGATCAAGCGAAGCAGGGAGACCGGAAGGTTCCATAAGCATTACAGCAGGAGCCAGTTCACAAGCCGATGAGCGATGTCGCACACTAGAGCAGAGCGTCGTGAGCTTTTACACTGATTGGCAGATCCCAGAAGGACATAGACATAGGAGGTTTACTGCCTCTGTCATTGTCTGATCTATCTGTGACGGTTGTCCGATGTCAGCATCATGACTCAAGCGTGTAATAATCATTCAAAAGTGGACCGCACCGTGTTGATGCAGCAACATCATCTGGACTGGAGTTCCTGCTCTAATCGAAGACAGTGTCCTTGCGGTGAGATCAAAGTCTTTCTATTTAAAAGGAAAGATTTGATGTGCAGATTTTCATTGGACCACATATTTGTAGGGTTAAGAAGCCCCCGAAGATATTTTAATGGATGGATATTAAACAAGACAAATGTGTGCGTTTCCCAAGCTGCCTGTAAGATTTACAGTATTTTTGCCCTCTTTTAATTTCTTAAAGTACCTTGTGATGTAAGCACTTTTCAGCCAGTGACGCATGCCAAATACACCAGCACATGAAGCTTCCTTCTGCAGACAGGTGCAAAATATTCAATATACTCAAAGGAACTTCACAATATTCCATTATGTACGCCAAGAACTCAAGAATCAAACATGACAATGAACAAATGAGAGAAATACAATCAAATTAATACAGTGCAGCTGCTTCATGCAAATGTCATTATGCACCTAATGTATTCAAGGCCATATCATTAACTCCAGCGTTTTAGCAGAACATTTAATTTGACACTGATGTCTCGGAAACTGTCTCAGCGTGTGACATATCTGACTGAGTGTAATGCAATGTGGCATATATTTCTGCTCGAGAGAACACACCTGTCAGAGAAATATTTTCTCATATAGAGCAGGTGCATAATAACAGTCCGAACACAAAGCTAGCACACAAGCTGAAGAGATCTGTTGTGACCTGAGGGAAAGATCAGCTAGTCCACGCAAAGCTGCCATCTCAGAGCCAAGCCAAAATCTCCACAAAAACGAATCTCCGTTGACATCAAAGAGAGTGAGAAAAAAAAAAAAGAAAAAGAAAAAACTCTGAATCGTATGAGCCATTTCGGGTAGCACATAAATTGAGGGCATGGTGGTTAATTAGTTGGTCTTATATAAACTGTTTTATATAAACCTTGATTTGGAGATTAAAACTGGAATATTTGGAAATGTGTCTTGTGTGTTGTCTATCTAACTTCCATCATCTAGATGTGACGATCAGCAGCCGTGGTGCCCTCGAGAGCCACTAGAGGGCACCCTCTCCCCATGTTTGTTTCCCCATGGACTCTTTGTGTTTCATTATGTTCAGCTGTGTTTCATTATTGGTTATTGAGTTCCTTATTTAAGCCTGAGTTTTCCCTGTGTCCCTTGCGAAGTCTTGTTACCCTGTAAGCGTACAATTCCGAGCGTTATTCCCTGTTCTGTGTCTCCGTGTTTCCCTGGACTCTTGACCCTTGCCTGTTTCCTGGACTGCTCTCGAACCTGTGCTGCCTGCCTCGACCATTGCCTGTTTAGACCACGAGTTTCCGGATTGCCCCTTTGTTTAAGTGTTTGCCTGTTTTCATGTCTGCCTGTTTTAATAAAGTGCTGCACATGGATCCGACCGTCTCTGTCCGTACGTTACAGAAGACTTCGCCAAACGAGGATCCAGCAGACTTTCTGCATCTATCCGCCGTGGTCAAGACCCGCTCTTCAATGCTAGCCTCTCATAGTTCTCAGCTGGCGAGACTAACTTCTCTCCTCGAGGAACTAGCTAGCTCCGTGCAATCATGGTCTCCGCAGAGCTCAAGCACAGCGGCTAATCAAGCCCAAACCCCCGCTGCACCTGTTCCACCGCAACCCAGTGTGAGTACCGCATGCAGTAATTCCAGTACGCCGTTTCCCGAGAAGTTTAATGGCTCACCTGAAGCGTGTGAAGGATTTCTGCAGCAGTGCAGCTGGTACATGAGTCATCAGCCCCAGTTATACGCCTCGGATATCGACCGCGTTTCTTTCATCTGCTCACTGTTAACTGGAAAGGCTCTGGAGTGGGCAGGCACGTTTTGGGAACCAGGTGGGATGTCGTTTCCTTCTTTCGACGTGTTTACCGCCCTGTTCAGAAAGGCTTTTGAACTCCCCGCAGAAAAGGAGGGTCTCGAGGAACTGCTCTTTTCCCTGCGCCGGGGAGGTTCGTATGCGGCGGATTTCTCTCACTCACTCCGCACGCCGCATAAGCCTCAGCTCGCTAAACTGTTTGATCCTCCCTTAAGGACCGTCAGAGGAGCTTCTAAGCATATCGTTCCTGCCAAAACCACTCATCATGTCGGACCCCTCGAGCCCGTATCCCGCACTGGCCCTGTTAAAAGTGCTGTTCCTAAGACAGCGGAGGTGTCGCGGGTCGAACCGGAGTTTGAGCGCGTGCCAGCCGACTCGAGTGAGTCAAGTGCCGAGCTGAGTGAATCAAGTGAGTCAAATAGCGAGCTGAGTGAATCGAGTGCCGAGTCAAGTGAGTCAAGTGCTGAGCCGAGTGAATCAAGTGTGTCCAGTGTTGAATTTAGTCTGTCCAGTGAGTCTTCAGTTCAAGTAATTGAATCTCCTCTTCAAGTGAGCGCTGAATCTCCTCTTCAAGTGAGCGCTGAATCTCCTCTTCAAGTGAGCGCTGAATCTCCTCTTCAAGTGAGCGCTGCATCTCCTCTTCAAGTGAGCGCTGCATCTCCTCTTCAAGTGAGCGCTGCATCTCCTCTTCAAGTGAGCGCTGCATCTCCTCTTCAAGTGAGCGCTGCATCTCCTCTTCAAGTGAGCGAGTTGTCCAGCCAAGCGAGTGTGTCTAGCCCTGTGACGCGCCGCCGCAGGAGGAGAAGGAGGACTCGTTTGGTTCGCCAGGCCCCGGTGAGCGTGCCCAGACTCCTCGCCCTGCCGGCCCCGCCTCTGCGCCTCGCCCTGCCGGCCCCGCCTCTGCGCCTCGCCCTGCCGGCCCCGCCTCTGCGCCTCGCCCTGCCGGCCCCGCCTCTGCGCCTCGCCCTGCCGGCCCCGCCTCTGCGCCTCGCCCTGCCGGCCCCGCCTCTGCGCCTCGCTCTGCCGGCCCCGCCTCTGCGCCTCGCTCTGCCGGCCCCGCCTCTGCGCCTCGCTCTGCCTGCACCCTTCAAGCTCCGGGAGGCCTTTCCTGTACCCGTTCACCACCCAGAGGTTCCTCCCGGGAATTTCCCCAAGTATTTTTTGGGGGGGGGCAGTAGGTACTCTGTGGGGGCCATGGAGGTGATCCTGACATGGACCTCTGAGTCCGTGAGGGCCATGGAGGCGAGGCTGTCATGGACCTCGCCTGTGTCTGCTCCGCCCTGGCCGCCATCACGTCCTGCTCCTTCCTGGTCACCCACGCTCCACGGCCCCAGGCCTCTCCATGTGCCTGGCCTCCTGCCTCTCCATGGGCCTGGCCCTCCATCCCAGCCCCCGTTGACCTCCCCCCGGAGCTCTTAGGAGCGTCTGGAAGCCGCTCCTTAGAGGGGGGGTTATGTGACGATCAGCAGCCGTGGTGCCCTCGAGAGCCACTAGAGGGCACCCTCTCCCCATGTTTGTTTCCCCATGGACTCTTTGTGTTTCATTATGTTCAGCTGTGTTTCATTATTGGTTATTGAGTTCCTTATTTAAGCCTGAGTTTTCCCTGTGTCCCTTGCGAAGTCTTGTTACCCTGTAAGCGTACAATTCCGAGCGTTATTCCCTGTTCTGTGTCTCCGTGTTTCCCTGGACTCTTGACCCTTGCCTGTTTCCTGGACTGCTCTCGAACCTGTGCTGCCTGCCTCGACCATTGCCTGTTTAGACCACGAGTTTCCGGATTGCCCCTTTGTTTAAGTGTTTGCCTGTTTTCATGTCTGCCTGTTTTAATAAAGTGCTGCACATGGATCCGACCGTCTCTGTCCGTACGTTACACTAGATTTGTATTATTAATATTTGAACTATTATTTTGTTAAGTAGATAGATGATCCAAGGTGACATTTGCATTGTCAAGGACATTGTCAATCATCTGCATTGTGCCATCTCATGCTAAATTTAAACATTTTAACACACGATGAGATTAAGTTATTCCTTTAAAAACATAACAGGTTTGACAGTAACAGGGTAATGAATTACACATTTTTAGCCATTACTAGCCTTTTGTTCAAGGTCATGACAAGAATGTGCTTATTAGGCATACAATGAATTAAATCTTATATCTTTTTTTTAGTAATTTATTTATTTATCAGTTGTTTACTGCACAAAATCATGGTAACATGCTTCACTATTTAAGATAGTCCCCTACTGACAACAAACCTAAGAAAATATACATTAAAGTGATGAAAAAGAGGGAAAATTTACATGTGTCCATTAAGAATTTTACTCTTTTTTTAATTTATGAAATTGCCACTGTTTTGTAAACAACTAGGCTGTAACAACTTTAGACAACTACTTTAAAAACATTATAAATCAAACACTAACGTATTTTTTATTTATTTATTGAACATCTTTAATAAAGTTATAATGCCCGTACATGGCACTGTCCAATAGTAATCTTAATGGAAAGTGCTCGAGCTGTGAACTGTTGCTATGGTTACCTCCTTCTGACAACTTTTTTGATTACTGAAACGTAGTTTGAAATAATTGTTGAAGTGCATATGTTAAGTTAAAAAAGAAAAGAAGAGAAAACACACACACATACACCCACGGGGTGTTTTGATGTGAATATTTTTGGTAGGGGTCAAACATTAATTGGAAGACATTCAAGCCTTAATTAGCCCTTGCCTCCAAACGCCACATAACTCACACAGATTCATGTGCTATTGAAACCAGTCAACAGATGAATGAAAGTGGTGTGTGTGTAAGGTTTGCGCATAAACGCATCACAGATGTAAGTTGCAAATACGCGTTAAAAAGTCAACAAATCACCACTTGGTTAAAAAGAGGAGCAGCTTGTTGCTTAAATGAAACGCGTTACCTGAGTTTTGATGGGTTCTCCGTGCTCAATGATGCTTATAAAAGGAATTTCCAAAAAAGAGGACATAAATTCCATTTGTACTATTTCCTCCTGCGTCTGAGGGAAGGCGAGCACAGCCGAGACCCCCTGGACCACTATATCCTGACACACACACCTGAAGAGCGACTCGGGGTCTCCGCTCGGTGCTTCCCGAGCCACCACGTCCAGGCTTAAGTTGTACGGAAGAAAGTTGTTGCCGCTTTCGGCGAGACCGCTGAGGGCGCGGTGGAGAGCCGCCCGCACCCGGACCGACTGACGGGGAGGCAGGAGGGCACCCAGGCGCACTGTGTGTCCTATCCGCGCTAGGATGTGGCAGGGCTGCGGGTGAGAATGAGCGGGCTGGACGAGCAGGGTGTGGAGAAGGATTATTTGCGATCCCAAATAAAAGTATGCCAGAAATATGTAGAAGATGAAATTCATCCTGCTTCACTCTCAGAGGTGGTGATGAGGCATTGTCAGAAGATAGCATTGCTCGCCTTGTTGTCTGGTCTTTTCTTTAACGTCCTTTTTTTTTTTTAGGGTTTTTTTTTTTTTTTTTTTTGTGCAGGATGGTGTATGAGGAGTGATCTATGGAGTTACTGTGTGAATGTGATCCTCTGCTCAGGAGAGGTGGGGGTTTCTCGAAAGGCGGGGATGTCGTTGCGTTCACACCCAAAAGAAGCGCTGGAGAGGCGTAAGTTAGTATCATTAGGAGAGCGCGACTCTGTTTTTAACACCTCTTTTTGCCCAAAGTAATGTTTTTTTTTTTTTTTACTCTTAGTTGTGGAGAGGCAGTTACATGACATTTCCTAGCATAAAACTGCTTTTAAACAAGAAATTATTAAACTAAAAGTCTTTTTTTTTATGAAAATAAGATGCGAAAGGATAGGCCACAGCAACTGTACACACACTTAAAAAATATTCATCATCAAACTGAAAGCTTTCTCCTCCGCAGCTCTCAAATATCAAACTAATAGGCTTCCCATACAAGAACCAATGGTATTAATTTAATGCCTGGCATTTTGGTTTATTTGTCACACAAAACTATCAAATTATCGTATAGCCTAGAATTTAGAAGACTTGAAAATAGTCCAGAACTTGCGAGTGTTTTGTTCTTTTATTTATTTATTTATTTGGAGCTTGGCAGATTGTGGTCAATTCTTTGGTTAGCCTGGTTACTGTTTACTGTGAAAGTAGGGCATAGGCTAGATCTGTTAAAATTTATCAAAAAAAAAAAAAAATGCTTGGAAAAGATCTGGAACAAAAAGAGGGTGAGCAGAAATAATGAAGTATCAAAACATTGGGTAAATTATGTCTCCTCCCAAAATGTTCCTTATACCCTAATAGGTAAAAGCCCTCAATGCATTTTGCAAATATTACAACATTTAGTGTATTACAACATTCAAATATTACAATATCAAATTATCAAACCTGCAGTTATTGGAAAAAAAAACAAAAAAAAAAAAAAAAAAACAAGATGAAGGGATAGAAGTGCTTGAATTAACATGAAAAATAGAAGAGAGAGATCACAGAAGGCAGGTGATGGTAAGTGGGTCACTGTTTTGGACCCATGTATCAGAGATTCGATACGGGCCAGTCATGCAGTAAAATGGAATCTGATGGAAGTGGACTGAAGCCTCGACCAATCATACTCTCTTTTATACGCTATTTAGGACTAGAGTAGCATGGAATGTGAGACTAATGTTGAATTCCCTTTAATTATGATATTCAGCACTAAAAGCCGTATTGAATAACAACAACAAAAAGCCATGCATCTAAAGTTTGATGCTGGTTAGGCCTACTTCTTAGGTGTGGTGAATGAAATGTCAGAATATAATCTATGGATTTAAAGTAACAACAACAACAACAACAAAAACAGTCAGCAAAGCCAAATTGTTTAAAGCTGCATGGACCCTTCATATTTCTGAGTTTGATGCGCTGAAGTAAACAATAGCAGGGTAAATACATCTGGTAGAGGAATAATTTTCTTCAACAGTAAGAAGTAAAAAATCTTCAATTAAGATTCTCTAATTTTCCCACAGAAAGGAAAAAGTATGAAATATGGATTAAATCAGAAGAGGAAGGTGCAAATTTGTTGTCACTCCCTCGTCGGATGTACAGTAAAGGCCGTGTAGTTGAAGGTATGTAATCACTATGCAATGTAGTTAATACTTGTCAGCATATTGCATATTGCATTTCTCACAGAACATTAAAATAAGACTGCTGATTCATTTTTTCGGGAAACAAAACATAAATTACACTCACCCTCATAACTGAAGAGATACATTCATAGTAACACACTTTTGATTTATTTTATTTAAAAAAAAAAATCCATATTCTTCTTTAATTAACAAGAAAGCATAAAACATTAGGTCTACGAGCCAACAAATAAAAGAAAAATTGACCGGGGCAGTCTTGGCCTAATGGTTAGAGTCAGACTGGTAACCTGCAAATTCAATTCTCAATACCAGCAGGAAATGACTGACGTGCCCTTGAGCAAGACACCTAACCCCCAATCGATCCCCTGGGCGCATGTTTTGGTTGAACAAAACTTAATGTGAGCTACAAGAAAACGAGAAACTCCTGAAGAGTGATAATGCACAAACTCATGGCTATTACAGCTTGTTTTTTTTTTTTTTTTTTTTTTTTTTTCAATAAGTCCTCCCTGAAGTATATAATTGGGTTGGTGTGCAACATCACCCAGCTTGCACAAACACTCATTAGGAACCCCTACAACTATCCCAGCCAATTTCCTTGAGACCGTATATTGATCAGCGTGTGTGATCAACTGATCTGAGCTGGGTAATACACAGCAGAGATGTATCCTCGTCTCTAAAGGTGTTCTGGTAATAGGTGAATGTCCACTGTCCTTTCAACTGCAGAGGAAATGAGATGAGATTAACAGGGAGACTGTGACACAAAAGCCAACATAGGACAACACCAATTAAATGAAAGACTTTATCTCTCCAAGATGAAAAAAAGCCAGGGCAATTATGCAGACTCTGTCATTGTTTAAGTAATGTCTGAACCAAACAGATAACTCCCTGGCTGTAGTGTGCCCTTGTTCTGTGTCAATTTCACAAACATTTGATACAAAGCAGAAAACACAAGCAGTCTCAAGAGGGGGTTAATTCCTAAAAGAAAACCTCAAGAATGTCTCTTTCAGTAGGTGAAACGAGTGCGGATGAAATGTGTAAAAACGGTTGATTAAAAAAAAGTTTCGAAAATAGAAAGGAAAATCTTTATTTTTTAAAAACGTCAAGTTCAACCAAAAATACTCTGGAATAAATACTGACACAATAATGTTCTTTGGCGTCGGCCCCTTCCATAGCTTGCAATCCGAGGGTCCGGACTTTGAATTTCCTGTCTGAAGACGAAGGCAGGGTCGCAGCCGCCCCCCTGGGAGGTATAGGAAGGGACCATCCCTGGTGGTGGTGGGGAGGTTGGAAGGGAAGGAACCATCTTGGAGGTGGTGGGGAGGATGGAGGTCAATGGAAGCGTCAGCATCTGCAAACTCAAAAACGTGTAAGTACCGGTCTTTTATATCGCAAGTATTAGACACGACTGGATAGATGAGACGGTAATTAGTGACGCAACAACTGAGTCTTCCTGGCAGAACTTAAAGCTAAAGCTTCCATTCCCTTTCGTAGTCACTCCGAGTTACGTCAGATGACGGAGAATGGGGGTTTCGCCTAGAAAGCCAATCCTCTTCGAGTATTAAAAAACGAGCCAATGGCAAAGAAATGCCATGGGTCTGCGGAATTTGCATAGCGTATCTCCACCTCACCCCGTGAGTATAAAAGGAGGAAGCGGATGCAACCGCAGTATGTTTCGCTTCGGAGCCAAGAGAACTTCTTCACTCCACAAGCCACACAATCTGAGCTTACTACTGTACTGTGACTCACCTCTTCGAGATGAGCGAACTCTCTGGTGTTGTTGGAGTCTGATGGTGTTGGAGTTTCACATTGCCTGCGATCTGAGCAGTGGTCTGCCAGTGTGTGTGTTTCTCCTCTCACTGAAAGAGTTTGACTTCTTTTTAAAGACGATCTGCCCGTGTGTTCCTGAGTGCGGTATTCTGATTCTGCGCTGTTTGACGTGTTTGGGCTTTGATCACGCTCAGACAGCGCTCGTGGGTGTGTCACATTCACTCAGTGGGAACGTGATCATCGCAATGTATAACAGTTGAGACTCAATGAGCTCAATAGAGTGAGAGTCCCCTCATCCACAACCCGAACTATTTTTCTCCACGTGAGATAATACTTCGGCTGGTGGCCAGGGTGACCAAAAGACGTCAGGTCTGGAACTAATCGTCAGGTCTGGCGTTCTCATTCGGTCGCCCAGCTGATGAAATCATGTTTATCGCCGCATCACAAGGTGAGCTGGAGTCCTCTGGAGATGGCTCGTCTGTGCTGCTGTCCTCGGATGTGCTAGCATAGCGAGTTTGATTCAGGGTTTACAGCTATGCTTTAAGGCTGCGACGAGTATCAGATTTGTGTGGAAAATTCTGCCATGTCCCGAGCACTTAAAGGAACACTCCGACTTTTTGGGACTTTAGCCTATTCACCTTACCCCCCAGAGTTAGATAAGTTCATACATACCTTTTTCATCTCCGTGCGTGCTATAAGTCTGTTTGACGCACCCACCGCTAGCCTAGCTTAGCACAAAGACTGGATGTGAATGGTTGCAGCTTTCATACTAATCCAAATGAGTGACAAAATAACGCAAACGTTTTCCTATTTACATGTTGTGGTTTTTATAGTCACAGAGTGTGCAAATATCAAGGCCATATGAGACACAGACATCTTTTATGTATGAAAGCTGCAACCATTCACATCCAGTCTTTGTGCTAAGCTAGGCAAGTGGTGGGTGCGTCAAACAGACTTATAGCACACACGGAGATGAAAAAGGTATGTATGGACTTATCTAACTCTGGGGGGTAAGGTGAATAGGCTAAAGTCCCAAAAAGTCGGAGTGTTCCTTTAAGGCTAATGATTGGTTTTTGGGGGTGGCGAACCCAAAACCTTTCTTCCCGGATGTGCATGAAGAGGCTGTGAGATCGTGGAAGTCTCCTTTGACTTTTCACGATCACTCAGCGGCCTCTTCCGGCTTCTCTGACCTCATGGCGCAAATTGCATTTCCCCCAGTGAGCCTTCTCGGACATACTCTGTGCAAGATCAAGGAGGACGAGGAGCAGGTCATTTTGGTCGAGCCATACTGGCCCACCAAGACCTGGTTCTCCGAACTGATACTCCTCGCGACAGCACCTTCTTGGCCAATTCCTCTGAGGAAGGACCTCCTTTCTCAGGGACGGGGCACCCTGTGGCACCCTCGCCCCGATCTCTGGAGGCTACATGTGTGGCTCCTGGACGGGTTGAGGCAGGTTTGGGAGATTGAATCCTCCTCTCCCTCCTCTCATACCCTCTTGGGACCTCTCAGTTGTTTTAAGCGCCCTGTAGAGGCCTCCTTTTGAGCCTCTGCAATCAGTCGAGATTAAGTTCCTGTCTCTTAAGACAGCGCTTCTGGTTGCACTGGTCTCCATCAGGAGGGTAGGGGACCTGCACGCATTCTCCGTTGACGAAGCGTGCCTGGAATTCGGGCCGGCCTACTCTTACGTGATCCTGAGACCCCGGCCTGGATATGTGCCCACGGTTCCTACCACTCCCTTCCGGGACCAGGTGGTGAACCTGCAAGCACTGCCCCTGGAGGAGGCAAACCCAGCCTTGGCACTGCTCTGTCCAGTACGCGCCCTACGTGCTTACGTAGACAGAACCCGGTGTTTCAGGACCTCAGACCAGCTCTTTGTCTGTTATGGTGGGAGCCAGAAGGGAAGGGCTCTCTCAAAGCAGAGGTTGTCTCACTGGATAGTGGACACCATTGCTTTGGCTTACCAGCAGCAAGGTCGACCGTGCCCCCTTGGTGTGACAGCCCACTCCACCCTGAGTGTGGCTTCCGCTAGGGCTCTAGCATATTGTGCCTCGCTAGCAGACATCTGCAGAGCTGCAGGCTGGGCGACACCCAACTCATTCGGTGTCTTCGCTTGCTCGCCATTCCACTCCACGGATTGGATAAGTGTGATTATTCCTCAGCTGAGCCTTCTATTGAAGCCCTGAGTTCCTCCAGCACTGTTGATGCTGGCGCCAGTGTCTTTGCCTGGAGGTCGGCTAGGTGCCTCCGTGTGCATGGTTCCTGCTAGTAACCTCCACATGTGTATTTTCCACTGTAAGGCTTTCTGAGCATGTGTCTTCCCTCGGCAAGCCATCTTGCCACCCCTGGAGTTAAAATTCTAGCCACCCTACGGGTTGGTGACTCGAGTGTTCCTCCATATGCAGCCCCCTTGGGCCATATGTGTATTCTTAAGTCCTCCCTACGGGTAGGCATACTGTGGCATATTTCCTTTGAGATATGCTCCCCAGTGTACCTTGGTATTCCTGTGCTAAGTAGGACTCCTCGTCCGTGCTAAGTTCACAACAGGGGATCAGACTTTCGCAGGGCACTAGAAGACAGCTGTGAAGGTGGCGTGATTACACGGGGGACCCCCATTCTCCATCATCCGACGTAACTCGGAGTGACTACGAAAGGGAACATCTCGGTTACGTATGTAACCCTCGTTCCCTGAGTAGGGAACGGAGACGTTACGTCTCCCTGCCACTTCCGCTGTACCACTGGGTAGACGACTGAGTTCAGTCTCGGCTCCTCAGCGAAGACATACTGCGGTTGCGTCCGCTTCCTCCTTTTATACTCACGGGGTGAGGCGGAGATACGCTATGCAAATTCCGCAGACCCATGGCATTTCTTTGCCATTGGCTCGTTTTTTAATACTCGAAGAGGATTGGCTTTCTAGGCGAAACCCCCATTCTCTGTCATCCGACGTAACGTCCCCTGTAACGTTCCTGTAACGTTCCGTTCCCTACTCAGGGAATGAGGGTTACATACGTAACCGAGACGTTTCTAAGAAATGTATTCTTTGAATTTATTTTTGTTTCAGATCCCGGTAGCGTTTCCAGGCGTTGCCCCTTGGTAAGGGGTGGCTCTTACCTGGCATTGGCTTAGCACTTCTGTCTGTCTAGACTTGGTGCAATTGGATGCTTCTAGGGCGGTCGGGTACGGATGCCCTTCCCATAGTTGGATCTCGAACAAGAGATGATAAAAGAGAATTCGGATTTGCTTACCTGCATTTCCCATTGCTGTGATAAAAAATCTAAGTTTCTCCACTAACCACCTGTTTTGAGTCTGTGATTCTGTAACAGAAAGAGGTTCTTGAGATTAGTAAAAAATGTTTTAAAAACATTAATAAACTGTTAACTGACAAGTTCTTTGGGTCAACCAAAATCACATTTTTATTTGAATTTTAGTACTACAAGAAAAAAAAATCATCATCTGTAGGTGACAGAAATAAATTACCAGAATCTAAAGGTTGGATGGTCGGTCACCTTTGTAAGAAGACCCAATTTCATCAGTTCCCCTTTTGAGATGAAGAAGAACCTTGTCTTATCCTTCTGTTTTCTGTCAGAGAATCGTGACAATGCAATAAGGCGGTCAGCTTTTTTAAATGTCATGGTGCCGTTTCAACATTCCTGAGACGTCCGTGGTTCCACATGAGCGTGAAATGTAACAGGGGATGAAGGAGAGTGCTTTGTACACTCTCCAAGCCAGGTGACTAAAGCATGGAGAATCACATATCTTCAAAGCTTGTGAAAATAATGGGGATTTTCCACAAATGCAACAAAATTACCCAAGCTTTCTTTAGGGGGGATGTAGATGATGGTTTTAAATAAGTTGACAGAGAAATACTCTTCTCATCACTTATCATTGATTTATCACTGGTATCCTATCAAACTGTGAAATGTCAAGGTCAATTTATCATTTATAATGTACAGAATACAGTACCGGATGTCAATATTGTCATACCTCTGTGAGAAAAAAACACATTGCTTTTGCTGAACCGCCTATGCCAGGTGAGCGTTGCTCGCAGCCTATTCATTATCCTCTCAGATTCAGATAACAGTGAATGTTTCTTTCTCTTTCTGTTTAAAAAAAAAACTCTCATTCACTGTGCATCTGTCAGATTCTTCCATCCTTAATAAACAAGCTGTCAGATGGTTGAACTACCTCAGGTATTTGCCTTGAGAATTTGGCAAGCAATCATGAATATTCTATAACCGACAATCTGAGTTATTCAGTATCAGCATATGGTTTGCTCCTGAAAATGCCTTGAAATGTGTTCAGAGAACTAAAAAAAAACATGAATGTGATTGTATTAGACAAAATATCAAAACAAATTGAGTTATTGGGAAAAAAAAGACAGATGTATTTAACAAATAGGGGCAATTTGTGGTTGTCAAACAGTGCTGGGTACTAGTAACATTGCTGATTATTCATTGTAATTAGAATACATTACATACCAAAATAATTGTGATCAGACTACAATGACTTTTTTTATTGATTGCATGATTACATGTTATTTGTACAATGTTGATGACTAGTGCATCGTTGAGTCTACATTCAGTTTGAGTAAAATACTTAAAGGGGTGATGAACTGGGAAATCACATTTTCCTTGAGCTTTTGACATCTAAGAGGTCATCATTTTATAAGAATATCCAGTAAGTTTCAGAACTGAAAACGTCCTTGTTAGTCCAATAAAAGCTTTCATTGACATCAGGCTCAGCAAACGACTCGTTTTTCAAAGTGGGGAACTATGACGTTAAAGAGGATAAAACACCACCCCCGCAGAAGAAGATCAACGCCTACTTCAACACGGATACCTACCTCGTGATGACAAACCGGATCGAGCTACCGAGCAATACAAAATATTATTCAGTGCCTGGTTGTGGAAGAAGACAGTTGCTGCATGCTAACTCTGGATTCCAATAGGAATGCATGGTTAAACTATTTTTAATGACGTTCCAGCTGATGAGAGTAAAACCGTCTGTTCGCTTCATTTCACTTTGTATTGTTTTGTAAACAAGACTGGATTTGAGACCGATTAAGATTTAAGAACGGTGCTGTGCCGTCTATATTGGATCCAACAGGAATGGTGCAACACACGGAATCTGGGTCGAACATGTATGCTCAAAACTCGGGTAGAAAATAACCTATTACTTATTCATTTTGGTGTTTTTGAATGTAAAAACCAAGCGAATGTCATAAGTTGACCTCAGACAACAATATAATAAAATTTAAAAAGCCAGTTCATGACCCCTTTAGTTTAAATCAAATACTCTACGGCCTGGTTTCATAGACAGGGCTCAAATTAATCCAGGGTTAGGCCTTGGTTAAATTAGGACATTTAAGTAGCTTTTATAAACATGCCTTCTAAAAAAATAAAAAAATTTAAAAAAAAATATTTTAAGAGTGAAAGTTGTTTTAACTGGTTAAAGAGTGAAAGTTGCTTTCAGTTATAACAGCGAAAGACTTTTACTTAAGTCTCATATTGGCATTGGTGATTTGTAACTCGAAATGGAGTGAATTTCATTCACTGTAATGTTTTACTCAAGTATGGTTTTTAGGTACTATTTACACCTCTGCCTCTGCTTCTGATTGGCTAAGTTATCGGTGTGATTTCGAAGACAGTTATTTTAGTGATTTTTTTCAAGGAATACAATCGTTTTTGGTTTACCACTTGATAAAAAAAATCACTTAAACAATCTTTTGATGACTTTCTCCAGGCAGCAGCATTACGCCTGTTGGTGCAGTCACTGAAACATTTATTCAAACGGCGAATCATTTAGCAATGAAAGTACCTTCGGAAATAATTCAATCATTCACTTATTCAGATTATTAATTATTTTCATTCAAGATAACGAGGGAACTTTATTTATTTATTTATTTTTAATAATGATATGCATGAATAAATCACTGTAAATCATCATGGATACCTTAATTCCTTCATTCTTTTAAAACTGCTCCATCATTCAGGAAGAAAAAGTGTGACGGGAAAAGGTTATACAGCCTTCATATTGTCTAAAACGTTACTCAATATAAACATTTTGTTTATTGAACATCAATCGTACTGTTATAGAAAGAAACATCCAATTACCTGCTGGTTCCAATCATAACTATACTGGTATTTTTTATTTTTACTGATATTTACAAACAGCGCCACTTTTGCTTGTGATGCTGCTTGAATATGTCACATATTTCAATCCTCAGAGTTGTTTACTGTAGTCATATCCAATTTTATGAACCAGTCCATCTTGAATGTGTCTTTCCATGATCAGAACTCTAATATCTCCTTATAGTTGAGGTAATTTCAGAAAACTCTTCTTGTTTGTGTTGATGCAGTATCTGATTTATAAGTTCACTGTGCCTGCTCCCTTCGGCCATTTATTAAAAAGCAATTGTGAGGCACAATATTTCTCGTCCTCTGGGAATACGCTTCATTTAGTCACCAAAACCTTTACCCTTAAAAAATAAAGTTCCTCTCTCTCACTCTTGTGTTTCCATCCAATCACCTAACAATCGGATTTCAGTGCTCAATGGAACTGGATCAGGGCCAGAGGTGCTTGAGGCAGATCTCGGTAATGCAAACTTGATGCCAACTCTTTCCTTCCTAATTTTCTGCCTCATTACATGGGAGACTAACAAGACAAAAATCATGAGACCAAAAAGGTCTAGACACTCGTGACTGGGTTGAGACCTTTTGGGTAATGGGTGAACAAAAAATATTAAGAATGAGAATGACGTCACGCGTTTCACTCCACGTTGCATTGTGGGAAGGTGTCGCCATCTTGGAAGGATACGCTATCCATTGTCATGGTTACTCCGACAGTGAGACAGAAGGAAATAGCGACAGAGAGAGAAAGCAGCTGGATATTTGTTTGCATATTTGGGATAAGGCACAGTTTCTTAAGCGGACAGATCGGACATTCGGTAACACTTTATTTTGATAGTCCACTTTAGACATTCTGCTAACTATAAGTAACTTTTCAATTTCATGTCAACTAACTGCCATTGGAGTAGTAGTCTGTCAGCTTAATATCTACTAACACTTTATGTTGTTGGTCCCCCAACAGACATAAGTAACTTAATAGGCGACTACAAGTAAACTTATTCTCCTAACCCAAAGCCTAACACCTAACCATAACCTAACAGTCTACTGACAGTCTACTATAATATACTAATACCCTAATGAGAGTTAGTTGACACATAGTTGAAAAGTTACTTATAATTAGTAGAACGTCTAAAGTGACTATCGAAATAAAGTGTAACCCGACATTCCCCTGTCAATGCGAGTCATACTTCATTAACATTTTGCAGTACAGATATATGTATAACCCCTTTCATTTCTCTTCCTTCTCCTTATCTTTCAAAGAAACTGCTGCGTATTGCTAAAATGTAAACAAATACTAAGCTGCGCTCACTTGGATGTAACCGTGGTTACAATAGTTAAAAACGATATAAATACTGTTTGTTTTCTCACACAAACTGCTCGTTTCTTGTCTTAGGCCATCAATGTGTACTTACATTTACGAGTCATTAAATCATGTTTAATTTGGACTTCTCTGTGCATGCTCTTTGAGGTGGACCCCATTTACCTGCATTATATGACTGACAGACAAGAACGGTTTGACCTAAAAATATCAAAATTGAAAATACCGTGGAAACAAAGACACCTACGTCTTGGATGCCCTTGAGCTAAAACATGTCAAAAATTAATTTCAAAGTAAACTATCCCTTTAATGCATGCGATAATTTTTTGTCCAGACATGTAATGCAATTAATGCAAAATCCGTTTTTCCTGCCCTCCTTTGGGTATCATTACATATGATCCCGCTCTAGCAAATGCTTGTAAAGAACTTGTGAGGAAGTGATCCGCGTCTCTCTCAGCAGCGGCAGGTCTTAAAGTGACAGCAGCCACTTATGATGTTTGTCATTAAAGTTAATCAAAGAACAAAGGAAACAGAGAAAATTACTACCTGCTCTTGACTAAAGAACTTTATTAGCTTTAATTAGGATTAATCTATATTTCATTTATAATTCACATAGTGCAGACTGTTTGATAACTTCAATTTCTGGGTATTTCTAATTGATAGAAAGAAAGGGCATAGGTAAATACCGGTATGACATTTATTATGTGAGGATTGTTTTAAGTTCACTTAAATTAAAAGTTGTAAATTTTTTTGGAGCCTGATAAATGTTTAAAATTGGGGGGGGGGGGGGGGGGGGGGGTCATTTTCATCGAGACATCAGTAGTAGTATCAGTGATACTGGCCTTCATTCATAAAAAGATGCAATTGAAATGTATTTGAAATACTGTCCACTGTTATGTTGTTTCTACATTCATTTGGAGATTGACTGTGAAATTATTACATTTTAAAATATATAAAAAAAACATAAAAATGTGATTAATCGCAATTAATCACAGAAAAAAAAAATAATCGATCGACAGCACTCGATTCGAGACCTCTAATACAAATTTTACAGTGGGCATCTAATTTTCTCTTGCTTTATTTTAGGCTCTTTCCATCTCCCTTTTTATATAACACTGCAACGCTCTTTTGATTTTCATTTATCTAATTCATTGGGTTTAATCTTTGCTTTGTAAGAAAGACTTCAGTTCATAAACAAAATATTAAATATATGGATCGAGTCTATCATTGGTTTGATGAAAAGTGCAGTAGTTCTGTAATTTCACACATGCAGGGGTGCACCGTTCCAGCAACTAAGAACAGAAAAAACATGTCACATGACCCATTGAATAAAATATTTGTCTACAGAAATGTTTATAGCCAAACTTGTGGTGTTTTGGAAATATCATGAGAAAAAAACAAACAAAAAAAACACTACAAGTACACTAAAACGTTTACATAAACAAAAAGATTCTTGTAGTCAAATTCCACTTCTTGTGCTCCTTTGACATGCATAAAAAAGAGAGATAAATCTGATCAGCAACGAAACCACATTCACTCTCTTCACCGGCCTCTTAAATGTCACAGTCAGGATCGAGGCTGAAGAATTCTCATCACGGTCAGGCCACGCTGTATGAAACTGAACCAAGTGAAGTAGGTGGATTTGTTACTTTTGTGTGAGCTCTGTGAATTCTGGATTAACCCCTTTATTATATATTCACACACCACTGCTTTGCCCAACCAGCTGAATGACAGAGTAAAATTACCATGCATTGAAATTCCTCCAGTGTACACACACACACGGAGAACACCACAGCTCATTCCACATACAATTATATTCTTTTAATTTATTGTCCATTCAAAGCTCTCTCAATTCAATTCAATTGAGCTTTATTGGCATGACTGTAAAATAGCACAATATTGCCAAAGCAATAGTAATATATAAACATATATGTAGATAAATAAAAGTGAAAAAATAAAAATAAAAAATAAACAACAACAATAAAAAAAACATTTCCATGTTATGCATAAATATACCACAATAGATTAAAAAAAAAAGATATATACAATAAGTACAGAGAGCAGTTTAATGGAAAAGAGGGTTCATCCCTTCTCCCTCATATGATGGCAGGAGGACACGTACTGCGCTGCCAGGTGAATACACTCTTCTTTTTCTCCCAAAATATAAGACAGTTTGTTTATGGCGCTCACTTTTGCTGGAACTGAGGTACAATCTGTGCTATTTGTGTGAAATAAGCGTCTCTGATGTTTTTATACTTGCTGCACTCGGTGAGGAAGTGCAGCTCGTCCTCTACGGCCCCATCAGGGCAGTGTGGACACACTCGGAGCTCTCTCTCTCTCCAGCTCTGCTTGTGTCGGCCCGTCTCCACACACAGACTGTGGTCACTAATGCGATACTTAGTTAGGAGCTTTCTCTGACCATAGTTACCGATATCAGTCAGGTATGGAGCCAATTTATAATCTGACTTTATTTTGTTGAAATATTTTAGTTTATTTAGTTGTGTGACCTTTATCTGCCAATCGTGTATGTATTCTTCTTTGGTTATTTTCCCTATTTCTTTTACTTTTGAGTGTCTGAATTGAATTGATGAGTTGAGTTGGTGTTTTTCCACTAAATGTATCATGGGGTCGCCCTCAGTGAGTCCTGCCCTGTATCTGAGAGCGCAGTGATGGTAACTCTCTGTCTGCGCGTCTGAGAGATGGAACCAGAACTTTACGGCTCTCTTCTGGATCTCCGATAGGAGAGGGAATCTGCCCAGTTCTGCCCGGCACCCCAGACTGGGAGCGTTTCTGTGAGTTCCCAGGATGTTTTTGCAGAACTCGAGGTGGAAGATTTCAGCCGGGGTTTTGTCCCAGGTTTCGTAATTTAGTTTAAATTTGGGCCCCCAGATTTCACAGCCGTAAAGAAGGATGGGTTTGATGATGCTGTCGAAGATTTTCAGCCACAGTTTGATGGGTGGGTTATATTTGAACAGGGGTTTTCTTATACTGTAATAAGCCCTACGTGCTTTATCAGTCAGATCTTTTATTGCAGTGTCAAATTTTCCAGAAGCTGAGATTGTCAGACCCAAATAATTATAACAGGTGACATGATTAAGAATTGTTCCCCCAAGTGTAAATTTGTATTTTTTGTCAGTAAGGCGAGGTTTTTTCTGGAAGATCATGATTTTGGACTTGTCCATGTTGATGGGTAAGGCCCAGTCGCTGCTGTACTGGTCCAGAAGCGAGAGGCTTTGGTGCAGACCCTCTTCATGAGGAGACAGCAGCAGGAGATCATCAGCGTAAAGGAGGCTTTTGATTTCTCTGCCCTCGAGGGTCAGACCAGGACAAGAGGACTTCTCTAGAGCTGATGCCAGTTCATTAATATAGATATTAAAGAGAGTTGGGCTGAGGCTGCAGCCTTGACGGACTCCTTTAGTTTGACTGAAATAATCAGTGCGTTTGTCGTTAATTTTTACCCCGCATTTGTTCCCGTTGTATATATCCTTTATGATGTCATATGTCTCTCTCTCTCTCTCTCTCTCTCTCTCACACACACACACACACACATATATATATATATATATATGTGTGTGTGTGTGTGTGTACAGTACACCGTTCAAATATTTGGCTCAATCTTAGTTATAACAAAAACAAACAAATATAACGACTTTATTTCAACTATTAATTTCCTTCTCTTTGGGCCTCTAGTCAGTTAAACGTCACACGTATGTTCACTATTGGCCAACGCTATGTGTGTGATGCGTGTGACGTACAACAACAGATCGAAAGAAGGAAATTAATAGTTTAAATAAAATCATTATTCTTCAAAAAAAAAAAAAAAAAACATTTTTACGCACAAAAATTATTTTCGTTGCTTGATAAAGTTAAGATTGAGCCACTGTAGTCACTTGGACTATTCTAACAATGTCTTTAATAACTTTTCGAGGCCGGCAAGTTTCAATTCCTCAAGAAGCCTATGGACGAGTATGGAAGAGTGATGCAGCTCTCAAGATTTCATCAAAAATATCTTAATCCGTGTTCCGAAGATGAACGAAGGTCTTACAAGGTTGGAACAACATGAGGGTGAGTAAATACTGACAGAATTTTCATTTTTGGGTGAACTATCCCTTTAATATTTTTCTGGAAACTTTTTTCCTAGGTTCTAGGTTGGTTTTGTTGTATATTCACTGACAACAAGGAGAGATTGTTGAGAAGTGCAAGCATGGCCCTGACTCCTGTGTGTAATAAATACCTGACTATAGACTAATAAAAGAGACCATCAATTTTATATCTGCTATTTGATGGTATCTGTGAGTTTACAGCTTTCCATTAGCCAAGCCTCGTGGGAAGTTTTGCCCACACCAGCTATGGATTATCCACTATAATTATGTAAGTTTTTTTTTTAAGTCCCCCTGTTAATAATTGTATCCCTTAAAACTCATCTTTGTTCACCAAAATTACATATTTGTGCGTTTTTTCCTTAAAATAGCTTGAATTAAACACTACACCCTTGAAGGTTCTATGAATATGCAAATTAGCCCCGCCTCCACACATTCACACCAGCTCAGAGATCCATTCTCGGCTGGTTTCTGACTCAGAAATGATATTCGATTTTTGAGACTGTCTTTGTTTCACTGCAGTTTTAAGTAGAAAATACTCAGCAATGGTGTTGACTTGTGAATTTGCACATGGTTTGTCTTAAAGCATATTAAAAACACCACAGGGAGACTTTACTTCAATTTTAAGAGTCAGAAATAAGACACAGACATCTGAAATTCTGTGATAAAATATTCCCCTGAAATATCCCTAAATGCTTGGAGGAAAAAAAAAAAAAGATCAGAGACCGACGGGACAGTATGCGGGTGCTTCTCTGCTGCTGACTGTATTTTATTATGCATCCTAAGGAATATTGTCCGTAACTGATGAACATGTGTACCACCATTGGCAAATGAAAGAAAAACAGGGCCAATAGCAGGCTCTCTCAAACTAAACAACCTTCATAAGCCTAAACTATAGACTGTTACTTTAATCCATTGACTTACAGCAATTGTATTTTGCACTGATATATGTTTAATGGGAATAGTTCATTCCCTTTAGAAAAATGTTAAATATTTGTATACCTTTGCATTTTTTCCTTTTGCTTTGAATCAAATGCTACAATGTTATGGTTATTTGTATGGATTTGATGGTTTGTTTCAAGGCTTTTTACGCTGTTTAAAAGCGTTTAAAGGGTTAGTTCACCCAAAAATGAAAATTCTGTCAGTATTTACCCACCCTCATGTTGTTCCAAACCTCTATGTGTTTATTTGTTCTGCTGAACACAAAGGAAGATATTTGGAAGAATGTTTCAATCAAACAGATCTCATTCCCCATTGACTACCAGTAAGTATTTTTTCCTATATGGTAGTCAATGGGGAATGATATCTGTTTGATTAAAACATTCTTCCAAATATCTTCCTTTGTGTTCAGCAGAACAAATAAACCCATAGAGGTTTGGAACAACATGAGGAATTGAGTGAACTAACCCTTTAACGTTTTAAGGCTTTTTGAAGAAAATCAATAAAAAATACTTGCAAAACAGGTAAAGTGAAGTACACTGAAAGCAGCAAGCATGATTAGTCCCACATTTCTTTTTACCTTTCTTTCTTTTTCTTTTAATGTAGTCCCACATTCAAATATCCCAAATTACATTTGACGTATCAAAATGTGAGGGTTTGAAACTTAGCGAGACTTAAAAATTAAATAATAAATGCCCACATTCATTGATAACCTGTAATTATTTGCTGCATGCGGACCCAGCCTTAAGCAACTGACATTTAAAAGTAAAATAACTAAAAGAAGCACGTCGGATCCATTACCTTTTTTGCTCATTTGTTTCCCAGAAAAAATGGATATGTGGATTTTGAGACTACATGACATTTAGTGTTTCAAAGAAAGAGCACAAGACAGAATTCTGCTGAACACATGGCAGTAAATCCGCTAAATCTCTTGACATTAAATAAGCAAAGTTGTAAATAAGAAGACGCGCTGGCATTGAAATGAGAGTTCTGCCCTGAAAGGGAAACAGCTCTCAGTGGTAAACACAAGCGCTGGCTGTTTTCAGTCTTCAGCCTTCATACACTGCTGTGACAAATTTCCCAGCAGCCCAGATGGGTCATCTCATTGCAGCATTAGCAGTTTAACAGAGACCATTTCAATTATTCACATCCTTCTTGAGAACGTGGTGAAATTCGAGGGCTATATTTGCATAGGACTTTCAGAAAACATTTGATTTGGTCAGTGTGCGGAAACCAGTGGAGACTTTTAAGTAGGCTAAATTCTGCAGCGCTGATGGCAGCTGCATGGAGAAATCAACACAGATTTAATGTTTGAGCGATATTGTAATCAAGACTTTCCCTGCATACTGCTCTTTTAATTTCGAATAAGTTCAATAATCACTGGCTCATGTATAAAGCTAAAAACAGACATGAAGACAGTACCAACTGTTTTTACCTAAGTGAATGGGGTCCAAAATCTAAATATATCTTCTTTTGTGTTCCAGAATAAGAAAGTTGTGCTTATAGAATGGCTCGCATGTTATAGTAATTGATGTCAGACTTCATTTTTTGGGGAAATATCCAAAGTAATTTGTCTCAGAGCACCTTTCAAGCTATCAAAAAAATATCATCTGATTAGCTGGAACAAAAATTATAGAATTTGATCAAATATGCTGCATTAAACTGATCTATAAAATGCCAATTCAATTTTTTTTTCAAGAAGCCAATCCACACACAAAGGATTGTGGGGTATCATAGGATATATACCACTACTGAAAATCACCATGTGTACTTGATTTCCAAAGACACACCAAGGTCAGTGAAGTGCATGCTTGATATGAGACATAATGTGAATTATGCAAATATTGTAAATTGTTTTTATAAATAAATGCTAATTATTTTTTACATTTTGGCAAATTTGTAATTATATATGGATAGATAGATAGATAGATAGATAGATAGATAGATAGATAGATAGATAGATCCTACAAGTTTGATTAAACCATCAAAATATGAGGACAGTATTTAATATTTTTTAATATTTCAAACATGAGAAAGAGCAAAACACTAAACTTTGTACAAACACACAGAAAAACAAAAAATCTCAATGGAAAAAGCATACATTGACTACAGCAATTCAGTTATTAATATTTTAACACAGTCTCATCCCAAAAAGTCATATAACTGACGTTTTGGGACGTATTTTGACCATACGTCAATATCCGCCTTTTTAGGGCCCCCTTAAACGTCGGTAGATGGCGATCCCGGGCCGTCATACAACTGACGCTTTACTTTTAACGTCAGTTAGGTGACGGGTTAGGTTTAGGGTTAGGTTTAGGTCTGGGGTAGAGTTAGGATCCCATAACCTCATCTACCGACGTTTAAGGGGGCCCTAAAAAGGCGAATATTGACGTATGGTCAAAAGACGTCCCAAAACGTCAGTTATATGACGTCTTGGGATGAGACCGGGTTGAATATTTAGTTGGTTCTTGCTTGTTCATGCATGTGATCATTTCTTTGTATGTCAGCCTTGCCAAAAATGATGTCTGCAAATTTGGCTTCAAATTGCATTATGACGTAAAAATTGTCATTTTGCGTCATAATTAGCAGGAAGTCACATTTCAATAAAAGAGACTACAAACATTAGCTCATTATTATTCAGGGTGTGGGACCCACTCACCCTACAGGCCTATTACAGATCAGTGGGTGGGACTTCACTTGCAGAAACTGAATCAATATCAGCCATCTTGTTTGGAAGCTAAGCTAACAAGCGCTGTGGAGATAGGAAATATGATAATGACGGAAGAAACTAAACATGATATGGAAGAAGAGGATTTTGAAAGTCTGCTGCTCGAATCCGATGTTCGTGGCTATCTTTACGAGCCGCAGTATAGTGAGGAGCAGCTGAGGCTGATGGGGGAACCAGAGGCGGCTGCCTGTTGCGGTCGAGGAGCCCAGACTGGCTCAAGCTGTGCGGACTGCTGGTGCATGTGCTCTCGCTGTGCACTACGGACACAGATAAAGTCCGTCTGCTGCAGAGAATTTCAACGATGGCAATTTCTCCTGAACGAAATCTCTGAATCAGACGAGCACGCGGACGTTTGTATTGTGATGTGAACCCTCCTAGTTTCGCCTGACTGAACATCCAGGTATCATGCAGTAATTCACCATTGACCATTAGGAAATAAATACAAACGAGGAGTAATTCACTAATGAGATTGTCAATGTAACGTTAACAGGGTTTGTTGTTGTGGGAAGGAGGAGGTGGGAACCGGCGAACATTTAAATATTTTATTAGTAAAATGAACAAATACAAAACGAAAGTATAAGCCAGTGTAACGAGTATTAATTTGTAACTAGTTTTTTATTTTTATTCACACAAAATCCTTATGGTTTCTGTTAGAAATCAATATCCATATGTGAGAAAAGGAAAATTTATTCATTTTTGTATTTTTATGAGTTTTGAGTTCGTCGCGGTTGTGACGTCATTGTCGCATTGCGCGCGCTCTCGCTTCAGTCCGCGGGAGGTCTGAGCAGAGCGAGGTATGTGTTTCGTGCACTCCTGTTATAAAGTTGGATAAAAGTGAAAAAAGAGTTATTAATTCATTAATCTGTGTTTTGTTGGGACGCAAATGAGCATACATGCAGGTTATCTTTTCTTTAAAACTGTTTTATTTGTGAAAGTGAAGTTTTAACCGAGTAAATGCAGTGTGAAGTTGTATGTTAGTGTAAAAGTTGGCCTGTGAAACGTGACTGCTAATTTCTCTCCTGTATTCGACTATTCGGCAGGAGCTGGCTTTATTACACAACCTGATTGTATACTGCATTTTCCCAACTCGGTGCTTCACAGGTATGGTTATGCATTTAAATGTGGTTTTGTGATTTATTGTTTAAAATTTTATTGTTTCTATGTTTAAACCAAATTCTGAAAATGTGGGTGATTTGGAAAAGGTATATAAATTTAGTTTCATTTAAATAAGTGTTTGATGTATTACAAACAATGTCAATATATATTTTTATATTCATTTATTGGCTGTTGATTGTATGTAGCTATATATGGCTATGTCGTAGGCCTAAGTGATGTGATATTATTTTTGTTAGTCAACAAGATTCTCTATAAAGTGTGAGCTCTTCAGTCCGCGGGAGGTCTGAGCAGAGCGAGGAGCTGGCTTTATTACACAACCTGATTGTATACTGCATTTTCCCAACTTGGTGCTTCACAGATAAAAGAGTCATTGAATCAGCAATCTCGGCTCCAGTCTTTATTCATCGCCTCCACCGCACAACACAACGCAGAGGGGTAGCTGAACCGGTTACACCAGCAGCCCCTCATTGACGACTGCTGTAACGTTACACACAACAGAAAAAAAAAAAAACACAACATAAAATCAGGCCTGTTTCTCACTCGATCTGCCGTTGTCGCTCCTCATTTTATGCTTTCGCTCCTCCGTGAGACAAGCACACGTCTCACGGGTGTGTTTCATTATCATTCACGCCACCGGCCTCGCGCCGTCCTCTTACGTCCCTCGTCCTGCTCATCACAGCCAATTAACTAGAAATTTTGTGTAAAATGAATTTGGTGACAGCTAATGTTAGCCTTGTAGACAGAAGAGTGATTTCTCTGTTTGCGCTGTTGTGGATTAGTGGGTGTGGCTTGGGTAGCTGTGCAATGTGGTGCATTGTGGGAGTCGTTGTCTTACATACAAATGTATTTTCTCAGTCAAGAGGGCATATGATCCACTTTCAATAAAGATTACTGTTGAAATGCTCCTTTAAACACATTTGTAATATTTGAATAAAGGGTAATTTTTTTTCTCAAAACATCTCTTTTGGACCACAACTGTATTTGTATACATATATACACATCACATTTGTAAAGCATTTAAATGCATTACATTGATCAAAAGCGTAAAGACATAATTTATTCATCAAAGTTTTGAATTTTGAACTATTCATCAGAGTTCTGATAAATGTATTATGTTTTCAATAAAAATATAAAGCAGCACAACAGTTTTCAGTATTGTTAATAAGTGCATCAATTGATATGTGATGAAAATTAAAATTTTGCTTTTTGTTTTTAAAGCCATGAACAATTTAGCTCCAAGCTATCTGTCTGATCTTTTGAAACTAAATGACTGTACTAGATCACTGAGGTCATCTCAACAAAGATTGTTGATGGTTCCAAGATCAAGGTTGAAGACGAGAGGTGACCGTGCTTTTTCTGTTGTTGGTCCAAAACTATGGAATAGTCTTCATGTATCTTTAAGATTAATATCCACTGAGTCTGTTTTTAAATCTAAGTTAAAAACCTACCTGTTTTCACTGGCCTACAAGTGTCCTTGATTTAATGTTGAATGGTCAAATTGGTGGTTTCGATGTAAACACCCCCCCCCCTTTTCTCATTAGTTTTGCGGTCAGTCTTGTTTTTTTTTTTTTTACGATATTTTATTTCTTCTGTACAGCCAACGCATTCTCACCCCAAGGCGTCACCTTTGACCATGCTTCAATATTTGACGTTTTAGGCGCCCTTTAGCGTCACTTACATGACGCGATCCTACGGCGTCATCCAACTGACGCTAAAGGAAAGCGTCAGTTAGAGGACGCGGTTAGGTTTAGGTGTGGGGTGGGGGTAGGGTACACGCGATCCTAGGGCGTCATTTAACTGACGCTAAAGGGCGCCTAAAGCGTCAGATATTGAAGCATGTCCAAATGCTTCCCAAGGCGTCAGTTAGGTGACGCCTTGGGAGTGAGAATGGGCTGGTACAGCACAATGTTCAACTACTGTTGTTTTTATTGTGCTTTATAAATAAAAGTTGATTGATTGATTGAAAATTACATTAATGTAATAGGAATAGTCATTCAATTTTGGAAAAAAAATGTTTTTAAAAAAAGTTCTCCTGACCTACATGACATATATTTTGGAGATTGTGAGCAGACGAATAAAGCTTGGGAGAGGGTAAAATAAAAAGAGTCAACAGGTCAAAAAAAAAAAAACCAAAAAAAAAAAAAAACCTTGTTGAATAAAAAAAGGACACATACAGCCATGGGACCAGGTGTTTCAAATCTCACTCTCAACACACCTTTCCCTTTCAGCCAGTGAAACAAATAAGCCCTTAAGAAGCTGTTCCTCCATGATCCCAGTCTCGAACAGCTCACTTACAATGCTTCCCACAGCTGAGGGCTACAGAATGACTCTGTCAAGGTGAGGGAATGAGTTTCCATATGATGATTGGCGCGTGCGCGTGTGTGTGTGAGGAACGGTTTCTCCCTCTTGTGAGCAGGAACAGCTGAAGTAGAACAATCTTCAAAGAGGAAGTGCTGAGAGGTAGTTGTAATTGTTATCAGTGATTCCTCTCTCTCTCTCCCCCCATCCAGATGATGATACTCAGATGGGTCTTATCTGCATCACATGGTCTAAATGAGGTAACTAGATAGAAATCAAGCATTCTCTGCATTCGCAACAGTATGCCAGTGGAATACTGATGATTCTTTTTTTTTTTTTTTTTGGTTGATTCATTTATTTGAGTTTTTAAAGGCTATAATGTTTCCTCTTTAAGATTCTGTGGATGTTTCCAGAATATTAAATCCTTCGAGACGTCTGTGAGGGTCACAGCGAGGGCAGCTTTACTCTCCTGTAAAAAGGAATGAAAATAAGCCGCTGTGCAGGGGAAAGGTGTTTATAAAGTTTTAGATTGCACTGGAAAGCTGAAGGGAGGCAGGGAGTGAGATGGAGAGCGTCATTTTAGCAAGTATATGGTGTGAGGCTTTATGAACACGGCTAATCTGGTCAGCTTCAAATTACAGGACAATAACCTTGCTGACAGCTGCTGGATGTACACCTGGGCACACTTAACTGAGAATGACCCATGTTTGGTAACAGGTGGGACGATAAACAAAAAAAAAAAAAAACATCACAGATTGTGATTTCTGATGACGAAGCCTATGGGAATCAGAATTTTCATAGTATGTGCTTCAATCACTTACTGATTAAATTAACTGGATACTAACTTTTTCACATTATTTCATTTATTTTGTGCAGGAAAAAGCGAATAAAATAAAATATATTACAGTATAATATTGTAATATTAAATAATAATATAAAATAAATATATCAGACAATTTTTTTTGCTCACCATTAAATTCAAATTGGTTATATACTTTGATTATATATATATATATATATATATATATATATATATATATATAAGTCTGTCATTTTTATCATAAGTACTCTTCAACTGTGAGTGACAAAAAAAAAAAAAAAACAGAAAAATCACATTGTATGATATTTAAGTAATTATTTTGCATTTATTGCATGACATACGGATTTGATCACCTACCAACCAGTAAGATTTCCGGCTCTCAGATCTGTTAGTTTCTCTTTAAGAAGCCTCCTGTTCTCCACCCATTACCTGTATTAACTGCACCTGTTTGAACCCATTGACTGTATAAAAGACACCTGTCCGCACATTCAATCAAATAGACTCCAACTTCTTCGCAATGGCCAAGACCAGAGAGCTGTGTAAGCACATCAGGGATAAAATTGTAGACCTACAGTAGGTGCAATCATTATAAAATGGAAGAAAAGTTCAAGATGATGGTCAATCTGCCTCGATCTGGGGGTCCATGCAAGATCTCACCTCGTGGGGCATCAATGATCATGAGGAAGGCGAGCGATCAGCCCAGAACTACACGGCAGGACCTGGTCAATGACCTGAACAGAGCTGGGACCACAGTCTCAAAGAAAACCATTAGTAACATGGATTAAAATGCTGCAGCGCACGAAATGTCCTCCTGCTTAAGACAGCGCATGTCCAGGCCTGTCTGAAGTTTGCAGATGACCATCTGGATGATCCAGAGGAGGAATGGGAAAAGGTCATGTGGTCTGATGAGACCAAAATTGAGCTTTTTGGTCTAAACCACTCACAGTGTTTGGAGGATGAGTACAACCCAAAGAACACCATCCCAGCTGTGAAGAATGGAGGTGGAATTATCATTGTTTGGGGATGCTTTTCTGCATAGGGGACAGGATGACTGCACCGTATTGAGGGGAGGATGGATGGGGCTATGTTTTGCGATATCTTGGCCAACAACCTCCTTCCCTCATTAAGAGCATTGAAGATGGGTCTTCCAGCAGACAACGACCCAAAACACACAGTCAGGGCAACTAAGAAGTGGCTCCGTTAGAAGACTCTCAAGGCCTAGCCATTCTCACGACATGAACCCAACAGAAACCCTTTAGAGGGAGCTGAAAATATTGCTCAGTGACAGCCCAGAAGGATCTGGAGAAGGTCTGTATGGAGGAGTGGGCCAAAATCCCTGCTGCAGTGTATGCCAACCTGGTCAAGAACTACAGGAAACATATGATCTCTGTAATTGCAAACAAAGGTTTCTGTAGCTTTTATGCTAAGGTCTGCTTTTCTGATGTATCAAATATTTATGTCATGCAATAAAATGCATATTAAAGGGATACTCCACCGGGTTTTCATATTAAACTATGTTATTCCCTTAACTAAGACGAGCTGATGCATACCTCTCTCGTCTCAGTGCGTGCAGTCCCGCTTCCTCGCTCTCCCCCTCCCTCTTATTTCCGTCAATGCAGCCAACGTGACATGCGACAAAGCGGGAGCCGGTAAGAGGACTTTTCACGAGTGAAGGTATTATTGCGCCAAGTTGAAGTGCTCTAAAGCACTTTTTTATGGTATTCCGCCATACAATATAGTCATCAATTTTAAACGCTTAGAAAAACACAACGTTTTATTTTGTGTCACCAGCCTAGGTCGAGTTACACTAATCGAGTAACTGTGTTTAAATAGGGAAAACGAGGAAGTGTTTTGTCACTTCTCTTTCTGGCCCATATTTAATGCACTGGGCTAAGCTAAGTGCTAACATAGTTTTGCGGCAATACAGAGCGATAGAGTGCACGCACTGAGACGAGAGAGGTATGCATCAGCTCGTCTTAGTTAAGGGAATAACATAGTTTAATATGAAAACCCGGTGGAGTATCCCTTTAATTAATTAAAAAAATAAAATGTGAGATTCCATCACTCACAGTTGAAGAGTACCTATGCTAAAGTATCTATGACTTCTACATGCTTTGTAAGTGGAAAAATCGGCAGTGTATCAAATACTTTTTCTTAATTAATTGAATTAAAGTAGCACTTAACGGTTAATAACAATTTAAACGAAAAGAAATTTACTATCAGAATTTTTAAAGAAATTCCCAAAATGTCTTTTTTTTATTAAATAAGAAAACAAATCCTCTACACAGGTTATTCAGACTTTATTTTATTTTAAGATCTGTGCCTTAAGTGATGATTGGAATGGACAGTATTTAGAAACCTAACAAAGAGGATGAAAAATGGTCATATGGGTAAATGTTTTTTTTTTTTTGACTAAACTTTTTTTAATAAAGTGAACAGGTCAAAATCTTTTATAACACAAACAGCAAATATTTCAAGTTCAGGCTCTTTTATAGGCCTACAATAATGGGGAAAAAAGGTAAATGTCATCAAACAAACACACTACAAAAAAAAAAAAAAAAACCCAGTCTGTGAGCCTGTGTTGAGATTGATGCGAAAAACAAATGTTGCCCTTAGAACATAAAAATAGGGCAGGAAAGAACAGTTGGCATTTTTCAGTCCATTGCAAAGAGTTACACATTTTTAAATGCATTTCCACATCCTTTTGTTCTCAAAATGGCACGGTTGTTCTGTTGGAGGACCTCTGCAGCTGAACACTCTTCTAGTTGGGTTTGGTCAGGAGCTGAGAGGAGAACTCATACAGATCTTTATTGATCTTCTTCAGGGTCCTCATCTCCTCCTCTAGTTCAGACACTCGTACCTTAGTGTTCTCACCATCACCAAACATACTCTGGCAGCACCACAGAGAGAGAGGAAACAGAGTTATCATGACATATCTTTTTGACAGACACAAAGTTCCAACACTTTTTTAAACAATGACTAATCATGACTTTTACATGACCTTTCCAGCCGTTCACAATTACAGCAAGAAGGATTTTGATAGATTATTTTGTTAGCGACTGTTGGAGCGGACATTCATTTGTATGTGAGGCACTAATCCTCAGAATGAATAGGTTTAAACAAACATATTATTGTACAAATGTCTCCAATAGCACACTCAGACAAATTGATATTATCACGGTGGGGTATAGGCAAGTTTGACTGTAAACTATCACCCGAGCATCATTTTAGGGCAGAATTTTAGAGCAAAATTAGGCAATTTTGTTGTGTTGTGTTGGTGACTGCAATAACCACAGCTCATTATTGTGCGGTTTGTTTGGGATCATAATCATGTTGGAAAATACACATTTGATCTCCAAACAGATCTTCCATACGTGCATAGCTGTCAATCCACCTGTTTTTTCTGGGTTCCTCACATATTTGAGCTCTTTTCCCGCTGTCTTCCCGTTTTAGTATTTTCCTGTAAAATATCCTGTATTTTTACCCTCTGACTGTGTGAGACGTATAAGCTCAGACAGATTCGGCTTGAAGTTGTTCATCCTCGGACGCGGCACCGCGCGCGCTGTCAAAAAAAAGCTGTACACAGCCATGCGAAATGAGGTCTTGCGCCCAACACGTCATGTTTGCCGCGCTTGTGGTGACGCGTCAAGTATAAAGGCTTTACTCCGTGTCAGCACGCGCTCTGATCGGTAAAGGTGCACAGACCTCTCCCAATCATCTCCTGCACTCAGCCTCCGAAGCACCACTAACTCCCCCTCCGTTTCCCCAAAGCCCGTCGGTTTCCCTCATAAGCTGATATTAGAGTATTTAAACATTCTCTATGATATATAGTTATCAGTCCTTCCAGAAAAACACTGAGTTTTTTTGTGATTGTTGCGGGCAAAAATCCTTGATTAGGCCGCCCGTTTTCTTTAAAAATGCGATGGAATATGCGGGATATTTATGCAATTTTATGCGATGAAATTGCGGGAACTTGCAAAAATTGCGGGAATTTGCAAAAATTACGGGAACTTGCAAAAACTGCAGTTTGATGAAAAAGAGAAAAAAAGTGATTCCCCCAACACCCTGTTCTAACTAGGCTACATATAACACTGCAGACAATTCAACAGGGAGCGCACAGCTCTTAAAGGAGCCACACCTTATTTACACTCGTTATTAGGGTTGGGTATCGAGTATCGATTGGAACCGGGACTAACTTTTCGTTTTTCCCGGAATCGTTCAAAAGTTCAAATTTCGATTCCTAGTTTCAATATTCACAGTCCGCCGAGCGGAAGAAGAAACCGCTGAACAACACCAACGAAGAAGCGTCTACCGGAAGTGTTGGCATAACCGCGCGAGTCGAACATGAGTAGCTTACGTCGGTGGTCCAAAGTGTGGCTTCACTTTTCTAAAAATAACGAAATCTCGGCAAAATGCAAAATTTGTGACAAAAGGAGTATTTGTGACAGAAGGAGTATTTCCTTCAGAAAGGATTATTTCCTTCCGAAAGACCGTTGGTTAGCAAGGTTAGCTAAACTTTTTTGACCCTGCCTCTTAAAAGAATCGGAATCGAGAATCGTTAGGAACCGGAATCGAAACAAGGAATCGGAATCAGAATCGTTCAAATTCAAACGATACCCAACCCTACTCGTTATAGTCTGAAATAAAACAAGATGAGAAATTAAAGATTGCCAGCACTTTCTATGATGTAGTATGCAAAGGAAGTAATAAGAAATGACTCTTTACAAAAGTAGTTTTTCGACAAAATTCAAAATGGCGGAAAATCTATCATGGCGGAAATGAAATCGGAGATATAAGTTTTTTTCGTCAGGTCACCAGCTTTCCAATGATATAAGACACTTGAGTGTACGACTTACGGTCTAGGAGTTATGAGCAGTTTCGCACAATTGGTTGCTATAGCGCCACCTATGGGCCAATCGGGCTCATAATTTGATAACCTCTGCAGTGTTATATGTGCGCCTCAAACACCCCATGTGTGCGGGTAATTTCTGTTTGATGCTAATTCTTTTATCTTATTTTGTTTATTAAGTAACGATGTGATGGTAGAACGTGTGACAGACAGTTATACGAGTTCGATTTGTGAGATGTCAATCGCCTCCGTGAGTCTGTCTGGCCTCTGCAATAACTTCAGCTGTGAGCTATCCCGTCGCGTAATTGCGTCACTTCATAACGTTCCCATGGAAACAGGGGGAAATGGCTGCTCTTGCGTGAAGCAAACGCAACATTTTTCAACTTTCTGCTAAGATATATGACTTTTTTTGCAACGAAAATGCGAGGATTATGAAATCATGCAAACCCCGCATATTTTGCACGGAAATCGGCAATTTATGCGGCGAAAGTGCGGTGTATTTGAAAAAAAATATGTGGCCCCCGCATAAATATGCGGACTTTGGCTGATTTTGCATTGAATTTAGCGATCGCATAATCGCGTTTTTCTGGAGGGACTGAAAATTTATATATGACACAGTCTCTTTCTCTCTCACACATATGTAGGCTAGTTATAAACACTTTAGTCTTTTAATGGTTAGTGCTTTATTTAAGTTTGAGGGTAAGAATCCCTCATTTTGGGGATAGATTCCGGGAAATCTCACTTATTTTCAATGTTCAATGTTCACAGCTATGTACGTGTCTACGTACATAGTGTTCAGCAGGATTCCCAATTATTGGCCCATTTCAAGTGCCAAATTCATGTCTGATTATTTTCCTATGTGACAAGTGGCTGTGTAATAAGCAGGAAAATAAATCCAGCAGGTTGTTATCGCAGAATAAACCCCTTTAGGGTGATGCAAGACCCCTCTGGTTCGCGTCAGGGTCCCGATCTCCCTGTCTGGGCATTTTCTACGATAACATCCGACTGAATGTACATTATCCCTTACGTATTAGACTGCAGAACGCGGCTCCAATCTTCCACACTCCACTCCTTATGCTCTATGGCAAATGCAAGATGTTTTTGCACAACCTCTCAATCCAGCCATTAAAGTTCAAGATGAAATTGGACGTTTGGTCGAGGTCTTAAGCTGTTTTGAGGTGGTTCCAACATTTTCATCCTCCAGTCAAAATGCTGACTAGTGTTCTCTGACCAGCCATAGCACTTTACATTCTGCATGGTAGTGCTCTGTCGGTGCTTCAAAATAATTATGTGAACATTATGACTATCCAGCACATGAGCAATATCTAAATTGACCATATTAAGTCTTTTTTTATTTTAAATATCCTCCTTGGTTGCAGAGGACAGCTCCTCCGCACAAAAAATAGCCCCAAATAACATCTAATAATATAGCTAAATGACTATATGGCAGGTCTACCTAGTAATTTACTGAATTATAGGCTGGGAATAATAAGTGCAAGCTTAGTATGAACACGACATCTTCACAATTTGGTATATTTTATTGCATCATGACAAATGAAATCGCAAGCATATACAAGCCAGAAGATGAACTGTGTGCAGATGAGGTGGTGAGCCTTTTTTCCATGTCAAAAATAAAAACCCTGCACCTGGGTTTAGGATTCAAGTTCCATCATAGATTTTCGCTGAGGTCATCAAATCCCGTTTTAGAACATCCCTAATCTGGCGTAGAAAATATTGACATTCCCTTTGTGCTTGATTCCCCCGTGTAGGCGAGCGCCGAGTGACAGCGATGCACATTTCACCCAGATTAAGTGGGTGGGGGAGGGCTGGTGGGAGGTAAAAAAAAAAAAAAAAAAAACCTCTTGCTCTCCAGTTATTTATTTATTTACATACATCTCCTGAATAAACAGCGGGCTCTGAGCTTGCCGGCGGGATTCAAGTCCCTTTTGAGTGAGTGAAACTAATCCACTTAATGGTCCTGCCAGAGCCGGACTCAGTTTAAAAGCGTCAGGAGATCCATGAGGATGAGAGAACAACCTCTATGGTGACCTGAACGTGTTCATAGATGGATAATGGCAACAAACCCCAAAACACCCCTCTCAGTCCCTCCAGATGGACGGGACTGCGGGGACCATCTGGAGTCACTGTACTTTGACATTTTAAAGAGCCTAAAATAATGTATTTGGACAAAGTTATGAGGAACACAGCCTGTGCTTTGCTTGCAGCTCCCTGTAACTAATTCCCTAAACAAGCGTGCCGCACAAGCCCTCAAAAGTGAAGCCAAAACTTCTCGATCGCCCCCCTGTGACCGGTCCTAGTATAGCTCATAACCCCCGCCTCCCCATGTTATTCAATGTGACGCGAGACCAACTAAACAATTAAATTACACTTCACATATCCTTTTTCCAAAAATAGTTTCTGTCATTTACTTTAGTTTCTATCACGTTGATGTAATTTCAAGTGTTCATTTTTAAAATAAGTTTGTTTTTAGTTAGTTATGTGATGATAAAAACGGTGCTCTGACATCATGATTGACAGGTTCTCTGTGCGAGGTAGTCACTGAAGCACCCGCGGACTTTTTTTTAATAATGTTGACTATGTGGTTAGTAGTTGTATTTACCTTATTTTAACGAGGTTCTGCAATCAGCGGACACCATTGGAGAAGAACGAAGCAGACAGAGGACACTTAATGAAAGTGCGGGGCGTGTGCTTGCGTTTGATTTAGCGAGAATGAGGGCGCGGCCTTGATTTCGCGGCTTTACTTCCTGCTCACGACTGGTCCCGAAACACGCAAGTGCGCAGACTCAAGTTCCAAGATGTCAGCATCATATCGAGACACTGGCGGCTTCAGTTCTTTCTGATGGAAAAGAGCGAATGAGCGTCGTCCGTCTTTTTTTACAGTCTATGTCCCTAAACAACTGACGTTTAATAGGCCGAAAGTATGCCGAAACCCTCTTCTAATTAAGGGGGTGCATAAAAAAAAAAAAAAAAAAAATCAAAGGTTCTCTCACATTTTCATTAGAATGAGGTACTAAAGACCCCACCTCTACTCTAAAGGCTTCCTTTTTATGAGTGTTGAGATCAATAAAAATAAACTCTAGGCTTTATGTGTTAATCAGTTCAGCTTCAAGCCCAGTCTGATCGTGTTCTCCTCCGCTGGCTCTCAAACAGCTCTTGACTACACTTTCAACATCCCACGGAAAGAGTCCGAACCCTCGGATAAGAGCGGCCCAGTGGAGCTGCTCAATCAGCAGTATAAATCAGAGTAGACTCTGACAGAGGTGTGCAAGTGGCTCATTTCCTGTAGTGAGTGAGATGCTCTATATAAAAGATTATAGTATTGAATCGATCACCTCTGTAAATCACAGCATGCTGCGGTCAAATATTTTGTATAATCGACTGTTGACGCATGCAACCCATTCCTAAATCTCTGCAGTTCCTTCTCACATAATGAATTCATTTCAAGTCATTATTCGTTCATTTTACATTACATTACATTGTATTCAACAGTTCGTTCGGGTTCTCGATTCTGACTGGCTGAGAGCCTTTTCTAGCCATGCGATATTCTTCCAGTATCACCACGGGAACAGTTTCATAATTTGCATCACTCCGCTTTGCATTTCTCTCAAAGCCAGTGTCATGGCGGACGAGCAAACATCATCATTTTAGACTGTTGTTGTGATTGTGTCACAGAATGTTGAGTTTTTTTAAGCGAAAATGTAGTTATTTAGACCTCAGATAAGCAACTTAATATATATATAGCACCTATTTGAAAATTTGTTTCGAAGTTTTCAGAGATTGAGCTCCAGACCACCAGCTCATGTACCCGCAGAGAAAAAGTTTTATCTTGGCTAGTCCTTCAGGAATTTGCCACTGGCTCTAATGTAGATAGTGTTTAAACACAAGGTATAATTAATTTTGTGCTTATCAAACGGGCAATCTTTGGTCTTATTAATCTATTACTCCTCCTAGAGCAAATCAATTTGGCTAAGGGCAAAGTTTCATAACTTTTTTTTTCTAACTGAAATCCTGTACTATTAACAAGCACTGCTTTAAATAACAGTATATTTGGTATTGGGAAGGGTCTGTTAGTGATTGTGGTTTCAACTTAAGCTAGATTATTACAACATTAGATGTCAGCAAATACTTTTATATTTATATTTTATATATCCCCTAGATTGTTAAAAGGAAAAAAAAAGACTAAATATATCACTTTCCTCAGCGGACATTCAACATGATTTTGTGATTATGGATACAAGATAGTAAAGACCTCCAAAATCGATCCAAAAGACGGCGTTCGATTTAAGGCGAAGGTTTCACGCGTATTCCGTCTTTCCCATGGCAAAGTGATATTTAATTAAATGCAACACATTTAATCTTATGTATTAACTCGTTTCATCTGACTCCAAAAAAATGAAAAAGGTTTATCAATGATATCTGTGCATCATTTAATATGACCAATGTAAACCATCAAATGTTTCTAGAACAAAGAAGAATCCTTTTAACCGACATGGCTACGTGGGCTGGGAGTCAGAACCCCCAGCCTCATGGGCTGATCTGAATACAGACAATGCAGCCCCAAACTCTTGTTGCATTTTCCTTATATAGCCAGACCTTATTTGATATGTAAAACATGAGTTTAGTGGAAAGTTACTGTATTCCCCCACCATGCTTACTGGGGGAAGGAGTTTAGAATAGTAGAAATTAGCATTTACACCTTTGGAGTCCCTAGGGACCACATTCCTTTGTGTGATTATTCATTAAACTTATGTTAGTTTAATGTTATTCCTAAACTTCTTAAAAACCCTATAACCTTTTCTTTTACTTCTTTGGAAATGAGACATTAGTGATACTAAACAGTCCTTTTTGTTTAGTAAGTAAAAAAAGATTATCACATTCACATTAAAACCATATATATTCTTGTGAGAGTTTTCAGTGTTACTGAGAGAGCTGACTGAGAGAGAATGTAGATAAGATACTCAGAAGAAGGGCTAGGGGAAGGGCTCGAGAATAATGGCGTCCTATCGTCCTGGGGACGATAGAAAATGTGTTTGGTGCCTACAGGACGAAAGACTTTTTTGTATGCGTGTTCATTTATTACTAGCCTATTAGGCCAACTTACTTAGAAAATGGCAAAATTAACCGACCAAGCGCTGACTACAAAGGAGTGCGTCTTCTCATGACGTTACTATCCACCTTATTCTGCTCTAAACAATGGGCGCCGCCATGACAAAGACTCCGGTTGTCAACTTCCGGTTCTAGTCTGGTCTATGCTTTTTTGCCATGTGTTTTAGATTGTGTCATCCTCACGTCGCTAAACTAAATCGAAAAAAACATTCATCAAATGTGATCACGTTATTTTTTATTAAATCACAGATAAAAACAAAATGAACGTTTTTCTTTTCTTCATAACTTCCAAAGGATAGCTGATGCATGACTGCACGATCTCCCTAATCCAGCAAACATCCGACAGTTTCTATCACCCCGACTGCAGAACAGTACTAACAGGTTAGGCTGGTTAGCCCTTTGACTACCTGTCTACCTCTGCTTTCAAAGATGCATAGTCTATAATATTTCTCAGGGCTGTGAGGTTAGGCATAACGTTACGCCGAGTTTCAGACCAAAGTCCAGTTTGCGCGCTTTCGCCTCCGTCATGATCATCTATTGTTTATATACCTCTTACTTATTAAAACCAGTCAATTGGTTGATGAAACATTGATTTAAATTAAGATTCAATTAAAAAAAAAAAATCACTTTAAAGAAAGGTTTCTTTGTGGTTTCTCTTTAAAATCTCGGTGAAAGTTTTAAAGTCGCTTTAATAACGGTCATGTCCGTGAATATAAAACGCATGTGTAAACTGATATTTTTCTAATGTCTGGACCACTGATCTATATAATATATCATTGTAATATAGATGAGTGGTCTGGACTAGAGTGCTAGCATTCTAATACTTCAACAGGAAGTGGAAAACCGTTTAGTCAATTGAAACCGCAATGAATCATGGGAAATAGAACGGGCACAGAATAAGGTGGATAGTTACTATCACTGGCCGGCTACTCGTGGAGACTCGTTCTGCCGTACATCTATCAAATGGCTTCATGACATCGCAAATATGTTGCGCTGGTTAAACAACTGGCATTCAATGAATAAAAACTAGACCGAAATGTTAGATAGTGACGGTTTGGGTAGAGATCCAGTCAGAACTGATGTCCTGCGATTGTGGTAAATGCGCACATTTGTAGCCTACTGTAATTTGCTGATCTATCCAGCGGCACGCGAGTTGGCATGCACTGCATGTCTCATAAAACGTTAAAAAATGTAAACGTCTGGGAGAATGAGTAAAGCTCACTTAAAAGTCTGATTAAGAGTGACGACGCAAAAAAAGCTATATTCAGTGCGGTTTTCTGTGCGCATACTGCACGACTGCAGCCATACATGGACATATACACTAGACCTCACCTTGGGGTTCTAAGCATGCGTCAAAACCGCCGCCATCTTGGAACAGGGGTCTTGTCATAGGAAGTAGCAAGGTAACGCTGCTATCTCTGTCTTTACTTCGAATTCATTGATGGTGGCGGACTTTTGTGCAGCGTATGATGTTCACGGATGAAATCTGAACTAGGAAGAATGTTTTTTAAAAAAAATAATAATAATTTTTTCTTTCTGGAATCAATGATAAATACATGTCTGACCGTTGGAACAAACCAAAAAAACAAGAAAAATCGCATTCATGATGATTTATGGTGATTTTATTTCCGTTAGACCTGTGTCTACTACATTGACGCTGATGCATTAAAGTGGAGGGGCTCCCCTGTTTCAAGATGGCGGCTCTATTGACGCATTCATTCCAATGAACTGCCGTAGCCAAGGTGAGGTCTAGTGTATATGTCTATGGCAGCCATAGTAGCGCGCGTCCCACGCAAGTACTGAATTGAGCTCTTCTTCGTGTCTGAATCGACAAAATAATAACTACAACATTGCGTCTAAATATCCGTTTTTGGAGAGCATTCATGTAAACTATGCCGGTTATGTCTTAAACAGTTGTGAGTGTATTTGGGCATCAGTGCATTTGTATCCGCATGTCACTGGACATTATATGATGTCTTAAAGTGACAGTAATGCGGTCTGTGTCCTTAATATTCAAGCACCAAAAGAAAAAGAAAAAAAGCATTCACTGCTCGTTAATAGGCCTAGCTTTAATAAGGATTCATTATATTTAATTCATACAAATAAATATGTCTGCTGCTTGAAAAAAATAAAGAATGATGTATGCAAGCAGTTAAAAAAACACAAATATCATTAATTGAAAAGAAGACTGTTCTACTCTAGGAAAAGTGGTTTTATTTAATTTTAAGATATTTCAGTCACAGTAGTTAAATCTGTATCTGTATTGCATGTTCAAATTTTAAAATCATTCATATTAACAGGTTAATAGATGTTAATAGATTAATTTTGTTTTATCAATTTACAGATAAGTACTTTGAATGAAGCTAAATAAATATAATAATATATATCATAAACACTTTAATGTTGTTTTCATTATGTGACTAACAACAACTAACAACTATAGATGATAATAAGAAACAACATTTTTATTTTGGGACGGTTGACATTCACTTCAGGACGGTTTCAGGACGGAGGTGAAAAAAGTTAGTCTGGAGCCCTGGGTAGGGGATCAAATGTTAATCTGCAAGCAATGCCATTTGTCTTCAGAGGGTACTGGTGAGACTGAATTCCAGTTTTCCAGTCTTACAAGATTGATGATTCAATGAAGCAACTCAGCGTTCCTTTGTTGCTAGTTCTAAAGTGACGTTTTAGAATTAGTAACAGAGGCTTGTTAAACTGTTAAAGTGTCAACTTCAGATTTGAATCAGTGGCAGGACGACACCGACATAGACGGGAGTGTTTGAAAGCAGGTGTCTATCAGCAGACCACTGCCGTTTTTTAAAACACTTTCAAACTGTGTGCTCTCAAACGCTCCCATGCGATGATCATTGTAGCCAATCACAGACATATCGATGAGCGCGTGAACACAATGGCCAATCAGAGGTGTTTACGATTCCGCTCAACATGTCACAAAGGAAAAATTTCAGTACCAGCTTGCTACCGAAGTCGGTACTTTTTGACAACTCTACATTACAGTATATGAACTGGGCCCGCTCACCAACTTGTACATACTGTATGTCAAGTCAAGTCAAGTCACATTTATTTATTTAGCGCTTTTCACAATACAGATCGTATCAAAGCAGCTTCACAGTGATAACATGAAAGTAGTACAACACAGATCAATAATATTGTTAAATATTAAATATTAACTAACCCCAACTAAGCAAGCCAAAAGCAAGGCAAAAGCAAGGCGACAGTGGCAAGGAACCAAAACTCCATCAGATTGGATGGAGAAAAAAACCTTGGGAGAACCCAGGCTCAGTGAGGGGCCAGTTCTCCTCTGGCTAACATTCATATTGTTTATATATAAATATTAAATATAAATATTGTATATATATAAAACGGTGCCATAACATATCGCAGGCGTTGAGTCGTCTCTTCACAGGCGTCTCTGAGTCGTCGAGTCGTCTCTTCATATGTCAGCCAAGTTTGGATGAAATATCTGATTCCATTTAAGAGTTATTTATATACATTTAAGTGAAATTTGCCACAACCAATTTAAATGTTTTGTTTACCACTATAGTTTCGGACATCACTACAAATGGCTGTCCCCTCAAATAGCGCCCTAGTTAAGGGTATACGGGAGGATTTCAGGTGATGGTGATGGTTGCCTTATTATAGCTAATTAAACTGAAGCTAAATTAAAATAACAAATATAAATGGCTAAACATTTCATTTAAGCAATGTTTTATCAAAATCCATCAAAAAAAAAAAAAAAAAAAAGGAAGTTCTGTTAATTACCAGGATTGGCAAAATTATTAGCCATCTTTAAATGGCAATGATGGGTTGATTACTCTGCAAAGCCAACGCTACTTGTGACGATTGCTCTGTCTCCTCTCTCTTCATGCAGATCATTACAAGAATCAAAGCCAACAGGCTATAAACTGTCTCCGCCTTGAAAGCCTTGCTTAAATTCAGCTCACAGCAATGAGTGAATGGTACGCTTCCCTGCTTACCTTGTCTGTGACGGCACACATCAGAGAGTAGAGCTCGTCTGCTTTCTCCAAATACGTCCCCTCCGGCTCCTGAGAGAGTGAAAAGACAAAGAGAAACACTTTAAACATCATCACAATAGTACTGTATGTTAGGCTACAACAATGATTGAGTGTGCCAATAAGGTATTTGTGTGTAGGCATTTCCCATGACGCAAGTGTCCTGATGAGGCTGTGGCAACAGTGAGGGTCAGTTACAAACAAGGTCTAATCATGGCTGTCTCAAGGAGGCTGATCACTACTGACAGTGAGTAAGTGGCCGGGGGTTTGTGGAGAGCATGACGTTGTTCCAAGGGTCCAACGAGATTATTAAGTTAAGGCTGACAATGAAAATCCTAGCAAGGTCAATCTCTTTTTAACATCCCATCTCAGATTCTGCCATCTAACTCTTCTGATTTACAGACCATCAGTGCATGTCTGCGGAAATTTACTATTCCTGCCTCGATGGATACAGTGAGTCTGCTGATTTCACAGGAAGATGAGTAAACCTGGTGCTGGATTTTGATTCTGCTCTCAATGGATTCCCACAACAACGCTGACAAATTTGAAATATTGTACTCCTAACATAATTGTACATCATTTCACAATGTGGAGGCTAGGTTGATTTTTTTAAATGTTTACAATACTGATTAAACTTATGGGGTCAGGAAAAAAATTGTATACGTTTATTCAGCAGGGTTGCATTAAATTGATTAAAAAGTGATAGTAAAGACATTTACAATTTTTCAGAATATTTCTATTTCAAATAAATGCTACTGTAAAATGCAAAAAAAAAAAAAATGTTTTCACAAAAATATTAGCAGCACAACTATTTTCAACATTGATAATAAGACATGTTTCTAAAGCATCAAATCAGCATAGTAGCATGACTAACAAATGATCATGTGACTGAAGACTGGAATAATGGCTGCAGAAAATTCAGCAGATTTTTTTGAATTTTAAATTTGAATTTTAAATTGCAAAATAAATTACATTTTAAAATATATTCAAATAGGAAATAGTTATTTTATATTGTAATATTTTTTCACAAATTTACTGGTTTTACGGCCTAGATGAGCATAAGAGACTTTCAAAAACATTAAAAGTATGTGAAAAATGAAACAAGTATTTCTTTGTTAAGCACTATGTAGATCACATTAAAATTGCCATGCCTTCATGAATTAGAATATAAATTAAAGAGTAAAAATAAACTATTTCAATATTTATCATGGAAATAATGAATTTGGTCCCACAACTGTGGCATACCAGCCTGTTCTCACGTAAATGCGTCTCTATAACACGCAATGTGTATTGTCGTGTAATTTATTAGTGAAAATGAGTTTTTACGTGCATATGAGACACAGTTTGTCACATGCATTTGATATGCAGTTCATTTGCGTGTAATGCACACGCACCTCACACCACTAATTCTACCCAAACGTATAATACACACGCACCCCACACCTAAACCTACCCTAACCAACCAATGCGCATCATATGCACGTCAAAACTCACTTTAGCATATGAATAACACGACGATACACATGCGTGCTTTAAAGACGCATTTAGTGTGATCAGGTTGGGCATACTATCCACCACAACAAACAATTTGCACATTTGGAAATGATCCTGGAAATCTGCTGCATTAAAAAAAAAAAAAAAATCAAAAGTAGTTAATGTACGTGGGTAAAACAATATTAATCAACTAGAATGTAAATTTCCAGAAGAAAATGTGAAGTGGTGCTTGCAGTGCCAAATCTCACCACCCGGTTTCTAGGGTGTTCTGGGTGGTTGCTAGGCGGTTGTTAAGGTATTCTGGGTGAAAAATCAAGAAATATCAAGGTTAAGAATACTGCATCATTTCCAACAAAGCTGTAGTTTAATTAAAAACTGTAAAATAGTTGGTGTGTATATAGGATAAAATCTGAAACCAGTCGACAATTTTATTGCAAATATGTTCAAAGTGTAATTTCCATTACCAACATTTCCACCACAGAATGCTACTAAACGCAAAACATAATTTGAGATAAGGTGGAAATGACATTGTGGTGGTTCATTGTTAGTGGACAAGAGTGTTTTCTAAATGTTCAGGGGCCAAAAGTGCCAAAGAAATATCCAATCACATAAAAGGAAGTGAATAGTGCAACCAAAAGCCTCAGTATTCGCAATAAAAGCCAAGCGGCCAACCTCTGCAGAACCCCCAACAACAGCCTTTAGCCCACCACCATTATCTGCCTAATTCATGTCCAAATATCCAATATTTATGAAAAGTTAAAGGGGTGATGAACTGGGAAATCAAATTTTCCTTGAGGTTTTGACATCTAAGAGGTCATCATTTTATAAGAATATCCAGCAAGTTTCAGAACTGAAAACGTCCTTGTTAGTCCAATAAAAGCTTTCATTGACATCAGCCTCAGCAAACGACTCGTTTTTCAAAGTGGGGAATTATGACGTCAAAGAGGGTAAAACACCACCCCCACAGACAAACATCAACGCCTACATCAACACGGCCGGTTTAGCCCCGCCCATCAATTCGCACAATACACGCATAGCTAAATAACATACATGCCTACCTCGCGATGACAAACCGAAGCGAGCTACCGAGCAATACAAAATATTATTCAGTGCCTGGTTGTGGAAGAAGACAGTTGCTGCATAAGCTTCCTCTGGATTCCAATAGGACTGCATGGTTAAACTTCATTTTTAATGACGTTCCAGCTGATGAGGGTAAAACCGTCTGTTCGCTTCATTTCACAGAGGATTGTTTTGTAAACAAGACTGGATTTGGAGACCGATTAATATTAAAGAACGGTGCTGTGCCGTCTATATTGGATCTGGAAGGAATGGTGCAACACACAGACTCTGGGTCGAACATGTATGGGCGAATCATTCCAATTAACATTGGACGTTTTCAAAACAATTTCCCCCACGTGCACTGATGAGTGAGTTGAAACTCATTATATTGCAAAACTGACGTTTACTTCCAAGTCTTCAGTGCGAGACGCCCGTAAAAAACGAGCGTTTTTCAGGTAGGCTCAAAACTAGGGTACAAAATAGCCTATTATTTATTCATTTTGATGTTTTTGAATGCAAAAACCAAGTTGACCTCAAACAACAATATGATAAAATTTAAAAAAGCCAGTTCATGACCCCTTTAAGGGTAATAATAACCCATTGATCCTCAAGCTTAAATCCATTTGCACATAGCGGAGCAGACCTAGGCTCAACCGATGGCAACTGATCTAAGGAAACCATTTTGCTTGACCTCCATCAGAATTCAGTCAGCCAGGCTGTTAATAGACACCCCCACAGGTCACGATTATTTAGAGGGTCGCATGGTTTAATTCAGGAGTTTTGCAGGGTGCACACACAGAGCAGGATTGTTGTTTCCCCTTCCAAGTGGATAACGGAAACAATTCCGAAAGAGAAATTAATTTTCTCAGAGCAGCTTTAATTTACACGCTGTGTGGCATGCCAGTCACACCGCATGTGTGATGTTGGGCGCAGCCTCTGGGTCGCAGTTGCAACGTGTTATTTTGGGTATTAAAGCACGTATCAAAACATTTGTTTTAGGTTCTCTCTCACAGTGCAGAGGTGAAAGAAGCGTGTTTTCCAGATAGGATGTGCTCTCCCAGAGGCTGGAAGATTAGCCGCTCGGTAAACAAGCTGAGGGGGGAGGGGAGGAAGAGGAAAACAGCAGATATCCAGAAAGAAGGAAAGATAAAAGGTTGGAGCCACCGAGCAGGTGGTGGGCAAATTTAACACTTTGTATTAGCATTTCATTTATGCGTCTAATTGATTTTGACATGGGAGGAATTACGCTCAGGTGCTAACAGATGTAAACATTCATCATGTTTGAAAACTGCTGGTGGTGAGGAGACCAATCCATATGTGCAACTTGCTTTAAACAAACATCTTTGACCCAATCATTTCACCGACACACAGCTGTTACAGCTTACAGTACACTTACACTTTTGAGGATGGTGGATGACACTCAATATACCCATGATTGATTAATGTTTTTGTTGCCAATTTTGATTTACTTGAATTACGTTTAGTAGATGAATTTAAAGTGAGAGTGTGTCATTAGGCCAGCATTGAACCCTTTTGAAAAGAAATAGGAAATAGAAAAGGACTAAGCTGGATTCATTGGTTGTTGATTGGATGAATTCGGTCCTGAATTGCAGCCGATTGTATAAAAGGAGCAGGGTTTAAGCAGACTAAATGATTGGAAAAGTCTGGCATACATTAGGCACACGATTCATCCAAATTTTGAGGTTTTGACAAATGAAACATACGCATGGTTGAATAATTCGCAATAAGATTGATAACCGGTATTTACAAAATGTGAGTTTTTATTCAATCCCGATTATAAGATGGATGGTCTCTGATTTAAACTTCAGCAGCAAAAATAAATAAATGAATAATTTGTTAATTTTCAAACTGCTTCACTGTGATTTGACTCGAAACAATATATAGGTAAATAGGGGTGTAACGATACCCTCATGTCACGATTCGATACATAACACGATACTGAACTCACGATACAACATTATTGCAATACTCCAAGACATATGGTAAAAGGTTAATAAAAAATGTACTGTTGATTAAAATGCTAACTTTGATATTACATTGTGGGTTTAAATGAGTAGGTTTGGACTTGCTGCTTGTAACCCAAGGACAATGGTGACACCATGATAAAAATATTCATGATTCTGAAGCTGAAAAGAATTATTATACAGAATTATTGTAGATGAATATTCTTGCTCTCTTTCACTGACTAGATATATTTAAAATAATGTCAGACAATGAGACATTTGATATTATCAGAACCCACCAATATCCCCCCATTGCATTATTATACATTATAATCAAGATAATATATAGTAGTTTAAAGGGATACTCACTTTTTTTATATATCAGAAAATCGGCTGAATGGATTCGAAAACGGTAAAACCCAACTGTTTCACTCTGGGGGAGTTGTAAAATGAGCCTATTTCCAAAAAAAGTAGAGTATCCCTTTAATGTAGTACTGGCAGTAAAACTTTGAACTATCCACAATGCATATTGTCACTATCCACGATACATATTGTCACTATCCACGATACGTATTGTTGAATTTTTGTCTTGCGATATATTGTGGCACAGTATATTGTTACACCCCAATAGGTAAATACTGCTGCAAATAAATTATTAATCTTGCTTGTGTTCATTTAGTGAACAAAAGTGCAAGAAAAATAAAGACCTTAATTATTTCAAAACAGATTATCACAGAATTTACTTTGTGCATTTCAGTAAACTTGTCAAATTGGCATAAAGAACAACAAAATAAAGAATAATTCTTTTAAACAATTAAAAAAAAAAAATCAATATCAAGATATACTGTATGTAAAACATATATCATATGAGATATATAATATATAATATTATATACTATAGGAATGAATATAATTTTTTTTTCTTTTACAGCACCTTTAAGACTGTTATTTGCAAATGACCTTTGGGTAAACTTTTGCTTGTGACCTTTTGCATTATGAGGGTAGATCATGTTACTGCATACTGAATCCCAATTGATAAGTAAATGTAATAGCATTGCTCTAAATGGCAATTCTGCCATCTCATAACTAGTCTCAGTGGACCTAATCATATTTTTTGATTACATCTATCCCCAGATGTTACCTGTGTGTTGGCTCCCAGTCTCAGACACATGCCTCCAGTGCCCATGCCGTCACCCTGCTCGGACGGATTCAGGTGGCGACTGAACCGTGGAAGTGGGACGGCTGGACGACTGTCAGAAAGGAACATGTTGGCAGGTGCTGGTATGATTGCAGCATTGGTCACAGGACCTGTTGAGGAGACAAAGTTGTGAAAAAAAAAATCAGTTCTCTCTGAAAACTGTAGCAGTTTAGTAAAGGTTTGTAAATACTGAAATTCTCAAATAAAAATCATCCATTTTAACACCAAGCATTTTCTCAGTCACCCCTGAAAACAATGACATGCAAGAACATAGTGTTGTGAAAGAGCTAAGCACATATCTCTGCAAATATTATGCATCTTTTACTGTACATGTGTTCACACAATCAAAAGTTATTATTTTTGATGACAAAATAAAATATATACAAACTTCCAAAGTAATTTTTTTCAAGAATGTTATCACATTACGAAAGATTTGTATTAAAAAAATAAAAAAAAATCTGTTTTTGCTGTTGTGAACTGCTGCTCCTCAAAAAAAAATATATCATGGTTTCCACCAAAAAACAAACAAACATATAAATAAAGCAGCAATAAAAGGAAATATAATAATAATAATATCATAATCTAAACTGATAATAAAATAATTTGCAAGGAATCTGGTTAAAAGTAAAAAAAGGTTAAAAGTTTAAAAGTTAAAAAAGGTTCAAACTTTTTAAAGGTTAAAAGTAAAAAAAAAGATTATTATTGATATTTATGACATAAAAAATGTGATTAATCAAGTTAATTTTGTCATCATTAAAACTTCAGAATTCACAGTGAATAGTATGTGTACAATGCAACAGCAAAGATCTTGTTTATATTTTAAACAAGTCAAGTGACAGAACAGGACAAGGACTCCTGTATGTCACCCCAATCGTCTTTACCTTAACTGCAATCCTAATCCATCAAAACTTCACTACTGAGACGATGGTTTGCTTTATCCAGCTGAGAAACGAAAGGTTAGGATTTTATGAATGAAAGATCAAAAGGATAAACGATGCAGATTTATTTTTTTACAGCCATTTTTGATCATATTTACCAGGGGTATGATTAATTCTGGGCTCGACTATATACGTCAACAGGGTTCCTGCACACTTTTACCCTGGTGGAATATATACTGTATGTGTTTTTTTTGGGCGACAAGTCGACTATCTAAATCCAGAAAAACTCAAAGTTATGAATTTAATTATTTTTTCCCACATCAGTTCTCCCCCCTACTTAGATTGGAAAGTGAGGAGATAAAACCGGCAGATAATCTTTTACAACTCCAGCACTCTGAAAAGCAGAGCTCTTTACCTCCCGCTTACAATGTCGGACATTTTTATTTGCCCATTACTGTCAGTGTAGAACAAACTAGCACCAAATCACTGAAACCATCTGTCTGTCTGAAACCTCTTTTATACTGAACAAGACACAGTGGCAGGAGAACGTTTGTTTTTGTTTTTATCGAGTTGACGCAGAGTCTGCAACACTCTCAGGAATGAAACAATGTTCCTGTGGTTCACCTGAGATTAATTAACAACAACCAGGTCCAACTGAGCTTCTGGCATATGCTGTCTACTGTCCTCCTTACAAGAGCTAAACACAAATCATCTGCACCAGTGAGAACTGTGGCAGGCTCAACTGAACTACATTAGTTTGTGTACTCAACATCCCTCCAAAGCAGACTGAAGGATTCAAACCAAAGCTAGCGTAAACGATGATCATGTTCTCCATCTAAATAGCGTCAATACTTCAATGGAAGCAAGAAAATCTGACCCTCTGTACAAATTCATTCATATCACCTATGTTCACATATTTGCCAGTACTCATTTGATTAGGAAAAGAAAAAAAAAAAAAAACATTAAATATAATAAAAAAAAATGATACGCTACTGTTCAAAAGTTGTTCAAATACATTGGAAATAAATCCATTTATTCATGCAGTAAGCACACACTCAATTGATCAAAAATGTCAGTAAAGGCAATTCAAATGTTATAAAGATTTTTTCAACAATGACAAGAAATATTTTTTTAGCACCAAATCAGCATATCAACATCATTTCTGATTGATCATGTCATGTGACACTAAATATTAATAGTTAATTTAAGTTTTAACTCTATTTTAGGGCAAATAAATACGTCATTGGTTAGCATAAGAGACTACTTTCAAAACCACAACACCCCGATTTGTTTGGATAGTGTATATTTTATTATATAGTATTACATATTATACAGAAATATATATATTTTTTGCACACTAGGGTGACTAAGAACATGAAATTGTCCAGTCATGACTTCTTGTTTCACAGCAGTTTAAATATGGCCAACATGTTTTGGAGAAAAACATTTATTTTATAATGTGATTACCCCCCAACCCCCCAACCCCTATTATATATATATATATATATATATATTAGGGGTGGCACGGTTCACGAAACCAACGGTTCGGTTTGTATCACGGTTTTAGTGTCACGGTTTTCGGTTCTGTACGGTTCTTGTTATTTTTTTTTCTTTTAATCTTTAACACTTCAGAAATGTACTTCAGCATGTGATATATAGCTTAATTATCCACACTTTAGGATACAGTATAAAAAAAATTATATTCATGCAATCATGCACAAACTGAATTTGACTCTTTGACTTTAAGCACATTTTGGGAGTATCTCAGAGGAAAGCTAGGTGACATTTTGACACAGCAAGAGAGAAGAAATTGACATGCTTTTCGTTTATTTGGCAAAAAAAGGAGAACGTGTATCACTATGTCTACAAGAACTTGTGCATTTTTATCACACAAATCTTATTTACACAAAGAAATGAACTTGCATTTATGAACTGACAACTTTTGTAGCTCTTACAAAAATTCTATCTTTTAAAGAAAAAAAGAGGAACTACACTGTCTTTTATGAATAAGTCAATATACATAAAACCTCATTGCCTATAATTAGGCTATAGAAATAGCAAAGGCCATAAACATAAAGTGAAAAGTTCAACCTCACCACAAAAAAACAGTATCAACAATGCTTCTATTCCCAAAAAGTGAGGGTACCCTTTTTTCAGTTTAAATTAAAGTGAAGGATTTGGAAACATTTGACTGAAGCTCTTATCTAAACATAAAGTGCCACTGTAACGTTATATTAAAATATCATAACATGAAATCAAAAATGTCCCCACACACCGGACTTATAGACTTATAGGACGCTGGCGCATCCTCCAACTCCCTCATCTCTCCCACTTGCCATTTCTCCGCGTGCCGTGACCTGCAGCGCTCCATACTCCACTTTTACTGGCTTGTTTACTAACTTGAACCGGCGCTGCACAGAGCGATCGGTAATGACATCAAATACCGCGAAAGTGAGTGACGGAGCCGTCGTTCCCGCTCTAGTGTGATGTTATTCACCGGTCGCTCTGTGCAGCGCCGGTCCAAGTCGAACAAGCTTATGTTGCGCGAAAAGAAAACACACGTCACATACGGGCACGAGTTTACATTGTGCATGCGTCGAACCGTGAGACGCACACACGCTCCGAACCGAGACAAGCGAACCGAACGGTTCGGGTGTTTTTTCATGTACCGTGCCACCCCTAGTATCTTGTGCAGAAAAGTAAGCTTTTCTTTTACACGTGTGTGAAATCCAACAATATTTAATAAAAAAAAATATCGGCCGATATATCGGAATATCGGATTTTAAAACCCAAAAATATTTGTATCGGTATCGGCCTTCAAAATCCTTTATCGGTTGGGCTCTAATATATATATATATATATTAGGGGTGGCACGGTACATGAAAAAACACCCGAACCGTTCGGTTCGCTTGTCTCGGTTCGGAGCGCGTGTGCGTCTCACGGTTCGACGCATGCGCAATGTAACCTCGTGCCCGTATGTGACGTGTTTTCTTTTCGCGCGACATAAACTTGTTCGACTTGGACCGGCGCTGCACAGAGCGATCGGTGAATAACATCAATCTAGCGCGAGTCGGCTCCGTATGCATTCATCACTTTCGCGGTATTTGATGTCATTACCGATCGCTCTTTGCAGCGCCGGTTCAAGTTAATAAACAAGCCAGTAAAAGTGGAGTATGGAGTGCTGCAGGTCACGGCACGCGGAGAAATGGCAAGTGGGAGAGATGAGGGAGTTGGAGGACGCGCCAGCGTCGTATAAGTCTATGGTATAAGTCCGGTGTGTGGGAACATTTTGGATTTCATGTTATGATATTTTAATTTAACTACAGTGGCACTTTATGTATAGATAAGAGCTTCAGTCATACATACGTTTCCAAACCCTGCACTTTAATTTTAAGTGGAAAAAAGTACCCTCACATTTTGGGAATAGAAGCATTGTTGATACTGTTTTTGTGGTGAGGTTGAACTTAAATTTCACTTTATGTTTATGGCCTTTGCTATTGCTATAGCTTAATTATCTATAGGCAATGAGGTTTCATGTATATTGACATTTAAAAGACAGTGTTTTAAGAGTTGCTCTCTTTTTCTTTTAAAAGATAGAATTTTGGTAAGAGCTACAAAAGTTAGCAGTTGATACATGAAAGTTAATTTCTTTGTGTAAATAAGATTTATGTGATAAAAATGCACAAGTTCTTGTATGATAGTGATACACATTCTCCTTTTTTTTTGCCAAATAAACAAAAAGCATGTCAATTTCTTCTCTCTTGCTGTATCTAAATCTCACCTAGCTTTCCTCTGAGATAGTCCCAAAATGTGCTTAAAGTCAAAGAGTCAAATTCAGTTTGTGCATGATTGCATGAATATAATATATATATTTTTAATACTGTATCCTAAAGTGTGGATAATTAAGCTATACATCACATGCTGAAGTACATTTCTGGAGTGTTAAAGATTAAAAGAAAAAATAACAAGAACCGTACAGAACCGAAAACCGTGACCCTAAAACCGTGATACAAACCGAACCGTGGGTTTTGTGAACCGTGCCACCCCTACAAGATACGTTTGATAGTTTTTCTCTGTGTCTAAATGTTCACTCCTCGCAAGTATAACTTACATTTTGCAATGCAGGGACTGTAACTAGAGATATGCTAGTTATAAATACAGTAATGATTACTTTATTTAGGCAGAAAAAGTTCATTGTTGTTTCCAAGCTCATTAATGTTAACGTTAGCGGTCTTCCACTGATGATAGTGGCATTAGCTAGCTTTGTGGTTACCTAGTCATAACTTAGCAAAAGATAACATCATACTGCAAATTGTAAAACATACATTTTCAATATAACAGGCCAAGGAGAGATGATTGAAGCGTGTTTTGTCCATTTTTATCTTATTTTTTAAATATTCATTTATCGGCCATTATAACTGCCGATACCTAATATACCTAATATCGGCAGATAATATCGGCCGGCCGATATATCGGTCTGGCTCTAATATATATACACACACACGTCACTTTCCCACCAGAACAACCCACCTCAGCCTGACTGAGTGGCAAAAGATCTGCTGTGTGACTGGATTTAATACAAACAAACTGCAAAAATTCGACTAAAACTAACAATTTTATCAATTTAAACTAACTGTTGGACTCAATATAATGTTCCTTACAACGTACTAAAGATCCAGTGATCCATGGATATTGACATGCAGCCAGGAATCGTGTTGCCTGACATTTATGTTTGCCTGATTTCGACACCGGGGAAATAAAAGCAATTTAGACATAAACATAAGCTAAAGCAAATTTACCTGCGAACGCTTTATATAAATACAATATAGGTAGGTCTAAATCTGGGTGATCACTTATATGAGTGTTATATATAGCCTATTATATATATCATCATATTGCCCAGTCCTAAAACTTTATAGTTTTATTTATTAAAAAAAACATCCAATAATGCAGAATATGCAATGATATATATTTAATTGATGAGTTGTTAATATATATAACAATACAAAATATGGGTATGGTTTTAAACCTAAATTCAGCATATTGACACAAAATGATAACAGCAAATCCACCTTTCGCTGGCTGTCCAGTTGCCCAGTTGTTTCCGTGAATTGCAGCGATCCATTTGCTCCTCTATATCAGTCTGTAAAAATATACCTCTGATTTTTTGTCAAATCTAGTTGTACAGTCAATCGCAAAGCTCTTTCCCACTTTATATGTGTTGTGTTTGTTTTTTGTGGCATTCACGCTGAAAACAAATACAGCCGCTCAGTCTTTTTGCCACTCACTGGGTAACTGCTGGCACTCCGGCCCACGGTGACGTCATACGCATACCCTCTCTATAATTAAATAAATAAAATATGAAAAATCCAAAATAAAAGCATTAGAAGTACTTTAGTGCCAAATCCTAAAATTACTCCCAGAACTCATAGGTCTATTAGATTGTGAATCCCAGATTTACAATATGGCCTTTTTTTTCTTAATTTAAGGAAAATAAGATGCTTTATTTAAATGCTACATTAAAGTCGGCAACACAGTTTGGACCAATATATCAGTCTAAAATTATTGAGAATCAAAAAACGGAATCATGCCACCATAAGATCAGACATGCACCGTCAAGAGCTCAGACATTTCCATAACAGCCCAGAAAATGCCAGTGATTTTCCATCAAAAACAGATGAAACCCCAGCAAACATAATTGAGGTAAGTATCCACACTTCAAAGACGCCGTGGGGTAACTGTTTTCAACAGCACAATTTTGTCCTGTCAGCCTGATATTCTCTAAAGATTAATCATTGAATAATTTCACAGAAAGACACAGAGTGAGAAGATCTATCACACAGAACAGTCTGGTGGCAGATTAGATGAGACTCATAAACTGTGTTGGCGTTTTATAGAAAAATTTAAAAAAAAATGAGCTCACTCACTCACATGGTCTGAGATATTCCAGACGCTGATGACATCAAAAGTTAAAACTGGCCACACGGGAAGTATCTCGCCAGACTGGAATTGTTTGTTAAGGGGTTTTCATTTCCCCTGGCAAAAGTTGCAAGACATCATTAGATTAAAATAATATAATAAAATATGATAATAATTAAAGAAATAAAATGCATGAGTGTGTGCCCATGTGGTCTAATTAAAAGCAGGGTTCTGCTGTACGCATAAAAACAAAAAAACGATATGGAGATCAACTTCAGGCTGCATTCATTTTTGTTTTCAAGCAATTCAAAAAAAAAAAAAAAGTCACTTGTCCCTTCTATTTTCTCTCAAGCCTTTCGATTAAGAATTGTTGATGTATTGAGGCCAGTCAAATTAACACAAAGGCACTTTCACAATCTGAGCTTCCAAAGCTCCCTGTGCTTTCTGCAAAAGACGGTGATAAATAGGCTTTTTGCAAAGCAGTGGCTCAGTGAACTGTGTGTACATTAATCCCTGTTTCTGAACGATGCCAAAACAATTATGATAAAACAGGTAAGCAGTGATGCAGCTGCAGACACCCGGAGGACGCGCTGGTCTCTCGGCAGTGCGGATTTGGCGGGAGAAACAAGCCGCTCCTCTTCAAATGCAATTAAATTATACGGCTCTTTTCATCAATTCAACCAGAGAGGATGCAGACCTCACGGTTTTCATAAGCCCTCTTTCAGGCCTACAATACCAACATTTTGCTTGTGTAACTAATATTTCCAGTAACTAGACCCAGATGAAATCTGCAGACTTGCTTTCTGCCCTTTTTGGGATATTATGTGGAATGGATTTACCCAGGTTGGAATGTGTTAAAACAGAGTGCATGCTACACTGAAATTGTTATTCTGACATAGAGCTGCTCGATAAAAAAACCTAAGCCACTATTTATTACATCACCGGGTGGGTGATATAATTAATAGTGTTTTAGGTTTTTCAGGAAGACGTAGGCTATAACAATGGTATTCAGAAATTAGTGCAAGTAACAGAAATGGAATAATGTAATCAAACGTAAAGTTACACTGCTGTATACATTAAATATAAACTAATCCTCAACTTTATTCATTCAAGAGTTTCATTCATGTCTTTTGTTGTTTGATTAACAATAGCCTCGTTTCCATCCACTTTTTGCGCTGTTATGTTATCGACAAAGTGAATATGCGAAAAAAAAAAAACAATACGAAATTTGCCGTCTCCTGACTGTTTCCATTCAATTGACCTTTTACCGATAAGATTGTGTGCGTGATGACGTCACGAATGACGAAAGCGATTTGTCGCATATGTTTTGGTGTATCGCAAAAAAAAAGTGACTTCAGCCGTTTCCATAAACATTTTTTTTTATTTATTTATTTTTATCGCAAATTATACCTTTTGAGGTTCCAGTCAGCACACCCTCAACACCGAAACAAACAAACAAACAAGAAAATGGAGAGAGTATTCAGGCAGTTAATTGAAATTTGCCAACTTACTGTCATTTCAATTAACAGTTACACAAATAATTGCAAGTGTCCGAAATATCAGAAGACGACGGCAGAATGAAGCAGTTGCTCATCTGATAGGGCTCGAAAACTACCCTTATTATGCGACGAAGCCCAAGCGTCTGGGTGGGAGAGACCACGTAATAAGGCGTTCTGGGAGGAAGTTGTGGAGAGACACTTTACAGAAAGTCTCTGGGTGCAACATTTTAGAATGACACGGCCGACGTTTGAGATGCTGTGTGGATTCATTGGTCCTGATGTTGCGCCTACCCCAGGTTGCCACCGACCACCGGTTCCAACACGAAAGCGGATTGCCATTGCCCTCTACAAGCTGGCAACCTGCGCCGAGTATAGAGTGGTAGGCGAAACTTTCGGGGTTAGTCGTGTTATATCATTTTCTTCCATTAAATGGAGAAAATAACGAGTCTCCTCATCTGTCCACGAAAACCGCTCCGAGTCCGCCATAGTGTTTGTTGTGACGACGACTGCACCTTGCGCGTGAGGAAATTATCACGTGACACCACATTTTTTTGCGTGAAAGCCCTTTTTCTCGACAAAAAGTGTTTCCAAACTAGTTTTTCGCGACATTTAAAATATCGACATAACATTTATGCGCTAAAGTTAAACGGAAAAGGATTGTGTCGACATTTGCAAAAAAAAATCGATAATTGGCGTTTCCATCAGCTATATCGGTAAACATTTTGATGCGCAAAACCTTTTTTCGTAAAAAAACCCTTGGATGGAAACCTGGCTAATGATGACTGCATTAGGGTTATTAGGCTGCTGTCACTTTAAAAACGAACGCACGGACCCCATATACAGTTACACACATGCTCTTTCTCAGTGTTTACATTAACTTAAGACATAACGACTGTAGACTTCATTTTACATCACTCACTTATTCGGCAGATTTGGATTTTAAGTTTGGCTAAGGGAGGAATGAAAGTGCACCGCTGTGAAGGAAAGGAAAGTGCACTGGACGGAACGCGGCAGCGGCAAAATAATCTTTTTAACTCGATTATGTTGTTTCCATAATCGTTGGGAGCCAAAATCGAAATACAATTAAATCGCACAGCCCTATGCTGACAATAATAATTTGATATCTATAAAAGAAACTCACCAACCGATTTTTAAAAATACATTTTACTAGGGCTGAAACGATTCCTTGAGTTACTTGATTACAAAAATTCCTTGAGGCAAAAAATCTGCCTCGAAGCCTCGTTAGATTTGTATGATGTGGGGGATCTGCTTAGTTTTGGAGCCAAATGTTGGAGTTGGAATAAAAAACTCTAGTTTTTTAAAGAAATAAAAGCCAAACACCTTATCATTTTCGTTATACAATATTACAAATTATAACAAATTATCGAATTACTCGATTAATCGATTACAAAAAGAATCGATAGCTGCAGGCCTATATTTTACTATATAGAAAACTATATTTCAATTATATATATATATATATATATATATATATATACACACATACACACACATACATATATATATATATATATATATATATATATGAAGAGTTCAGATGCAAAAGCCTCTAAATGCCATTTGAAATTTTCTTCTTTAATGATGATTTTTATCAAACTTGTATATTTAAGTTCAGTAATTTCACTTAAATGGCAATGACAATTACCTATTAATTGTTATTTAAGTGAAATTACTGAACTTAAATATACAAGTTTGATAAAAATCATCATTAAAGAAGAAAATTTCAAATGGCATTTAGAGGCTTTTGCATCTGAACTCTTCATATATATATATATATATATATACTGATTATATTATTTGTATTTATATACACACACCCACACACAAATTAAAACCATTATTTCACTACAGCATACAGTATATGTAAAATCATGTATAAATTCATGTATAATAGAGCGAGAGAGAGAGAGAGAGAGAGAGAGAGAGAGTATAGGTATCTATTTATTAAGTATCTATTTAGAAACTAGATATAGGTTTTTTGTCACTATAGATTATATTATCTAATAAGAACTAGACATAAATGATATGATTACCATGAATAATGGAATTCACACTGGATGAAATATGTGGGGGAAAATTCCACGTCAGTCTGCTATCAAGTACATAACAAATGAATGCAATGAATGCAGAAATTCCAAAGATGGAGCACATAATATGCTGTGAGTTTGATGTAATGATAGCAGTCATCCCAAATTTAATGATGACGAACATTTTATATCAAGCAAATCCCCTTTGAAAGACCCCTGTGAAAAAAGTTTGGCGCATTTTGAATGTACTGGAATACAGTGAAGCTCCACGACTTGGTTTTTCAGACTAGCAGAAACGCACAAGAATATTTTGTTCAGATGGGATTTGGGAAATGATTGATTCCCTTCAAATTTTAATTATTCATTTGTTTGAGACTTTCATTTATATTTAGTACGCTTCCCGGTTTGCATCTCTTGTGTGGTTGAGTAATCGGAAGGGGAAAATGCGATGACCTCCAAAAAGCTGAAATAAGAAATCAAACACGGGCTTAATCGCACACACAATGAAAGAAAGATTACAGTATGCATGCGTTTGGCACATTAGTGCACTGAACAGGAGTACAATCAAATTTGTGTGAGAGAGAAAGTCGTGATCTAAAGACAAAATGAACGATTTTCAGCTAGAGATTTAGCTGGCGGGTTCAATTAGCATTGGATTAATATTTATTAAAAAACAATACTAGAGATGAAAAAGATTGTTTGGTGCATCCAACATCGTGTGTCATGCTGAATTAGGTTTAATATCACTCTTCTGGATCAAGGCTTAAAGATAACATACATGGAGAAGACCTTTTTAACCAAGCACAGGGTGAGCCCGGCTGATGCATTATGTATGCGGGTGGCATAACATGAATGTTAATGAAGGTTTTAAGACCTATAGTAAAATTAAGGATGCCTGCGGGTGGATTCACAGCACTCAACACATGGAAACAGTGAGGGGACTCCTCACATCATACTTTAGCACGATTCCAGTTTGCATGCTTTTTAAAAAAAAAAATCTGAATCATTTTATTTGACCAGCGCATATACTGTACCAGCCAATCCTGTTCCTGTCGATCGACTGTCCTGCACAGTTCATCTCCAACCCTAATCAAACACACCTGAAGCAACCAAGCAACCAATTACAATCTTTAGTATCACTTGAAAATTAAAGGCAGGTGTGTTCGATTAGGGTTGGAGATGAATTTATTAAGCAATTCGATATTCTGATCATTTTTTTTCCCAAGCACATTTTACCAATTCCAAACCGCATCAAGAGAGAGACATCAAACAGTCAGAGCTAAACTGTACTGAGGGCGAGTAAAATTCTGTCATCATTTACTATGTTTACACCTGGTCCCTTCATGCCTTTTTACTGATGATATCTGATTTGTTGAATCTGTTCTATTTACATCTGGCCACACAAATGTGTCTCTGCAAAACCAATATAATTTTCAATTCCAGGGCTACAAGCAAATTCATGTCAACCAAATTGTATGTATTTAGACTGCAATAGGAGAGAAAGCAGCATCAGCACTGGTAATGAAGATGATTGTGTATGCAATGCTGAAACTAGATGAGTACTCAGCTACTCATCTGCGGAGGGCCATATCTGTGGCATTGCATCTTGCAGTAAAGCGGTCAAGGAGCCGGTATAATGTAACACGCTCGGACGCATTTGTTTATTTTTAAACTATTTTTGGGAGGAGTAAAATTTACATATGTGGCTTTCAACAACCAAATGTGCTTTGAAGTGGTTTGAGTGATTGGATTTAAATCCGTCTTGAAAGCACTTCGAAGGGAATTTACACCTGGTCTTTTCAGGAACAGCCATCCAATTACAGAAAAAGCAATGAAGTGTCCAGGTGTAAATAGACTCTATATGGTTTTGTGGAACATAAATTCTTTAAGAATCTAGAGTATCAGTCGCACTTTTCCAAACAATGAACCAGAAATTTAAGTTTTAGAAAAGATCTAGGTTCATTTAGAATTGAAACTTAAAGGAGCTGTATGCAAGATTTCAATTAATCATACATTTTCCCTGATATGTCACTAGACATTAAGAAATCATGTTCAGTTCAAATACTTATATCACTGAAAACAGTAGTCCGGCCAGGATATTGTCAATTAAAAAGTGCAGTTGCAGCCCTCGACTGGTGTTGATGTTGTCATTTTGTGTTTTGCTCCGATGAGTTCTGACCCTCCTTCGATCTACCAATCACAGAGCCAGTAAACTGTAAAAAATAACCGTGATTTTAATGGTAAAATACTGTAAAAATGCTACAGTGCAAAACTGTTAATTGGTAAAGAGAAAGTTTCCGTACTATACACGGTAAATAACTGTGATATAATTTTACAGTAAAATACTGTTAAATTTACAGTTTTTGAAAGTGAAAAAGAACAAATCATTGCATAATTTACAGTGAAAAACCATAAATTGACATTTCCACGATTCCCTGTGTGACACTTCACATTTTATGTATTTTTGTTGAAATAACTATGGTTCCTCATTGTTTTATTGTGTTGTTTTTTCTAATTAGTTATGTATATTAGGGTTTTATGTTATATTTAATGTTGTTTAATTAATGTTTATTGCATTTTTTTACCATGATGGTGCTTAATGTTTGTGTGAATGACATTCTGCAGCTTCTTTAAAGAAGTATTGCTTTCTACTAGGGATGTCCCGATACCACTTTTTCACTTCCGATACCGATACCGATGCCGCACCTTTGGCTTTTGCCGATACCGATATTAGTCCGATATTTTTTTTTTCGTGGTCCGACGTGCCGTATACGGCCCACAGGGTGGTTTATAGGTTTAACTTTGTGAAAGACAAAACAAACACAAAAGTAAACATAATACATATCTTTGGAAAGCTGAGAAACTCGTGATTCGAACGACGTAAACCATTTTAAGATACAATCAACACAGCGGGCACAATCTGTCTCTTTGTCAGACCACCAACAGCCAAAACAAACCAACACAAACTGGAAGAAACTCACCAATTAGCCATCTGTTAGTCCACATTCCAACAAAAATGGTTTGGTTTCACTGTAAAGCGTCCATACAATCCAATTTGAAGAAGTTTTTAGTCCAAAACAATTGTATATATGAATAAACATCCATGGAATGTAAATAGTAGCATTTCGCGTTAGCCGACAGCGCTATCACAACTTCGACGCACTAATGCTACGTTCACACCGGACGCGAATAGGGCGTCAGGCGCGAATGATTTCAATGTAAAGTCAATGCAAGAAAAATTCCTGCGGCGCGAATGAGGCGTGGAGCGCATGGTCAAAAAAGAAAACAATGGTCTAAAAAGAGATATCAATGTCAATAAGTTGGTAAATCCACATTTTATCAGAAAATAAAATACGGTTTATTACTGTAAATTTTAAGTTAAGTCTGTAAAACCATTAACGTTCCTACCATATTTTTAACAGTAAAGTTCTGGCAACCACAGCTGCCATTTTTTTTACCGTAAAATTTACGGTTTATTTTTTACAGTGTAGTGTTGCGGCATTCGGGTTGCCAGCTAGTTACCACAGCTGCAGATACAAACGTGTCGGAATCGGATAAAAAAAATTCTAACGTTGCGAAACCTAAAAAAACCTCTATACGAATCCTAAACACTAATATCAAAAATAATTAACAGAAAAAAACTCAGTGGCCCAGTTTTGGCCACAATCTTGCATACAGCTCCTTTAAGTATTTAAGTTCTATTTTATTTTTTTACTTCAAATATTTGATTTTCATTTTTTTTTTATTTTAATGTTATTGTTAGTTTTTTAAGAGTGTTCTAGATTAAGTTTATTTACTTTTTATTTTAGTTTTATTTATTTACTATTTTAGAGTTACCAATGTTAGGGGACAACCGGGATGAAAGTAACAAAGCGATTTTCTCTGAGACCTGACTACATTTTCGAGATATGACAGCACTTTCGGCATGCAGCCAGTGACCGAGCCTCGAAATATCACGTGATTTCATCATTGTTTCGCGCAGTAAGGTCCGTAAAGCAGTTTTCCTGTATGATAAGTAAATTACTGAAGCGGTACTTTTTTATTTACAAGTTGTGTTTTCATTTCCTGTGTCACACAGTAATGATCAAGCTTATTTAGAGCTGTAACACATCCTAAAGTTTGCCTGGTCAGAGTTTTTCAGTATACAAGTAAATTGGGTTTAAATGTCAGGAGTTCCTGTCGGGACGAAAGTAACACTCGTTATACTCGTTATGTCCCGCTATAGGGAAAACAAGTGTTTCTTTTGTACCGCTGCTAAGGCCATCCTTAAAAATATTTTGGTTTGCAGTAACAGCAATTTTTTTTTTAAAAAGGGTCGGTAGGTAGGTCTATATTTTTTTTTTCCAGGATTCAGTGTTAAAAAAAAAAGTAAAATTTTGGTCATGGTGATCATGAATTTTTTTTTTTTTTTTTTTTTTTAATTGCATACTGTGACGTCACTGACTGGGTCTTCAAACTGTGCATCCACCACTAGGTGTTATTGCAACCTACAACCGGTTACGTTCTTAGGCCAGTCACAAAATGAATAAATATCTACTGTATTTGTTATGCAGCAGTGTGCAGGCTTTTTTTCCCCAAATACATGAGATATAAGCAAAAACAAGTACAAACACATGGTGAAACAAAGAATACAATTAAACAAAGATACAAATTAGCCTATATACACAGTGCTTTAATTTCAGAAAGGTCTAAAATTAGCTACTTTTCAGTTAAGTGTGTTGCGCTGTCTGAAAAGAAATTTAATTTAGTAAATCAAATGTAAAATGACACTGCATGGTTTATCATAGTTAGATTAATGCTTATTAAAGTTTAAGTTAATAATTCAAGAGCTGCGAGTGATTTTTCTCTGCCTTTTGTTGTGTTTGATTCCCATTACTGGCTCAATCGTCACATGTTTATTAGACTACTGCCCCTTTAAGACTGAGTGCGGATCTAACAGATGACTGATGCACCACCATATCCTCCCAACTATTCACATCCATTTAAGACATAAACTGTGTTTAAATGAATCTCAGAGCAGGTCATTTTAGATTTTATGTATATTTGATAGTTTAGCTGCGCACATGAAGCCCAAAATGAGGCTATAGCCTACTTTTCTTGTCCCGTTGCAGTGCATTTCGGAGCACGCATCACCTTGTGAACAGCGTCTCTTGCGCAGACTTTTGTGCTTTTAATAGCTCTTTTAATGATTGAACCCATACGCAGTTTAGCAACAGTACAGACTGCATTTTACAACAATTACCGATCGTGCTGATTCTGACGGTACGTTTGGGTTTTAGGAAGAAATGACAGCGCAACGCTGTGAAGGGAAGGAAGTTGCGCTATAGACAGAATGCGTCTGTAATGGTTTCATCTCAAATATCTTTTTATAATCTTTGAAAGCGGAAATCTAAAATACAATTAGAATAATATCCCAGATCTAAAGTGTAGGTAACCACGTTCTGTCCTCATTGTCACTCATTAAGCAGGGCTGTCATGTTCGCGCTGTGGCTCCGGGTGAGAGATCGCTCTCTCTCTTCTGGACTGGGAATAGCAAAATTGCATCAGACAAATTGTTTAATATTATTATTATATATAGAAATGGTTGATATTCAGCCCATTTAATACCGGGTTTACCAAGCGGGAACACTGAATGAAACGAAGCGAACGTATAAGCCTTATAGACAGTGTGACACGGGTAAACCAATCGTGTAAACATAATCAGATGACTATGACGCCACGGGTTTTTATTTAAAAGAAAGAACGTAGCCTACGTTTGTAGACATAAGCAACTTTCACAATACTAACTAAAATATCATTTTATGGAATTTGAATTAGTCGTTTGAAGAGTAAAAAAAAAAAAAAAAAAATCGGTCGGTCTGAACGCAAGTTACAACCGGCAAGTCGGTCGGACTAAAAGGGAAAAAAAATAAAAAATTGGGTCGGCCCTAAATTGACAGGGTCGGTCGGGTTACGGCAAACAAGAATATTTTTAAGGGTGGCCTAATGTGGTGACTTTCTGTGTGTTGCAGCATTTATTAAAACATGTTTATGTCATCTTATACCAACATAATATGGCAAATATTTATGAGGGGGATTTTAAAGCTTAAGTCACATTTAAATCAGCTGATTTCTGTCTCTCCATTTTTTTCACTCAATCTGTTGTTGATTTACCCTAGTCACAATAAGGTTTTAGCCATATTTTATAGCTTTAACACCTCCACCTATGCATTTGCAGGATCTCTATCCATATTTTTCTAATGCACATTTTAAATGTATGCATAAAAACAGCTGAATAGAAACATGACTATTGTTACATTATGTTGACATTTTTTATTATGCTAATTTAATTTTCATACTTTTCATGTTGAAAAAAAAAACATTTTATAAAATGGACTGACAATTAAAAAATATTCTAAATAATTCAAGTATGTACTGTTCGGTTACTTTTGAAACATTTGATGAAACTGAAATTTAAAATGAAAAACAAAATGTAAATCAACATTTTTTTTTTGCAAAGATAAAGGCTAAAACATGTGTGCAGTTACATGGTCGTACTCTGGTATATTTAGGCTATTTATATTTAGTGCCTTCAGATCAGTTGGACATGGCTGTGATTACAAGAGGTAAAAACGATATAAATACTGTTTGTTTTCTCACACAAACTGCCCGTTTTGTGTCTTAGGCCATCAATGTGTACTTACATTTACGAGTCATTAAATCACGTTTAATTTGGACTTCTCTGTGCATGCTCTTTGAGGTGGGCTCTATAGACCTCCATTACAGTATATGACTGATAGACAACGGTTTGACCGAAAAAATATCAAAATTGAATATACTTTGGAAACAAAGACACCTACATCTTGGATGCCCTTGAGGTAAGCTAAAACATATCAAACATTAATTTCAAAAAGAAATATCCCTTTAATATCCCTATAATAAATTAAACAGCAAACCACTCAAACTTACTGATTGATCCAATTAATCCCTCAGTTAATATGGTATAAATATATGACTCTAGAATATTGGTATAAATAATATGGTATAATATAATATTATAATGAAGTCATATGGTATAAATATAGGACTGTTATTTGATTTATAACATATTAACTGATAATCTTGTTCTCTATTAACTGGATCAAATCAGTGAATTGAGTGTTTTGTGGACGAATCATTCTGAATTTCTTGCTTTACTTCAAGACAATGAGGCGGCAGCATAAAGAGCAGCATTCGCAGCAGGGGTCTGAACACGTCAATTACCTCAGACCCATTTATGAAGCATTTTATGAATTATACACACCACTGAAACCATGATGGCAACGTCTGGTGATGGCCTTGTAATAATGCATTGCATTATGTTACTAGCCATTCAGCTGTGCAGTCTGCACAATCCCATTTGCTTGAATACAGCGTGAAATGCCTTTTAAGAAAAACACCTGGAAGCAGGTTGGCTGAACAAAATGTGGCATGGCTGCTTTGCTCGTAGTGCCTTAAATGTCTGTCTTGGGGAAAGTACCAGACTGGAAGTGACATTTCAAAGATTCTTCAAAGGTTGCTATTCAGCAAAATGTAAGAGAAATATATCACTATAAAAGCATGAACGCTTTTATATTATTTTAAACCCCATCAGACGGCGACCAGTGAAAAGTGTGCAACCTCCATAAAACTGCTTATGGCCGCTAGATCTGAAGAATCAAGATAAATGTGCCAATTTCTGTTTTATTTTTTATTTTTTGGGGGGGTAGATGTGACAAGGGAATGGAATAATGCATCCAAATCAGAATGCTTTTGTTTGTGTGCAGTAGAAATAGAAAAGAGAGGGATAAGAGACAGAGAAAATTAAGCACATGTGCACATCTAATATGCTTCGATCAGTCTGGCACAAAGGCTGTATTGGTTGTGCTAATAAATGCAATCTGCTAAGTAAAAAAGGTATTTGAAGAACAAATAGCTAATGAAGAATCAAGAACTTTCATTTAAGAAAGTAGCTCTGTTTCAAATAAGAATAAATGCACACTTAACACAAATTTAGTCAGTTTAAATATTTTAAAACATATTTTTTACAGATAAATGTCTATATTGACCTTATGCACAGCTGCACTACTTCCTGAACTTAAGCCAGCTCCTTGTTTCATGTCTGCCATTATTCACTGAACTTGATTAATTCAGGTGTGTCTGGTTATTGTTGCCGTGACTACTGAGGTCAGGCACACCTGGATTAATCAATTTGGCCAATAATGGTAGACAGGAAACAAGGAGCTGGCTTAAGTTCAGGAAGTAGTGCAGCTGTGCATAAAGTCCATTGAATGAATTACTTAATAACCTCTGTAACATTTATATTACTTTATTTGGGATTTGTTTTACTTTGTATAAGTGCATTCTGGGATTTTCTTCCCTGTAAAGAATCCATGGTGCTTTAGAATTCACAGACAAACATATTTAAGAGATAAATTCAAGATGGTGGACAAGATTACAAATACATATTTGGGAGGCCCAATCACCTCTGATACTAGGAGAAAAGGTCAACGTGAATTGATAAGTGGAATAGGCATATGCCATTCCTCTGAACACACAGGTATAGAGCTGGCATGCATCCACTTATTCAGATTTGTTCTTCGGATCCGAGTGAAGAGTCTCCTATAGAAAAGCTCATTCCATTCTCCCCTGTTTGAGAAGGACTGTGTTACATATGTCCACTGTAGGCGAGATGAACTTTAGTGCAGTTTATTGAAACAAAGTGACATAAAATATAATCCAAAACAGGTTTGACTTGACTATGGCTTGATACAGATGTAAGGGTGTCACGATTTCAATTTTAAATCGAAATAGAAATTAATTTAAAATGGAATCGAATTGAATAAAAAAATGAAATCGTTGATGCTGCCGCGCCCCCATGTCACATCAGTTCGGCTTGCCAAGCAGGAAAAAAACAACAACAACAACATGTGTTGAAGTGTGAGTCTATGGTCAGCCTCCTCTAACTTAGCTACAGCCATTCAAAAGATAGCAAGAAGCAGGAGACTCAGACAGAATTTTAACCCCTCCTCTTTCATTGAAGTCGCAGGCGTAGAATTTGACAACGTTCGCGCTTCAAAAAAGCCCTAATCTTCCGCATACGCACAACCGGCACATCCGGGAATATAACTGTAAATTTTGTCCCCGCCCCCTTTTGGGGGAAAACAAACTAGACTCCCCATAGACTTCAACACAAAATAATGGCAAAAACCAACGTCTGTACACAGCCGACAGGCGTAAATAACTTAAGAAATCACTTATATAAAACATGTCAAGTAATTATATGTCCACCCTGCCTGCCATAGAGCGTGAAAGATACATACACAAACTTAATTTGGCCAATTTAAAAACATGTCCCTTTATTCTCCCATCGTCAAATTGGTGTAGCAACCCCACCCAGTGTTTTACCCGGACATTTACTTGTACCTCATCGAGTCACCAGGTAAGCCAGTGAATTATTTAATTTTGTTTTTTGTTTTTTAAATAAAAAACCTTAAGGAGTAACTAAACACTTAACCAACTTTTTTTAGTTAATGATCTGTAAGAATGGATCTTTATGACTCGAGTAACTTTTTTGGCATTTGTTTAAGTGTTCTATTTCTACAATATATGGTGTAAAAACGTCTTAGTGCTGCCCTCTTCAGGTTGAACGGTGGCTACTGCAGTTGAATTTTCCTATTGGATGTTTGCGGTGGTACGTGACACAACGGTTGTTGGTGACGTAGGCAAGTTCCATACAAAGAGATGCGTCTCAGGTGCACGCCCCCCTCCGCTGGGCTCTGCCCACTTTTCCAGCATTTTTCAAATATTGCCAGTGGGTGGAGTCAGGCTCTGACCAGGGGTTTAGTTACCCTTTAATGTATATATTATGAATTTATGATGATGATGGCAGGTAGCCTGGGCTAGTTAACAGGCATAAAAAATGTATCTTTCATGCTCTATGGCAGGCAGGGTGGACATATATTTACTTGACATGTTTTTTATGAGTGATTTCTTAAGTTATTTACGCCTGTCGGCTGTGTATGGACGTTGGTTTTTGCCATTACTTTGTATTGAAGTCTATGGGCAGTCTATTTTGTTTCCCCCAAAAGGGGGCGGGGACAAAACTGACAGTTAAGTTCCCGGATATGCCGGTTGTGCATATATTGATAGCGGCTCCCTGATGCACGCAAATTAGATAAAATCTCCTGGAATCTAGAGTGAGCGAGCAAGAGCGAGCGTGGATGGCGAGACAGGAAAAACTGTGCTCCAAACCGTATTGCACGCACGGCAACGAGGGAGAGAGCGAGAGACCTCACGTGTGTGCCTCATGAAGTGCATGTAAAGGGTTCGCACACCGGACGAGAAGTGACGCGTCACGACAATTCTAACATATCGCACACAACATTTTTAATGTTGATTGAATAATAGCTGATGTTTGAACGTTAATCAAGTAAAAGCGTCTATCACGTTAAATCTGTTATTTTGTTGTAACGTTATCAATGGGCTTTATGCACAGCTGCACTACTTCCTGAACTTAAGCCAGCTCCTTATTTCCTGTTTGCCATTATTGGCCAAATTAATTAATTCAGGTGTGTTACAACTGAGAATGGTCCGGTTTTAACCAGGCTATATGCCCAGTGGAGTTCCCGGGTGAGTACGACATTGCAGCCGAACTTAGTCGCAAAGGCTTCCCATGCCAAGTTAAAGGGTTAGTTCACCCAAAAATGAAAATTCTGTCAGTATTTACTCACCCTCATGTTGTTTCAACCCCGTAAGACCTTCGTTCAAATTCGGAACACAAATTAAGATATTTAAGATATTAAGATCACTCCTGCATACAGTCCATAGGCTTCTTGAGGGAATGACAATTGATGGCCTCGAAAAGTCATTAAAGACATCGTTAAAATAGTCCAAGTGACTACAGGGGCTCAATCTTAAGTTTATCAAATGACTAGAACACTTTTTGTGCGCAAAAAACAACAAAAATAACGACTTTATTTCAACTATTCGTTTATTTCTCTCTCTTTGCCTCGAGTCAGGTTACTAGTTTAATAGCGGAAGCTTCTGTTATTGTACGTCACACGCATCACACACATGACCAGCGTCGGCCAATAGTGAGCCTTTGTGTGACGTAGCTCTACGCTATCACACTACGTTAACTGACTACAGGCCCATAGAGAAGGAAGTAAATATTTGAAATAAAGTCGTTATTTTTGTTTGTTTTGGCGCACAAAAAGTATTTTCGTCGTTTGATAAACTTAAGATTGAGCCACTGTAGCCACTGTGACTTTTAGATGCCAGCAAGTGTCATTCCCTCAAGAAGCCTATGGACTAGTATGCAGGAGCGATCTTAATATCTTTAATATCTTAATTTGTGTTCCGAAGATGAATGAAGGTCTTACGGGGTTGGAACAACATGAGGGTGAGTAAATACTGACAGAATTTTCATTTTTGGGTGAACTAACCCTTTAAGGGTAGTGGCATTCTAGCTGATCTCTCTAGCTCACTTTCAAGATTTGGGTGTACTTGATGTACATGGATTTGAGTGATTTGTGTATACATGGGGACCTGGTGCTCAGGCAAGCTTTACCCAATGCAGAGCATCTCTTTTATTGGAATAGAGTTGGATTCAGGCGCTATGACAGCGTGTCTCCCCGAAGACCTTCAGGAAAAAAAAAACATTGGTTCCACTGAAAAAAAATCCTGGATCCTGGGGTATATGACATCCTCTGTCGCAGTTATGTCGTTCAGTTGAAAGAATATAAGACACTGCACACAATGCGTGGCCATCAAGCCAAAATTATCGTTGCTTATTCAGCACTTTGACAGACCTTGCATTTCTACGAGCAGGGGCTGCCCTAGAACAAGTATCCAGGCATGCTGTTGTCAAAACAGACGTGTCCAAGACTGGCTGGGTTGCCATGTGCAACGATCAAACAGCATTGGGATTTTGGAAAGGACCTTGCCTGCAGTGGCACATCAACTGGCTCGAGTTTCTGGCAATATTGCTGGCCCAGCAGAGGTTTCGACCATTGATACAGAGCAAGCATGTGTCGATCCGGACAGACAACACAGTGGGATAAACGTATAAACTGCCAAGGTGGTTTACGCTTACGACAAATCCCAAATCGCCCGCCATCTCCTCTGGAGTCAGAAGTGAATTATGTCACTGCGGGACACTCAAATCCCAGGTTAACTCAAATCGCGCAGCAGATGGACTCTTTAAAGCATGCTCAAAGAAAGGTCTCTTAAGCACATTTGTACATTCACAGGAAAAGTCAATCAGGTAACTTAATCAATTTATGGTAAATAAACAAAGATTTTTAATGTTCACAGTAGTTAATACAACATGGATTAATAATGAAGAATACTTCTACAGCATTTATGAATCTTAATTAATGCTACATTTAAAATCAAAACTTTGTGTTAAAATAAACAATGAATTCAATAAGATTTTAATACTGCTTTAATGTTGTAAAAAATATACTGCACATTATTTCATGTTTTAAAATGCATTGACTAATGTCAACAAATTACATTACTTAGGGATGCACCAATATGAATATTTTGGCCGATACCGATAACCGATAATTCTTTATATTTGAAAGCCGATAACCGATATATCGGCCGATAAACTTAAATCCAAATTTTTTTATCTAATTTTGAGAGCCTGATTACAAAAACAAAAGTCTCACAATTAAATCCATGTCCCAAGCGCACAATTATAATGATGTTCTCAGCCGATATGACAGATTTGCGTTGCACATGTTGTCCCGAACCAGATTTTCATTTTTTGAAGAGATTTTAATCATATTTCAAGAAATTCAAAAACATAAACAGTTCTCAACAAGTGTCTCAGCTGAAGGGAATAATACATTATTTATCGGCTTTAATATATCGGACACATTTTCTTACCAGGCTGATAACGATAACATTAAAAATGAACATATATCGGCCGATACCGATATGTTGGCCGATATATATCGTGCATCTCTAACATTACTACAAAGTGTTACCATACGATTAACTTAAAATAATCTTTTACCCAATGTGTGTGTACAATACATCAGTATCACGTTATCAGCATGCGAATGCTAAACTTCACCTGAGCAGCATAATTTGTTCCAAATCAGTGACTTGATTTCTTTGTCAGTTAGAATGTTGCCTTAAAAGGCAGCTCACTACGTTTTGGAGCAATAAACACTCTCGAGTTAAACTTCACTGAGACATGAAATGTAGTTTCTTAGGCGCAAGTATTGTTCTTTGTTGTGGGCAATCAGGCCTGGATAATTATCTCCCACTCAATCAAGGGAATTGATTCACAACATACTGGCTCCACTCCTAGAATTCCACTAATGGTGCAGGCTACTCCGACACGCGGTCATAAATCCTGTGTGCAGGCTTACCGGGTCACATAACGCGGGGTTTGGAAGTGACAGGGAGAGGTGCAAGGAGGTGGGTAACATGCACGGTCTGCCAGCTCAATGCAGAATCTCCTGGCATAATGACTCCCTAGAGGGAATGGTAACACTTTATTTGAAGGGGTGTGCATAAGACTGACATGACACTGTCATAAACATGACATAACTCCTGTCATGAACATGAAGAAGTCTTTATGAATGTTTATGACTGCTGTCATTAAGTGTCGTTCGGTAAATTATGACACTTTATGACAAGACAAAAATGTCTTGATTATGACAACTTGACATTAACAAAGACAGAGATGTCTTTGTTATGACAACTTGACATTAACCAATAACTCATAACTAGTCCAACATGTTCCACTTTACTTGAGGTATTGGAAAATATTAATGACACTGTTAAAGCATTTGACAGTGTAATAACCCTTAATGACATCTTTATAACTAGTACAATGTGTTCCACTTTACTTGAGGACAAGTAAAATATTTATGTCACAGTTATAATGTTGTCATGACAACCAAACTTAAAACCAACCATAACATATGACAGGGTAATGTAATGTTAACACAAAGCTAAATAACTTCTTTAAGTTTGATAATTAGACCTGTTATGACATATTTGTTACAGGTTGACAGGTTATGATTTCTTGGTTAATGTCAAATTGTCATAACAAAGACATTTTTTTTTGTCTTTGTTAATGCCAAGTGGTCATAAAAAAAGACATTTTTTTTGTCTTTGTTAATGCCAAGTGGTCATAAAAAAGACATTTTTTTGTCTTTGTTAATGTCAAGTTGTCATAAAGAAATTTTTTGTCTTTGTTAATGTCATGTTGTCATAACAAAGACATTTTAAACAATGTCAACTTTGCATTAAAAGTGTCATAATTTACTGAATGACATGTTTATGACAGTGTCATGTCAGTCTTATGTACACCCCTTCAAATATAGTGTTACCCTAACAATTAAGGGGGGGGGGGGGTAACTATAACTATAACTAACTAAGAATAACTATTCTTTTGTAACTACTGTATAAGAATTACACTATATAATTTATGCAGTGCAGACTGTTTGATAACTATTACATTTCTGTATATTTCCTACCTGTTGTACAGGTAGGAAGGGGACAGGAGGTAAATAACACATTTATTAAAATGGGTTTATGTGAGGATTGTTTTAAAGTTCACTTAAATTAAAAGTTGTTATTTTTTGAAGCCTAATAAATATTAATTCATTTCTTTGAAGTGTCGTATTGTATTGAATGTAGGGCTGTCGAAGTTAATGTGGCAAAGCATTAACAGTTACATAGTGATGCTAAAGCAGGCTCTATTTGACCCTGTGAATCACCCATAGTTCAAGCCAGGGTTGCCAAGTCCATGTTTTTTTTTTTTTTTCTACAAAAAACATTTGTAGCTTGCCTCCCATCCAACCATAGCAAAGAGCTTTGTGCTAGTTACTTCTGATAAGAAACAAAAGTCTCAGCTTTCAAATTCGGTCCATTTTATCACAAATTTGACACTCTTAAAGGGATACTGCACTGTTTTTTTCATATTAAACTGTTATTCCGTTAACTAAGATGAGTTGATACATACCTCTCTGGTCTCAGTGCGTGCACTGAATCGCTCTGGCGCACGAGACACTTTGATAGCACTTAACTATCCCAGTTCATTCAATATGGGCCAAGCAGAGAAGCGACCAAACACCTCCACGTTTTCCCTATTTAAATACAGTTACACGAGCAGAGTACACAAACAAAAAATTGGTGACACAAAATAAAATGTTGCACTTTTCTAAGAGTGTAAAGTGGATAACTATAATGTATGACGGAATACCACAGCAAGTGCTTGGGAGCACTTCAACTCGGCGTAGTAATATCATCACTCGTGAAAAATCCTCTCCCTCTCCAGAGCGATGATATTACTGCGCCGAGTCCATAGATATATATGCGCTGAATCGAAGTGCTCCCAATCACTTGCTGTGGTATTCGATCAAAGTGCGATCAAAGTGTCTCGCACGCCAGAGCGCTTGAGTGCACGCGACGCTGAGACGAGAGTGGTATGCATCAACTCGTCTTATTTAAGGGAATAACATAGTTTAATATGAAAAAAAAACGGTGGAGTATCCCTTTAAATGTGATCTGACAGATCATGACACTTATATATACATCCAAACTAGAATAATATCAGCAGGTCAGGAAACATGAACTCAATTTGAGGCCATGTCTAATAAATTTGATAATCCAGTGGCAGGCAGACTTGCTGTTCTGACATCTCCAGTTGTTTTTTAGCCGTCTAAATGTTCTCTAAACCCTTTTTTCTTTCAGAGTGCTCTGGTGTTTGGGTCAGATGGGATTAAGAGATTAGATGAGTATAGCTAATTGCTAGTGCTGTGTAATTAACACAGGGGTCAAAAAACCTGATTCTCTTCGTCATGTCACAACAACATTTGAACTAATCAATCGATGCCAGGGGAATAACTTACTAAAACTTAACTTTCGTGAGACATTTCAAAATAGTTTTTTTTTTTCTTTTTTTTCAGCTACTATTTGCAAAAAAGTGGTGTAGTATGAAAAAGCTCTCGAAAATTTTGTCCTCCTGTCTCACATAAAACTGTAGCGATTCGAGTCCCTGCAGCATTTCAATCTAGTTAAAACCTATGGTTGTTTGTCATTTTATGATAGTAAAAATCACTACTTTGATTACCATTCAAAAATTAGTGGTTGAAGTTTGTTTTTATGTTTTTGAACAAAGTCTCTTATGTTCACCATTTATTTAAAGAGTAATATAGTAAAATACAATTTAAAATAACTCAATTCTATTTTAATATACTGTAAATTTACACAGCAAAGCTGATATTTTTAACCAGCCATTAACCCAGTCTTCAGTGTCACATGATACTTCAGAAATTCTAATATGCTGATTTAGTGCTCATGTAACACTTAATATTAATGTTATAAACAGCTGTGCTGCTGTTTGTGAGAATACGGGGGGGTTTTTTCAGGATTCTTTGAGGAATATAAAGCAGCATTTATTTACTCTAAATGTCTTCACTGTCACTTTTGATCAATTTAATGAACTGAATAAAAGTATTAATTTAAAATGGTAAGACAATAAGGTTCCATTTGTTAACATTAGTTAAAAACATGCATACACCATCATGGAACTAACAATGAAAAATACTTTGAAAGCATTTATTAATCTCAGTTTATTTTAATATTTACTGCTACATTATTAAAATCAAAACGTTTTATCTACTAATATTTAATGGACCTGAGCTAGCCTGAACTATGAACTTTTGCATTTGAATTAACATTAAGAAAGATAAATTATACTTATTGCTCATTGTTCGTTCATGTTAGTTTAATTGCATTAACTGACATAAGGTCAAAAACAAATTTTGAACGGCATTAAAGCACTAAATACTTTAAAGGGTTAGTTCACCCAAAAATGAAAACTAAGTCCCCCTAAGTACTCACCCCCATGCTGTACCAACCCCGTAAGACCTTCGTTCATCTTCGGAACACAAATGAAGATATTTTTGATTAAATTTGAGAGCTGTATAACTACCACATTGGCTCCTAAGGGACTGGCTCTTGACGGCCCAGAAAGTCAATGAAGAAAATGTTTAAATATCCCATGTGACTACAGTGGCTCAACTATGAGTTTATCAAGCGACGAGAATACTTTTTGTGCGAAAAAACAAACAAAAATAACGACTTTATTTGTCTATTCCTTTTCTTCCTTGTTGGCCTGAAACGAGACTTCCATACGATTTTCACGACGCATGCGCGAGAATTGCGATCTCCTTCAACTACTTCAGTTCAGTTCTCGCGCATGCGTCGTGGAAATCTAAGGAAGTCTCGTTTCAGGCCAACAAGGAAGAAAAGGAATAGTCGAATAAAGTCGTTATTTTTGTTTGTTTTTTCGCACAAAAAGTATTCTTGTCGCTTGATAAACTTATAGTTGAGCCACTGTAGTCACATGGAATATTTAAACATTTTCTTCATTGACTTTCTGGGCCGTCAAGAGCCAGTCCCTTAGGCAGCCAATGTGGTAGTTATACAGCTCTCAAATTTAATCAAAAATATCTTCATTTGTGTTCCGAAGATGAACGAAGGTCTTACTGGGTTGGTAGAGCATGGGGGTGAGTAATTAATGACTTAATTTTCATTTTTGGGTGAACTAACCCTTTAAATGAAGACATAAGCAAAGAGTTTCGTGTGCTAGAATTGTTGTGTCAAGTTGTTAGACTGATTGCTAGCACTGTTTAATGAGGTTGAGAGCAATTTATCGGCAGGACACTAAATTTTGCTGTAATATTCTCATCTGTAAGTGATAGAATATCAAAGTAAAATGAGAGTTTCCATTAAGCAAAACAGCTAAAATTAACAGCAAATGAGAGATTAAATATTATAGCCTTCAAGAAATCAAAACTCCTTGAAGCCAATAAGCAGGCAAAGCTTGGCAAATCCAGTAATTTTTTGACTCGAATTACTTGGTAGCTTGAAAACACAACATTGTTTCATGGAGGACTGAAAAAAAAAGCCCCGTCACTCTTACTCTCAAGAATGATGTAAAATCAGCCAATAATGGTCTAGCCCCAGTGTATTCAGCAATATGCATCAGACTTTGGGTGCCAAACAAAACTATTCCTGTCTCACTATCAAACAACCAGGGCGAATAGAATCTGTTGAAGCAATTTTCACAATAGAATGTTTCCAATAACTAATTTACAGAGAAAAGCCCCATGAAGCAACCTCAGATAAGTGTCTTGCTCAATGGCACAACAGTGAGCCTCATGGCTAGCTCCTCGCAGGTATCGAACCAGCAGCCCTTTCAATTACCTCCTGCGTCTTAATCACTATAACATCTCACAGAAATAAAACATACCTGTATGTTACAAAAAAAGAACTGTTGTCCACTTTTGATAAAGTTAAAGTGTACAATTATGCCTTCAGCCTTCTGAACATGAAATGTCTGAAAATGACACTTCAGTTCTAGCAGTTTTGGCTAGTGCGTTTGTTTGGGTCGCTCTCTTTTTTCGTTCTGTCGTTTGACAGGCCGCCTGCTGGCTTTAATGAAGACAGATAAAAGGAGGAGTGGGGTATCATCTGTGTCTAGGGATGAGGCGTGAAACTGGGTTTAATTGCCTCCATGATGAAGAGCCTTGAGGAGAGATTCATTGCCCCTCGTCCAGCTACTGCGAGTACACAGCACCCATTTCGAGACTCGTCTCTTTGTGAAGTTCAGTCGACATGCTTTGACCCTGTCCTGGATGATAACAAACCCAGGAGAGAGGATTTCAGTCACAAACTCAAATAAAGAGTCATGACGTGTAAGACTAAAATGTAACTGGTTTGACCTACATTTTTTTTTTTTTTTACAGATATTAACACTTCTCATTTCTTACATTGTTCTTATGCTGAATGGTGGAATCTTTTAAATCTATAATACCATTATTCCTCGTAATTGTTAAAGGTTCTTAAATATTAAGTTTGCCCATGAATTATGCCATTTAAAGTTTGCATCACATGAGTACACAGTAAAGGTAAACGATAATCGATTTGTCGACTATTTTTTACCTATATATACACAGTATATACCTTTGTTACCTATATATACAGTATATAGCATAATCTGTTATAAGTATTTATGCTTAAATTTTAGGCTGGTTCTTAAACATTGGGTGCTAAAACATTTATGGGTAAACCCATTTACAAATCAAATAATCGATTTGTCGACTATTTGTTACTGATATATATGCATAATATGTTATCAATATTTACGCTTAAATTTTATATTATTTATATTTGCAAAATCTGTTATCAATATTTACGGTTAAATTTTAGGTTGGTTCTGAAACATTGGGTTTACCCATAAATGGTGCTAAAACAAAGTTTCAAATTCATACACACTAGTAAAGATATGATAATAGACTTGACCTTTTTTTTTCTTTCTGATATGTGGTGCCGATATCATCAATTGGTTTCAAATTTTATACAGTACAAATGGACAAAAAATATGTTTAGGTTAACTAAAAGGCGCTATTTGGTAAGGCCGAATGCACAATTTACAACTGTTGCTGGATTCCAATGGGACATGCTTATAGAATACACTGTTCAACAACAGTTAGATTGAACTACTCGCAACTAGAACTACTAGGTTGGACAACTCCTCTAGAAGTCGACCATCTTGGCCCACCCAAAGTAAGGATTTGGGTAGATTAATAACAAAATGCACAAAACCCCTTTTTTTAATTAAAAGTCTCAGAATCTGAGAGTCAGTCTGACACATAGCACATTGGTTATTAACTAAAACCTTTAAACCTCTCAGAGCTGTTTAATTACAGCAGGTATTTGATCAAAGGCCCTCAAAGTAAACGGGTTAATTTGCATCAATCTGAGAATATGCACAAAATATGCTGTAACCCCACAGCACAATTCTCTCTCTCTCTCTCTGAGCTGAAAGGACCGATAATGAACTAGAGGCTAAGGGTTATCAAAATAATTTGGTGCTAATTTGTTCATTTCAAGAGAACTTAATGGCCTTTCAAATGCTCTAGCTTGCTCAAAAGGGATCTGACATCTGTGGTCCTTTAGACCTCATTGACCACCAGGGCAACAATAGCTAGAATGAAAACTAATTCATCAGTCTGATTTTTCTCACTGCAATACTGCTTTCCCTTCACCTCTACATTTGACAAATGACCTTAGAGTTTTCCAGCGATAGATTTTTTCCTTCAACCAAAATAAGTTATCAAGTAAAGAAAAGCACAGAGCATGAAACAATTGTGTTCAAAAACAGCTCAATATCAACAGTGGAAATTAGAGATGCACCCACCATAAATCAAAAACTCCAGGTGTTTAGTTTTATTTTGGCCGATCTCTATTCTTTACTTGCACACAAATATCAATGACATTTGTGTGGAATTATTAAGCTTGTAAATAGGACATTAACACAGGCCAGAGACTGGAAACGCTAAAAAACCAATGCAAAGAAGAAAACACGAATGCCATTGCCAACACAAAATACTTTACACAGCATAATATGAATATGCTATAATATAGGATATAGAATATAGGAAAACAGAAATATTGAATTGGGGTGGAGGTTGGCCATCTCTGAGAGAAACTGACCATAGATATGTATATAAAGGCTAGATATGTCATCCACGCTGCTGGCCAATGGAGGTTGACGTCTGCACCTGGCGGCCATCTTGTCACAGGCAGCTCGCTCACTCGTAACATTGTGTTAATGGTACATGTACTATTTAAATGACCATAACTTGCTCAATTTTCTACCGATTTTCAAACGGTTTGTTTTGTTATAAACGTCAGAGAAGTAGTTATGACACTGCATACTTATGAATAAAAAGTGTATAAATAAATAATCATCCAGATAATTACAGCCACGTTAATAACGTTTGTAAGAAACCAACCCGTTTGTAAATCCGTCAAGATTTCAACGAGATAAAAGTATTTGTGTTCGTGCTGACCACTCATCTTGTCATCAGCTTGTCTGTGACAAGATGGCCGCCGGTGATGACGATGGAAACTCCGCCGTAACACATCTAGCCTTTATATACATATCTATGGAACTGACGGTCTTCAGAAAAGTTTCAATTGCATTTTCTTTTCATATTAACAGCTGATTTTTCATAAGCGCCACCTAGTGTCAGAGAGTGAAATTGCATATTCATTCAGTCCGTCTGGTGTTTTTGTTTTGTGCAGGTGTCTTATGTAGCATAATTTCACAAATCTAAAGTATGATGATTCTGTTTTTTGCTCATACTATATGCGAGTAGCATATTTGTTTCAATCGGGATACAAATGCAGTGATTTTCTCTAATTTCAAATGGCTACAAAAACACAGATTTTTTTTTTTTTTTAGTTTAAGGCCAGTTTGCCTGTAATATAGCAAATAAACCACAAACACATTTTCTTAACACCGGTATCGGAATAGTGCATAAAAAACATGATCTGTGCATTACTACCGGAAATAACTGGTGTGGAGGACTGGTGGCCATGCAATGTAATCTGGCAATGTTAGTTTCTCTGGAGTCTCCCGGAATGAAATTAATGGAAAATTCTTTCATCCTCCTGCACGTAACCCTAGACGACCAAAGCTCATCTGTATGTTGAAAGAGAGAAGCGAGCTAATTAGGGATTTTTTACCTCACGGGAGAAAAATGAGAGAGAATGCAGTAGTCCATCAGAACTGCCAAGGTCTCCACACTGACTCATTCAAAGGCTGAAGGATATTTGGAGTACTGAAGGGTTGTTATTGATATGGTATCAGGAATACAGATTCACAAAAGTATTCAGTTATTTATTATTAAGTCAAAAAATGAAATTCAAAGGAAAATAAAAAGAATTTAGAAAAAGAAATTTAAAAAGAATGTCTCGGAGATCCGAATCGGACGACAGACGTTGCCTAGCAACACGCCCCCTTTCCTCGGATTTCTCCTCTCGGACGTCGGACAACTGTGGGGACACCGAGCAAGAATTCCGTTTCGGAATTCAAGATGGCTGTGCCCTGTGATTTATAAGAATGAATTGTTTTCATTGTTTTTGAACCGCTTTGGTATTTTAAATGACGGTTATAATCACTCATATTACTGCGTCCCCTGTAGGTATGGGAATCGGTTGTTGTGAGTGCAATTAATGACGTTGCTAACAGAAGATTAACATGAAAAACATTAAATAAAGTGAACATTTTCAAGTTCAAATGGCTGCGTTTTGATAAGGTGTAGTCATAATAATTTTTTTTTTAATGTAAGTGCCTGGTACTCGACCAGTGCTACCATTATAACAGCTTTCCGGGTGGCGTCCATTTTTTTCTCCGACTTGGACACGCAAAACAAATAGAACGCTTGAAGTGTGGACGTGACGTCAAATCCGAGGTCTGAGTCGGTTTGTTGGCTATAATAGAAGGCACCATTAGCCAGTACTTTCTAGGTAAGTACACTGTAAGTAAACTGTAAGTACTGTACTGTAAAAGGAAGCGTTACCGATATTTCTTAGTGACCTGGGTATTAAGTAATAAAAACAACTGTAAAGCAGGACTCCTGTTTGTTTTGCCAGTGCCCAATGTTAAATGACATGATAAATATTTTTGTCCATATATAGTAATTTAAAAATATATATTCCTGATATAACTCCTGATATCATAATGAAACCAAAGAGAAATGAAAAATGTCTTTTCATTAATCTTGTATACTTTTATATGTCACTGACATATTTAAAGGAGCTAAACGCAAGTGTCTGAGTTTTTGCAGAACTACACCCCCTCTGGCGACAAGCGAAACTGCAACCAGAGCTGTGCGCGTTCATGGAGGAACACACACACACACACACACACACACACGCACGTTTGCACGAGCTGTTCATAACCTAAGGAGCATCAGCCGCACACTGTGCGGCACACATCTTTTGTTACAGTCATGATGAGGTAATACAGTAATAAATCTGCAAGTCATTTAAAATATATGAAAGGAAAGGCATTCGAGTAAATTACACACTTATGTGTGTGAGAGGGGGAAACGGTGGTAGTAGAAAACTTAGGTTTTTGTTTCCATCTATCTCCCTGTGCTTACTGTATCCACTTATGATTGAATTATTATGGAAACACGTTCAGTTATCACTTTGTATATGACCCGTTTGAGCCCTAGAGCCGACCGGAGATCTCTCTGTTTGTTGAAAGCTTTCCGATGTTGACACTCGTCTTATTCCGACGCCTGGCACTGGACAGACTGAACTTTTATTTTCTGTCTCACGTGGAGTTTGCGTTGGGGTTTGTAATGAGCTACAAGCTGGTCTCTTTCCGCGCCATATACAGATTAAATGAAGTGCACGTCACCGAAAGCAACAGATATGAGCTGGATATTATTAATCATCGGCTAATTTCAAAATCAGCAAAGACAGCAATAAGAGAGATCGGCAACAGGCCTGGAAAGATCATTTCATTTCTTTACTTTTAATGAAGATGGTAGTGTTAAGCGTCTGCGACTTACTTTCACTTTGATTTGCGATAGATTGCGGCGCTGGCTTGATGAAGGGGCTCAGCTCAGCTGCTCATCTGAGGTGATGCGCGTCGTCATATATGACTAAAATAACATGACATAACCTATAGCTTGGTTTCAACAACCAGATGCATTTACACTTGTCCAGTTTCGTCTGGAATGCGGCCCAGACCACGTCCTCAAGTCGTGGTTTGAGTGATCGGATTCAAATCCATCTCTAATGCGTTTCGGAGGGCATTTACACCCTGGTCTTTTCACGATCGAATAGCTACCCGATCACAGAAAACGCATGAAGTGACCATGTGTAAACAGCCCCTTTGAATCCATCGTCTACTTTTGTGGAAAGCTGACTAGAGTTGTGTCGCTCGAGTTGTCTTCTCTGATACGGAGAACGGCGGCGAATAGCTACACGAACCTACCAGACATAGCTAGGCGAGCGTGAACGCGACTGACGTCACGCCCAGTCTCAGATTCTAGCCCGAAACCCTCTTATATATTTCACTGTACAGGATTATAGAGGCGATCGCAGTGATCAAAGAAGGGCTCATTCAGCCCGTCAGGCGATTGTTTAAGCATGTATGGGTTAGAAAACGGCTATTTTTAACATGAAAAGTTGCGCGATGCACCTTTAAAAAAAAAAAAAAAAAAAAAAAAAAAAAAAACTAAATGCCTATTTCCTGGAGGCTTACCAACAGTGCACATTTTGGATGTCTCCCTTATCTGACCCATCTATGTCTGGTCTTGGAATCTCTGCTAACAGGCTGATGAATCAGGTGTGATTGATTAGGAGGAGATCGAAAATGTGTAGCGTCTTCAGGAACAAGGTTGGCAAACACTGGTCTACTGGGCATTTGCCAAATATCAACTGCTAAGATAGACCATCTTAGGGAAAGAAGTTTGTTTTTCATTTGGAATAAATAATGTACACTGGTGAACTGTGACCAATAATACATGAGTGAAGAACATTCAAAGATGATCAAATTGATTTTAAAAATCGCCTAAATTGGTTATACAAGTATCCTAGAATTCTTCCATATTCCATGTTTAGCACTGTTTCCATATAACTGGGGAAGAAGAGAGAGAAAATTTGTGTTCTGTGGAGGGTGAACTACTGTCAAACCCTGTGCTCGGTGCTGACAGAACGTATTCACGGATCAGAACCACAACAGTGCACGCTGTGTCACTATCACTGCAGAATCTCATCACTCCTGCGCTACTGTCAGTGATCAGACACCTAGACTGAAGAAGACGTAGATGTCTAATGGCACGTCAGCTTGGAGCAGGCTAGAAGAAGACTGGTCAAGCTGCCAGGGAAGAAAGAAGTGTCGGCAAGCCTGGCTGAGCACTGAAAGATGCTGGGATGGTTGAGGGGTGATTGTACATAGGACCAGATATTGCCTGTACACAAGGAAATCAAGCTGAGAGAAAGAGAGAGAGAGAGAGAGAGAGAGAGAGAGAGAGAGAGAGAGAGAGAGAGAGAGTGCTTGTTGCTTACCCTTGTGGTTGAAGGACCATATGCACTGCTTGCTCTGAACGTCCCACATCCTGAGAGTCTCGTCATTGGAGCCGGACAGCAGGAGTGTGCCGTCCATTGACACCGAGAGACATGTCACCAGATTTCTGTTTAGGAGGAGAAAGACTTTTTAAAGTGAAACATTCTAAGTGCAGATTTTGTTTTATATGCTCTACATAATATATTGCGTTTTAAAAAAATGCAATCGTTGGGTGGTGGTTGACATAAATGCATGACATGGTGCTCATATAGACCATTTCACAAGATGTAAACAACACTGGTCCAGAAGCACTTCCTGTTTCAGTTTTTTAACACTACATAAAAGCTGGGATAAAATACAACCAACAGAACATTTAAAACTGAATCAAAAAGTTAAACAAACATCTTTAAGATGTTTTCTTTACATGTGAAATAAAGAAAACAGTTACAAACTGAAACAGGAAGTGTTTCTGGACCAGTCTTGTTTACATCTTGAGAAATGGTCTATAGGAGAAGCAGGTTATATAGGAGAAGCAGGGGGGGGGGGGGGAGTCTAAGGTTGAGAACCACTGGTGTAGAGTATGGGCCAATCCCAATTCTACCCCTTACCCCTTCACTTTCCCCTAGCCCTACCCCTTCGCCTTCCCCTTGACCCTTGAAACAGAGTGGCAATGCGTAGGGGTAAAAATATTCCCCTAAGAAAAGGGACACCACTACGCCTCCGTTAAACGTCATTATAAGTCGTCGCTAGCGCCTACGTCACAGGAAATGCGCCGATGTTTATCACAACTTCCAAGATGCCGTCGACAGCTGCAGTTATCTCAGTCGCGTGGGTTACAGCTATTTTCTTGCATTTATCTTGTGAAGTTCGCAGGAAACAACGGAGACGAAAATATGTTGCGGGACTATCGTTAGCAAACTACAGTAATTTTAGCGATTTTTTTTTTTTTTTAAACAAACGTTTCTGTGAAGAAACTGACCGTAAATATGAACACAATATTGAATGTAACAAAGCAAATCATTTTTTGTCATTACAATACTTATTAAAGCCACAAATACTTAAATTTATGGGTCTCCTTTGTTGCTTGGGCAGCCAGCCTGGGTTAGCAGTGACACTTCTCATACCCCTTCGTTTGAAGTGTGCTCCCGAAAAATCTTCGTTTGAAGGGCTATCTGGCCCTTCTCCCTAGCCCTCCCCCTCTAACCAAAAGAGAATTGGGACAACCCTACCCCTTCACGTGGACGCGCAAAACGGAGGGGAAGGGGAAAGTGAAGGGGTAAGGGGTAGAATTGGGATTGGCCCTATTTAGAGTCTAAAGTCTAAGCCAAAATAAAATATTTTTTTCTCAAATAAATGAACATGTGTTTGTTAAAGTAACAAAGTACAAAGCCAAATTACACCCTTTCTGCCACCAGCAGATGCCAATTTTGCAATTCTTGCTGTGTGTAACCTCAAAAACACACAGTAAATGGAGGTTGTGATTACACCTCCTGCCTGCACCGTCTTACAGGCAGAGCTTCAGCACAACGGACAGAAAGAAGAAATTTAATCCAACATGAGTAGAAGCCAGAAACTTTCACCTTTCTTCCTTTCATTGATTGAACTTTGTGCTCCAGCAAAAAAAAAAAAAAAAAAATTAAAAGTAATGATGGGCGACAGACACATGGGTCACACCAAAGAGCAAAAAAACCTCACCTGTGTCCTTTAAACACCTGATCGCCGTCGCTGTCCGACTGGAAGGTTTTGTCCCGGCTTAAACTCTGCCAAGCAGGAAAGAAAGAGAGAAAAAGAACAAAGGGGAAATAGAAACATTTATCTTCAATGTGGAGAAAACAATCCATATGCTAACATGGGTCGATAATAACGACAGCCTGCTGGCTCGGGGTCAGTTAGTGTTCGAGTTACGGGTCTCGCTTCATCTTAAACTCGTTGATCATGTACATGTTTTTATGTCAACTGGGGTAGCTGAAAAGAAAAACCTTTTAGTTGAGCACTGGCTAAGAATTTGTCTCAAAAGAGCCAATTAGCCTGGTATACACACAATCACAGTCCATCCTGCAGCCTCCATAAGGTACCAGGGGATTTAGCCCTGACTGTCTCCTAAACGGTCTGATCGATTAACTTAATGGCATTAATTAAGCAAGAGGCTGTGGGAGTATGGTGGCCTGGCCTGGACCATTGCTGACTCAAATCATTACATCACCTCTTTAAAGACTGGCAATAAGGAGCATCAATAATACATGACAGGAAGAGTTAAAGCCAGGAGATATCTGGACATTCTGGAAGGAAAAGCACGTCTTTGATATTCAGATTTGCACATTAATACAGACAGACGTCGCACTCGTCCGGAAATAAAATCCATGCGATTAGGAGGAGGAAATAGTTAATTCAAATAATAGAGCCGTTCAGTTTGTCGTCCTGAAAGCCAGAGGAGAATTGGCAATTTCAAGCCATGAATTCCCTCTGGAATATATCAAACGTTTAAGAATAGCACTTTTTGATTTAAGATTAAAAGGACGTCTGTGGTTAAAATGACTGATTTCACGATGTGTTCAAAGTCGATTAAAAAAATATTATACTTTAAACATTGTACTAAAATGTATTTGAGACCACTGTGTACAATAAACCATAATAAAACAAAAAAATTGCTACAAGCTACCAAAAGGATTTGAGTTCATGTGCTTAAGAACCGATGTTGTCCATTTATAGCAACTTACACTACCGTTCAAAAGTTTGGGGTCATTCTTTTTTATGATTTAGAAAGACTTCTCTTATGCTTACTAAGACTGCATTGATTTGAATGCAAATACAGTAAAAACTGTAATATTGACAAATATTATTAGTTTTAAATAACCGTTTTCTATTTGAATCCATTTTGAAATGTAATTTATTCCAGTGATGGCGAAGCTGAAATTTGTACTTTTCGTAATTTACAGTATGTACTGAGTAATATTAATGGGCTCTATGCACGGCGGTATTTCTGGTGAAGGTGTGAGGATGCTCGATAACTTCCGCCGATCGTAGAGTCCAATGCAATACCGAGAATTTATATTGAATTTTATACTCCATGGTTATACTAAAGAAAACAGTCACAAAAACAGACAAAACAGACATCCCTCGTTGTGTTTATGCTTCTTTTTAAAATTATATTAAATCAACATAACTATATATAAAATTACATCTAAACGTATGTACGTTTCGTTTCAAAGACGGGAAGATGGTAAATTTTGAAGACTCTGCCATAATCCCGTTTTCCTCTGTTCTCCTCTGCTTTAATCTCCACAACCGGAAATGGACGAGCATCCTTGCGTCAAATGCGGAACTTATGCGTGCATATAGCCCATTAACTACAAGTACTTACTATTGGGTAATGGTTAGGATTTGGGTTAGTTGCATTCAATTCTTTATAATTTATCAACCTTTTTCATAACAAGTCTGTTAACGTTTAGATTATGACAGGCACTTCTGGTTTGGATCACTCCTCCATAGACTTCCTAGGGACTAGCACTTGACGGCCCATAAAGTCATTCAAGAAAATGTTTAAATATTCCATATGCCTACAGCGGCTCAATTATACGTTTATCAAGCGACGAGAAAACTTTTTGTGCGAAAAAAAAAAACATAAATAACGACTTTATTCGACGATTCCATTACTTCCTTATGGGCCTTGAGACGAGAATTGAAGAGATTTCCAGAACGCAGGCGCGAGAACTGAGATGAGGACGTTCTTCTCCGACTACTTCTTGTTACCGGCTGCTCACCGCTTAGGAGTATTACCGCCACCTACCGTATAAGATGATGATCCATATATAAGGCGCTCCGGATTGTAAGGCGCACAGCACTGTCGTATTTGAGAAGATTAAAGGCTTTTAAGTGTGCCTTATAGTGCGGAAAATACGGTAATTGAAACGTGTATGTACAGCGCGCGTCTTCCTCTGCTTGTAAATAGAAAATTTTGCGCTTCCAGCTAGATCAGCACGTCATCTTATACGGTAGGGGGCGGTAATACTAGCGGTGAGCAGCCGGTAACAAGAGGTAGTCCATGAAGAACGTCCTCGCGCATGCGTTCTGGAAATCTCTTCAATTCTCGTCTCAAGGCCCATAAGGAAGTAATGGAATAGTCGAATAAAGTCGTTATTTATGTTTTTTTCTCGCATAAAAAGTATTCTCGTCGCTTGATAAACTTATAATTGAGCCGCTGTAGGCACATGGAATATTTAAACATTTTCTTTAATGACTTTATGGGCCGTCAAGTGCTAGTCCCTTAGGAAGTCTATGGAGGAGTGATCCAGCTCTCAAATTTAATCAAAAATATCTTCATTTGTGTTCCAAAGATGAACGAAGGTTTTACGGGGTTGGTACAGCATGGGGGTGAGTAATTAATGACTTAATTTTCATTTTTGGGTGAACTAACCCTTTAAGGTTCTATTTGGAACCTTTTGTTCTAAGAGTGTATGACACCGCTTTGGTGTTTGTTTTTTGTTTTTTTGTTTTTTTGGTGTTCAGAAAGCCATTTGAGTTTGCAACAACGAGGTTGAGTAAATAATTACATGATTTTCATATTGAACTGTTCCTTTATTCTAATCTTGATGGGGAAAATAAACACTAAAAGCAAGTTAAGCAAGCTTTGTATACAGCAGGGATGTTCAGAGCATGAGTTTAAGAGCAAACAGATGTCTTTCTGAGGCAGAAAGCTTGACAGGATTAGATTTTAAAAACATTCAGCAGTAACACACACTCTCGCTATTGAACTCTCGCCATTTCTTTTTCCCCTTTGTTCTCTCTCTCTCTCTCTCTCTCTCTCTCTCTCTCTCTCTCTCTCTCTCTCTCTCTCGTCTTTTTGTAATTCTAAATTTTTTTTCTATCAAAATATGACAATTTCAACCCTTGAAATTGTCATCACTAAAAGACCATCTAAAAATACAAGGGTAAGGAAACTGAGCTGAGGAAGCACTTTTTTAACCTTTGAGGCAGGGTGAAGAGTTCAATGAAACTGCTGGATTGAGAAGAGAAGGTTAACAGATTTGGTATAAGGTTACAACTGTATCATAAATTATGTTTTTTTTTGTTTGTTTGTTTGTTTTTTACATGAAATCCAATACACCATTACACCTCAAGCCCTGAAAAGAGCATTTTTTTTTTGTTTCACAAATTTTACTGGCAAGTGATTGTATTGTGTTCAAAGGAAAATGTCTAACCCAATTAGAGCAAGAAGATTGAGGCCGACGTTTTGGAATGAAGTCAGGATGCCAGATTCAAAGACTCCCAAGACCGTATTAGGGATAATGAATGAGTTTATTGTGAAATACAGTGAAACTTGGTTTGGTTTTGGGTTAGTCGCATATATTTATGCAACAGTTATAATTATTCTGGTCACACTTTAGTTTAGGGTCCAAATCTCACAATTAACTAACTATTTACTACAACTTTTGCCTCAATAAATTCCCAATTACTGCTTGTTAAAAGTTATTAAGGTAGAAGTGAAATTTAGGTATTGGGTAGGATTAAGAGATGTAGAATATGGTCATGCAGAGCCAGGTATTATCATATTTATATGCTTTATAAGTATTAATAAATAGCCTAGTAATATGCATGCTAATAAGCAACTAGTTCACAATGAGAATTGGATCCTAAACTAAAGTGTTAATGTATTACTATACTAACTACATGTAACATATGTAACAATGACACCGTGAAATAATTGTTGTAATATGTTGTAAATTCTTTGTGCTTAAGTTGGCCATATTTCAAGAGCACATCCACAACAAGAGTTACACATTCAGACACGAATGGTCAATTTCACGAATGCATTCGCAATGTAAGTTGTATTGTGACTTGAAATGAAAAATTGACAATAGACATTCCCGACTTCTCATATCCCACCAATTAATCTCCCTTTGAAACCAACTTTAAGACAGCACATACAATTATTAAAGAGCCCCTATCATAGCATTTGAAATGTTCCTATTTTTGTTTTAGGAGTTCCCAAAAACAGTTTAACATGCAGGCAAGGATAAAAAAACACTTTATTTGTCTCATAATATGCATTTATTTTTAACTGATTTGCTCACCGACTCCCAAATGATTCGTACAACGACTCATTTTTCCAAACCACTCCTTTGCGTGACGCTAATCGGCGGTGATTGGTCAGATGACCCAGTCAGTTTGTTAGCCCAACACATAAACATATTGATAAAGCACTCCAGTACTACAAGACGCTCTATTCTTTATGACAACTCCAATAACAGTAGGCACGTTTCCATTACAGATTTGCGCAAAACTTTTGCGATATTTTCCAAATTTCGATAAAAAAAAAAACTATTGCGAAATTTATCATTAACCGATGTTATGCGACTAAAACGCCTTTTTTTTAATCTCGCGATAAGTCATTCCAAAAATCAACGGACTTTGGTAGGTTTATAACTTATTCACAGCCATGCACCACACTAGACATTATTATTATTATTATTAATGAAAGGAGACGTGATGTGTTATCCAAGCATTAATAGCAGGGAAACATACAGAGTTCCTGGTGTTTCTCCCTTATTTCTGCTTCGATGTCTTGATGGCATTTCTTTGAGGTTTAGAGAGGCTATTCCTGTGATTATTGTTTCTTTTTTTAAATGAATGTAATAAAGAACTCTATCTCGTATTATGTCCAAACGGTTCTTGCAAAGCGAAAAATGAACGGTTGTTGTATTTTTAAAATGCAAAGTTGAACACCATCATTTTGGTTTGACCACACCAATTCTGCGCTATATAGACTACATCTCAACGAAATTTTAGATATTTGTTTATGACTTTTTGCCCCCTTTAAAACATTTAAAATATTCACAAATTAAAATGGGGGAAAAATGTAGACTTTACTGGTGTTCTAAGGCCAAATTAGAGCATGGATAGCCTATTTATGATATTTTTCCCACAGTGCTTTATAGGTGAGTTATTATAAATGCATCTGAAAAAATAACGAGCTAAAAACATAATCTCCGGATGCACCTTCAGAGAGAACTGCACCTTTCATACGGATTACATAATCAGAAGGTATTAGTTTACGATTCGAATTTGTTCTTTTTAAAGTGGACATTTAGCCTAAAGCTTTAGTCTATAAAGGCTATTGTTTCAGTTCTCGCGCTCCAGTTCACAAAGATCATAAAGCGCGCCTGATTGTTTTATGTTATTTTACAAAAGAACAACGTTTTCTTGTTATTGTGACATTACGCAAATAAAAGTAGTTGCGAATAATGTATTATTGTTTTCAGTATAACCAGAAATGCTAGAGTATTTTAATGCTAGAGTAATTTAATCTTAGCCCTATTATTGTCCAACCTGTACATGAATGAGATGTGACGAATTGCTTTGTTGCTTTTTTGGATAAAAGCGTCTTCTAGGCTACATATGTAGCCTAATAAATGTTATAATAGGCTAATGATGATAATTATTATTGTTATTTGCGGACACGGACCTAAAACACACTCCATCTTCTAAGTCAGGTGACTGTAAATGTGCAAAATCCGTTTCCATTGGAGTTTTGCGGAAAAATCCTTTTTCGAATTGCCTGAAAAACCTCCTCATGAGAGCGTAAAAACTTTTTTTTGCGATAAACGGGAGTTTTTGCGAAATTGACGTGTTTCCATTGTGTTTCCAATGTCAAAAAATTGACATTGGAGACCTAGATGCTGCGCTGAGCGTAACTTACACACACACGCGCGCACACACATACTTATTCAATAATAAGTCCCTTCCCTCCTCGAGCCCCGATGCTACAAAACCGTTCAAAACCCATAAAAGCAACAATTATTAATAATACTTGCAGGTTTTGATTCGGAGGAGGAAGCTGATCCATATACGGTGGGTAAGTAAATTACTGAGCCCTCCTTCAGGAACAACCGCTTGCGAATCCACATTTGAATTCATTTATGTTTTTGAACAATTCGTAATTAAAATGATGAGAACACAATCGGGCTATACTGTTGTGGTATCATTGCAAATATGAACTCTAACCACCGTTTCTTCACATGCTCGTCCCTGGTAAATGAAAACAAAGTGGCTGAACTATCTTTGCATTGTAGAACACAGCGTCTTCTCGACATGATGCTATGATGAAGTATTTGAATGTGTAGACTTCAAGTTTACACTTCCATCTGCGCGCGCTGTAACTGGGCGCGGCCAATATGTCTCTACGTCACGATGTAACGGCTAATGACTCGTTTCAAAAACAATTCATTTCATAGACTCAGAGTCGACTCTCACTTTTGAAAGACAATAACTTTATATACGGTGCACTTTCAGATATAAATCTTTGCAGGATGTTTTCATTCCCTTAGAGCTATATTCCACACCATATGAACAGTCATTTTCAAAAATCCATGATAAGGGCTCTTTAAAAGTGCAAAACCCTGCTTTAGAAGTCAAAGATTTTCAAGTCTACCAATAAATAGCCTTTGAACATCTTGAAAGGTTTTAGAGACATGAAAAAATAAATAAATCAGGAAACCCTATAGACTACTAAGGCTGGCTGAGATTCCAGACGTGGGGAACAAAATGAAAAACTGAGAGGCTGAGAAAGCACGTCATTACCAGCTAATTAATGCCCTGATTAAAGTTTAACAATGATGATGAATGTATCAGGGCAGATTGGGAATGAATCACACACAGTTTCACCTCACAGTTTGGAAATACATGCAGAAATACATGCTTTCTCTCAAAAATGCATTCACTTAAGACATGTATATAGAGCAAAAACACTTAAAACATAAATACTGCCTCAAGAGTAAAATTGTTAATTCATAAAAAAATCTGCCAAGCATCTCCTGTTAGGATTTTTAATATGAGTTTAGGAATACTTTATCATACGGAGAGCACTGTAAGATAAATCTTTGTATTAGCCTAAGTGCTGACTAGGAAAGGATGGGCTCATGCTGCCAAGTGTTGGTTCCACCAAACGTTTCTTTCTTCCATCTACACATCATCTAAGGGGGTATTTCAAGTTCACAAGGTAAAAATCAAAGGATGTACGATATAATTAAATGGTACCATATTGGTTATCGGATAATATGGGATTTTTAATTGTGCAAGGCAAGCTCATTTATTTTAAATGTAATTTACAGGAAAAAAAAAGAAAAAAGAAACTATTTTTCATACAGTACATTATAATGTGATGCCTTAATTAAAGCATTTAAAACATTTAAAATTATTTATTGAATATGTAATTTAAATGTCAGTCATAACAAAGAAAATAACTGACATTTTAATATCATATTGTAATACATATATTACCCCACACAAATCACAAACAACTCATGAAAAACCAGAGTGTATATATGCATAATATAAATGGAATTCAGGAGCTGCAGCAAATGAGTCTTTATTAGTAAATAAAGACATCAATTTCTGTATGTTTCTTCTAGGGGTGGAATGGTACACAGAAGTCACGGTTCCCTTCGTACCTCGGTTCAAACTTTATGGTTCGGTACGATTTCGGTACAATGGAGGGAAAAGCAAAACAAAAATACAGAAGGCATTGTATTTTTTAAATAAGTTTTATTAATAAAGACATAGAACCAGTTTATTTGTAGTGCACTGACAATAGTTTTATATAATTCGTTTATTAATTAAATGAATAAAAAGGCAAAAAGACCTTGCGATATGTTTGGTAATTGTTTCTGAATTAATTTGAAATTATTTCAGATCAATATATTTTTTTCCTTAATTTTTATAAACAATATTAATTAATGATTTAACATTATTCTCATCTGAATTATAAATATTTGATTTCTGTATAAAATAATACTACCATTAAAAACGCATTCAATTTTCTTTTTTAATCAATGCAGAATGTGTAAGACTAGTGCTCCGAGGAATATGACGAATGTCCAAAAGATGGGACCCACAGACTGTTTTGAAATGGAGTTGGATAAATATGTTTTGCTTTTAAAACAGTGTGTGTGATTTTGGTTGGGTGACAGTTGTAGGTTACAGTTTGTCAAGAGTTTACAGGGTGACAAAAGCACAATGTTATGTTATGTTTAAGTGTACACAAATATAAGAAGAATTTTTATGTTTTTTTTTACAGGTTTTTTTTTTCAGTTTTGATGTTTCCACTGTTCTATCGTGCCTCTCTCTCTCTCTCTCTCTCTCTCTCTCTCTCTCTCTCTCCCTCTCTCGCACGTACGCACACACACACAATGCAATCTTCACATCGCAGCCTGTTCATTATGCGGTCACACAAAACGCGAATAAAGCGCCAAATTCACGTCTAGTTCGACGCAAAGCGAGGATGCGCGTATAAAGCCAACGTTTGAAGTGAACTTGCGTTTAGAGCTAGCTGATGGTGCAGATTATGTGTCCATAAAGAACCCGCGTAACTAACAGTAGTTCCGCATTACATTAATTAATATGCACGCGAGTTTAATTTATTTTTATACCGTGTATTCTCTGTGTAAATTCGTGCACCGAACCGTGACGCCAGTACCGTTTCGGTTCAATACGAATACATGTACCGTTCCACCCCTAGTTTCTTCACACAAAACTATCATATAACTTCATAGAATATAGTGAACAAGTCATATGGACAACTTTTATAGAGTCTTTTGTCACTTTTCAAGCTTGACAGCCACTGGTCACTTACGTTACATAGAAAAACAGCAGCATGAACATTCCACTAAACTCCTTATATGTTCCACAGAAGTCATAAAGGTTTTGAACAACATCAGGGTTGTAATAATTTCCACAAACCACAAAATTCCCAATACCAATGTTTTCCATAAGTAGATGTTTCTGCTGGTTGAGCTCATACAGGTCCTCATACTGTACCTTCTTAAAGCCAAAAGCACCTGCTAGGGAATAACCTACTCACAACGATCCAACAATGGGCTTTAAGTGAAACTGACAATGGCCATGACACCTGCATACGTTTCATCTTAAATTCCTTTTGAGGAGAGTGCTCTGGTGTAAGGGTAGAGTGAGGTGAGAATGTGAGAAAACATATTCGTTTCACATCCATTTTTGCCTTCCAGCACAGAATGCTTTCTCTAAGATGCCCTGACCTGGACTGAAATGGACAGCTCAAACAAAAAAAAAAAAAAAAAAAACACTTAAAATCACTCACTTGAGTTCTCAGCAGTGGTGAGAAGACATTTGAAGGATCAGAATAGATGATCGCAAATCCCAGCATATAAATGTTTAACACCAGAAATTGAAATTGACTAAGTTTTCTTTGAATACGATGTGAAATAAAAGAAATTAAGATTTGACGGAAAATTATTTGACACTATTTATCTCTAATCGCTGCCAAGCAGGAGTCCAGTAAAAATAACTAATCTTCTCCATCTAATGCAGTGAAGATAAGACAGGGTGCATTATTGCTTATGAAACCCCAACAGGCTGCTCGTCAATGTGCTATGGGCCAATTAAATGTCTCATAAACAACTTCACAATGGTGTCAAAAACTCTATTACAAAAGGTCTCATTGGATATGCTTTCAGAATAAATGCCAGCGATCAGGAAATGCTGGCTTTTAAAGTGCTTACCGTGCTGCATAGAGACACCTGAAAAATATTGCCGTCACTGCCTCCACAGAATAGGAAATACTCGCAGGGGTCAAAGGTCACTGACATGATGCCAACGTCGAAGAGAACAGACAGGAGCATCTCCCCAGAGGAAATTTCCCAAACCTATGACATGAGGAGAGAGAAAGACATCAGGTCAATAAACATAAGGTTGTCAAAAATCATGAAAACAAAAATCTTTTTTGAAACATGTGCCAAGTTCTAAGGCCCCGTCCACACTACTGCGTTTTCGTTTAAAAACGGAGACCGTTTGCACCTCCCGTCCAGACTAAAACAGAAAAAATGAAGACCTAAAATGGAGAAATTTAGAAACGCTGCAGCTCCGTTTTTGCGTTTTGAATCTCCGGAGGGCGTTTTAATGAAGACGGGACAAAACAGAGGACTTTAGAAACGATGACGCAGAGGCCCACCGTTTACACCGGCACACGCATGCCCATTGTTTTAATGTGAACGGAAATCAATTCTAATAAGGCCACCCTTAAAAATATTCTTGTTTGCCGTAACCCGACCGACCCTGTCAATTTAGGGCCGACCCAATTTTTTTTTTTTTTTCCTTTTAGTCCGACCGACTTGCCGGTTGTAACCTGCGTTCAGACCGACCGATTTTTTTTTTACTCTTCAAACGACTAATTCAAATTCAATAAAATAATATTTATTATATTTTAGTTAGTATTGTGAAAGTTGCTTGTGTCTACATAGCCTACAAACGTAGGCTACGTTCTTTCTTAAATAAAAACCCGTGGCGTCATAGTCATCAGATTATGTCTACACCATTGGTTTAACGTTACGCGTGTCACTATATGGCTTACGTTCGCTCGTTTCAGTGTTCCCGCTTGGTACCCGGTATTAAAAGGGCAACGGGGCTGAATATCAACCATTTCTATAATAAAAATATTAAACAATTTGTCTGTGATGCAATTTTGCTATTCGCAGTCCAGAAGAGAGAGCGATCTCTCACCCGGAGCCACAGCGCGCACAGCACGACAGCCCTGCTTAATGAGTGACAATGAGGACAAAACGTGGTTACACTTTAGATCTGGGATATTATTCTAATTATATTTTAGATTTCCGCTTTCAAAGATTATAAAAAGAAGACATTTGAGATGAAACCATTACAGACGCATTCTGTCTAGCGCAACTTTCCCTTCACAGCGTTGTGCTGTCATTTCTTCCTAAAACCCAAACGTACCGTCAGAAGAATCAGCACGATCGGTGATTGTTGTAAAATGCAGTCTGTACTGTTGCTAAACTGTGGACGCGTTCAATCATTAAAAGAGCTACTAAAAGCACAAAAGTCTGCGCAAGAGACGTTCACGACGCGCGACGCGCGCTCCGAAATGCACTAAAACGAGACAAGAAAAGTAGGCTATCGCCTCATTTTGGGCATCATGTGCGCATCTAAACCATCAAATATACATAAAATATAAAATGACCTGCTCTGAGATTCATTTAAACACAGTTTATGTCTTAATTGGACGTAAATAGTTGGGAGAAAATGATGGTGCATCAGTCATCTATTACAGTAGAGTTCTGTATTCGGTCTTAAAGGGGCAGTAGTTTAATAAACGTGACGATTGAGCCAATGCGAATCAAACAACAAAAGGCAGATACAAATCACTCACAGCTCTTGAATGAATAACTTAAACTTTAATTAGCATTAATCTAACTATGATAAACTATGCAGTGTCATTTTACATTTGATTACTAGCTAAATTAAATTTCTTTTCAGAGAGAGCGACAGACTTAACTGAAAAGTAGCTAATTTTAGACCTTTCTGAAATTAAAGCACTGTGTATATAGGCTAATTTGTATCTTTGTTTAATTGTATTCTTTGTTTGACCATGTGTTTGTACTTGTTTTTGCTTATCTCATGTATATATGCATACTATGATATTTTATACATTTTGTGACTAGCCTAAAATGTAACTGGTCGTATTTTGCATTAACACCTAGCGGTGGATGCACAGTTTGAAGACCCAGTCAGTGACGTCACAATATGCATTTTTTTTTAAATTCACGATCACCATCTCCAAAATTGTACCTTTTTTTTTTACACTGAATCTTGGAAAAAAAAATATAGACCTACCTACCGACCCTTTTTTTAAAAAAAATTGCTGTTACTGCAAACCAAAATATTTTTAAGGATGGCCTAAGCAGATAAAACGCTGGTGTGGACGGAGATCGTATTTGTTTTAATTCTCCATTTTTAAACGAAAACGCAGTAGTGTGGACGGGGCCTAAGAATTAATTTATGTTCCCATCATGTTTCTTAAAATGTCAAGTATACATACACAAGCAAATACATACTTTTTTTTACAAATACATATTTTTTTTAAATCCAAAATATTGCTTTTTATATTAAGTTTCCTATAAAAAAGTCACATTTTTTTAATATGATCACTCTAGTAACTGGGCACAAAAGAACCATAAAGGTATTATACGAAAAGTGGTATTCGATTCTGTCGAGTCACAATCACACAACATGAGGTGAGGGATATTTCCCCCAAATGCCAATTCTAGGGATACTCCCTATAACTGATCAAGTCAGCTCTATCACCAACATGTTAACTTTGAAACATGGTGGTTTATATTAGACCTGGTTTGCACAGTTGGGAAAAATGCATATAGGGCTGTCGCTTGCCCCCACCTTGAGTACTCAAATCACATCTATATTATGCTAATTCCAGCATGCAGACCACTTCTGAAATTGCCAAACCTCCTTTTTATAAAAAAAACAAAAACAAAAAAACAAACAAAAAACATCATACTATGGTCAGAGGACGCTACCACAATTCTCCACAACTGCTTTCCGGAGACAGACTGGGACGTTCAAAGAGGTCGTTCCTACTTTAAGAAGAGCACTGATTATGTGACAGTAACCAAAACCATCACCATATGTGCCAACCTGATGCTATGGTTTACAGCAGACCTGAGATGTTGCATTCAGATCAGGAGATAAAGCAGTCATCAAAGAAACAAATCCCAATCTGTCACATAGCATCAAGGCATACCCCACACAAAAAATAAAAATAAATCAACAATCACTTCACCGACAGAACACACAGAGCCTGTGGACAGCCATTCAGACCCTTGCAGACTACAAGCCCCTGCCACAGGTCTGTGATGATGACACATCCATCCCAGATGCACTCAACCACTTGACTGCTATGCACGGGTTGAAATGCAGAATGACAGATTTACACTGAAAAGAGCCACACCTCCCAATGACCAGGTGATCTGTCTGTCATCAATTGACACAAGAAGACCCAATCTAGTCCTAACCCACGCAAAGCTGGGGGTCCTGACAACATACCTGGCCATGAACAAAAAGAATGTGCAGAACAGCTGACAGATGTCCTAACAGACATTTTTAACACCTCACTGAGACAGGCACGTCTCATCACCACCACCGTTACTAAAGAAGTCATCCATGACCTGCTTGAATGACTTCCTTCCCATAACACTGAACCTGATCATGAAGTTCTTTTAGAGGTTAGTCATGCATCACATCAAGTGTAGTCACCATAACAAACTCTAACAATCTGCTCCAGCTTGCTTGCCCATCAAACCATTCTGAGGACAATCCAATATCCACCTACCTCCACAACAGTTATTATTATCTGAACTTGGTAGGCCTCAACCCCTCCCTCTTTAACTGGACCCTGGACTTCTTAGACTTAGGAAGACCTCAGTCAGCCCATGTCAGCCACAGCACCTCTAGCACTGCCGTACTGAGCACAGGTGCCCCACAAGGCTGTGTGCTCAGCCCGGCGCTCTTCACACTTCTGACCCACAAAAGTTCAGCTCTAATCACATCATCAAGTTTCCGGATAACACAACTATGGTAGGCCTCATCAGAAACACTCTACAGAGAGGAAGTGGCAAAACTCATTCAATGGCATGACATGGTTGTTACATTTTGTGAATCAAAATATATGTATGTTTGTATTTTCAGTTAGATTACCTCTTTTTTTATATGTGTAGGGCTGAACGATACATCTAATTTTAAACGTCATAGCGATATGAAGATGCGCAATCAACACATTGCAAAAGCCTGCTGGCACATGAATAAGGGGGAAAAAAAGTTTAATACATGCGCCAAGCTTTCACACGTTTGACTTATCGTGTGTAGCCCTGAAGACATGATTGGTGCATTCATGCTATTTGGCCAATCAGACGAAGCCCCAGGAAGTGTCAGCTACAGTACGCTCAGTATTTAGTGCCTATAGTATGGAGTACCTGAATTATCACTGTGTAAGAATTGTAGTTAGTTATGCAGCCTCTGAAATATTACTTTATTACAATAATTAAATAATTATGTTATTATTAAATTATGTAATTAAATTATTCATTATAAATAATTAAATAATTGGCTACAATGATTACTGGTAGTTTGAAAAGTTTGTAGCTAGTTATTTCATATCTTCTTTCCAGAAAAAGCTGTTAAGGATGACAGCCGCATTGACTCACTCATCACAGAATGTCCAACTAGGTGGGGCTCAAGGCAAAAGATGATGGAGAGGGTCTTGGAGCAGCAAAGGACCATTCCTGATGCCCTATCGGCAGACCGGAAAACACGGCATCTGGTTCCCTCCTGGCAGGACCTGGATGTACTCGAGTCTGTTACACCCTTTGCAGGAATTTACTGATGCTCTTTCTGGGGAAATCTATGTCAGTGTTTCATTTGTGAAACCCGTCCTTCATCTTTTAAAGACATCAGTTCTTGCAGAAAAGAAAGATGACACAGATTTAACCAAGTTCATTAAAGTGAAAATCATGGATTACATGAATACAAAGTATGATGACCCAGGAAAAGAAGAACCTCTGGACATTGCATCTTTCATGGACCCCAGGTTCAAGTTCACCTACATCCGCAGTGAAAAAGTTGAGGGCATCAAGAGCAGAATCATGTCAGAAATGAAACACTCGACAGAAGGAGGGGAGACCTTCTGAGAACACAGAGGCCCAGACCACGGAGCCACCCAGCGAAAAAAATGACAAAGCGATCATTGGGCAGTTTGCTCAAAACAAAACCAAGCCCAACTTCAAGAGCATCTTTCATGCATCTGGAGCAAGCTGTTGAAGCTGAACTTAACAGCTATTTGTTCTCCCCACCATTCACAGTGACCTTTGGCCTAGTGGAACGTCCACCAAGTCACCTACCCTAAGGGCCCTTTCACACCTACCTTGCTTGGTCTGGACTTCCGGACTTTTCAGTTTGGTCCGAATCAAAATTACAGGTGTGAAACCTTCCCCGGACCACACGGTCTGGACAGCATTTCTGTATGGTTTCAGACCTTTACAGGAATATCCAGTGGTTCCTGCATAGCCGAAAAAACAGGTGGCAGGAAAAATGAGCTGTTAAGATTTTCGGAGAGGATGCGAGAGAGGGATGAGAGGACGGGGGGGAGCAATGCCACCTGATGATAAAGAAACTGCGACAGCAATATACAAAAGGCGCACGATGCCTGTTGGTGAAAGTTGGTGCTGCTGGTAATTATCCCATAAAAATAACAATATAGTTGCAACGATTTGCATCTATTCATTCATGTTGTCAAAGTTACCCGCCGAATTGACAACAAGCTGACGTCAGACACACGCCCATTTACAAAACCAATCAATGTCAAGATGCAGCCCACATAGATGATGATGACGAACATAAGTATATCACGTAGAGTTCTTTAGTGCGCTCGCATAATTGCAGTCTGAAACCAAACCAAAACTTGCTGAAAGTATAAAGCGTATCAAAACGTGAACTTAGGTTCAGACCTTGGCGCAGACTGACCAAACTTGCTCGGAAGTATCTTTGTATACCTGCAACTAATTGACCCTCAGAGAGGCTCTTCAGCACTTCAGGGAATGAAGTCTACATATATGTTTGAAATCTAGCAAAGCTAGCATGCTGGTTCTCTCATCTCAGAACTTGCCCTAAAGATAACCAAGGCAGTAACTTGCCCTAAGGGGCAGATTTTGTTTTATTTGTTTGCTGGTTTTATGAGGTTGTAGTGAGAGCCATTACAGTTATTTTAAACAGACATTTTTATTTTATTTCATTTCTATTTATTTAAAAGTTGTTAATATAATACTCAACAAAAACTTGTCTTGAAAACTCAGCAAATACATCTATCTTTGAATAAAACAAAGATAGATGTATTTGCTGAGTTTTCAAGACAAGTTTTTGTTGAGTTTTATATTTTAAAAGGAGCAGGGGAAATTGAACGTTGATTTCTTATAGTTATAATGCCTATGTGCAATTTGTTCAATAAAATCATGTCCAAAATTATCTATTTGCTTTCTTTATTCAGTGGGAATAGGCTATTCAATGTTTAGGTTCTATGTTCGCAAATAACCTATTAAAGCACATGGGAACAGTATAGCTAACATTCACATTTAAATATTTATCGCTAGTAATATCATCATCGCAATATTGAACAATGCTATCGCACATCGCAGCTGTTCCTTATATCGTGCAGCCCCAGTTACAGTGCCCTCCACAATTATTGGCACCCCTGTTTAAGATGTGGTCGAGGACTTTTAAAAATTCTCCCTTTTTTTTAAACAACATAGAATCCAAATGCAAAAAAAGAGAAAAATCCAACCTTTTATTTAAGTACATTACTTTGGTGGTAAAAAAAAAATTTAAAATTTAAAAAAAATAAAAACTTCAAATCATGTGTCCCACAATTATTGGCACCCCTGATGTTAATACTTTGTACAACCCCCTTTTGCCAACAAGACAGCACTTAATCTCCTCCTATAACATTTCACAAGATTGAAGAACACAGAGAGAGGGATCTTTGACCATTCTTCTTTGCAAAATCTTTCTAGATCATCCAGTATCCTGGGCCCTCTCCTCTTTAGCTCACCCCACAGGTTTTCGATTGGATTGAGGTCTGGGGACTGAGATGGCCATGGGAGGACCTTGAGTTTGTGACTGAACCATTTTTGTGTAGATTTTGCCACACGTTTTGGATCATTATCCTGCTGAAAGACCCAATGACGACCCATCTTCAGCTTTCTGGCAGAGGCCATCAGGTTTTTATTTAAAATGTCCTGGTAGTTCAAAGCGTTCATAATGCCATGCACCCTAACAAGGTTCCCAGGGCCTTTGGAAGAGAAACAGGCCCACAGCATCACAGATCCTCCACCATACTTCACGGTGGGCATGAGGTACTTTTCGGCATACACATCTTTTGTTTTACACCAGATCCACTTAGAGTGTTTGTTGCCAAAAAGCTCAATCTTAGTCTCATCCGACCAAAGCACACGATCCCAGATGAAGTCCCAGTGCCGCTTGGCAAACTCCAGACGTTTACGTTTGTCAGTGTTAGTGAGAAAAGGCTTTTTCCTAGCATGCCTCCCAAACATCTTGTTGGCATGTAAAGAGCGTCTGATGGTTGTTTTGGAGATTTTGTGACCCCAAGATGCCACTATTTGATGCAATTCTGTGACAGTGAGCTTAGGACTTTTTTTTACTTTTCTTAGCATCCTCCTCACAGTGCATTGTGGCAAGATAAACTTGGGACCTCTTTCAGCCTTGTTTGTCACTGTTCCTGTTGTTTTAAACTTCTTAATGATTCCTCTAACTTTAGATATGGGCAATATAAGGTGAGTGGCTATTTTCTTGTAGCCATTGCCTGACTTATAAAGGTCATCACACATCTGCCTTACTTGAATGGTGTGTTCTCTTGTCTTTGCCATGTTGACAAATGGGTAAGAGAATTAGGCCTCTGTGTCATGTCATATTTATACCCCAGGGAAATAGGAAGTCATGAATTACTAATTAAAAGTTCCTAGATATCCTGACCAACATTAGCAACTACAGAAAATATATATTTTTTTAAAAATCAATTACATTTTTCAGCGGAATTGTTAGGGGTGCCAATAATTGTGGGACACAGGATTTGAAGTTTTTATTTTTCTAAATTTTTACATTTTTTTTTTTACCACCAAAGTAATGTACTTGAATAAAAGGTTGGATTTTTCTCTTTTTTTGCATTTGGGTTCTATGTTGTTTAAAAAAAAGGGAGAATTTTTAAAAGTCCTCAACCACATCTTAAACAGGGGTGCCAATAATTGTGGAGGGCACTGTATGTGTATTTATATATGCAACAGTGGTCCTGTGAGGCACAACATTTCGTTCCTTTGTATGTCTCTAAAATACTTGACTAAAAGTATGATTAGTGTGGTCCGTAAGACTTGTATGCAACCTTCTGAAGTCTTATATTTTATGATAGAAACTGTCCAAAATGTAAGAAAAGCAATTAAAATCTTGACCTTCGTGACAGTTCATGAGAGAAGTCATGATATCTGCTTTGTGAACAAACCGTTCTTTTCCATCAGATCTTTCGATGTGATTCAGCTGGATAAAAACGACTACATAAAATCATTGGGTTTTTGATGTTTGCATTGATCAATCTAGAAATTAATCATGAGAGAGGCAGACAGAGAAAAGAATAAAGAGACACAGATAAGAGTGAATAGAAAAGACAAAGACTTATCCATCACTCTGTGTATGTCAGGAATGTGGTTCCCTCAGGATGATATAATCCACAAAGATCTCCAACATCTACACCTTTCCGTTCCAACTTCCAGCGTAACAGTAACACTTCTGCCAAAAAGTCTGATGATCTCTAATTGGTTCAGGGGTAATGCAGTGTTATCTCAGAGAAAGTGCTGAAGTGGACATTAGAAAGCTCAGAAGCTCAGCTTTGGAAAGCTCAAGTTCTCTGCAGTGAGATTGCTGAGCCAACAACACAAACTTTTAGTCCAAGTGAAAAATCTATTCTTGCAGAGCTAGTAGCTAGAGAACAACCATTATTCTTTAATTTACAGCTGCTTTTTAAAGGATCTTTAATCAATTGAAATTGTGAAGAGCAAGAACATACTGTGTGTGAGCTTTTACAAAGATAATTTAACAGAGGAGCTCCGACACCTTTCCCTGCTCGAGAGTCCAGCTGGATTGATGTCCCATCATAAAGAAGACAAACTGACCGTGAAATAATTTTGACTGAAAAGGATCAATGCCCATGACCCTGTCGTAAAATGTCAAGAGCGAAAGGAAACTGCCCATTATTTGAATAGTCACTTTTACTGACTGAGAAAAGATATTCAGAACAAAAAAACATATAATATAATATATCGATAATTTATGTAAATTCATGAGGAAAAACATGGAGATATCTAGAGAGCAGACCGAGTGGCTGACATTGTATGTACCAAGTATAAATCAATAATAACAATAATTGTAATAATTTATTTAATTTAAAATTATATTTAAAATACAATTATATTCTAAAAATGATTATATTAATTATAAATGCATAAACATGAATAAAATAATAGATTTAGAATGTAATAATAGCAAATTTGTGAATTTAAATGAATGCTAAGTTTAACTTAGTAAGTTTTTAAACAATATCGACTCACAATTAAAATGAAAAACAAATATATAAACATTTAAATACATATGATACACGCATGAATGACAAATTATAAATTCTAAATTACTTTGTGATTTGTATATATATATATATATATATATATAATACAAATGACAATAGCAAAACTAATATTTTAAGAAAAACTTGAAATAACAATGAGGATAGAAAACGAAAAAGTTGATTCAAATTTTTCAAAACACCAAGTAGACATCAATTAACCAAATCAATTGTCCAATTATATCCAGCAAGTATGTCATTCTATGGCCTACACCAGAGAGAATTCAAATCTTGAAAACTGTGAGAGCCCTAATGAGAAACCACAGGCATAAAAGATTACTTCTAAACATGTAGGGCAAAGGTCAGGTAATGTTCAACAAATTAGCTGTCCATATTAAATCAGGTTGTCCAATACTCTAGTCAAAGATCATGTAGTGTTTCAGTGTGGAAAGTTCCTACCTGAACTCTGTTCTAGTTTGTCAATGCATCCAGACGTCAGATGTTTATAACCACATCATTAACACCCAAAAGTGATCGGTCTGCAGTTTGACACACCTCTCCATCAGGCTTGTGCACAGTTCAGAATTGAATTGAGAATGACTACTAAATTCCAATTCAATTCTTGAATTTGAATTTAATTTGAATTAATGTCAAAAACGGGATCTAGAATTACAATTCGAATTTGAAACAAAGGAAGCAGAATTGCAATTCAATTCAAATTCTAAGAAATTCATATAGATATTTTAAGTGAAGTGTTTAACAATGTAGCTTTACAATATATGTCAGATTTGATTGCATTACATATTATATAAATTATATTAGTTTGAACTACCAGCAATGTTTTCCCTAGCAATGAATGTTTAAAGCTCTAGTCACAGAACAAACAATTAAGTTTGATTTATTGTATTTGTAACACCATTTCCCAGAATTACTATAGTAAATCTTAAGGGGAAAAAAAATCTAATTAAGATTTTTCTAAGCTTTACATTGATAAAGTAATCCAAATAAATTAATCTAAACCACATTTATAATGAGTAACTTTTAACAGTGAGCAATTACATTTCCAAAGTAACCTTCCTAACCCTGACTGCAGGGGAGCGCAGGGCACAACGTAACGCGGGGCTCGTGGTAACACAACTTGTTTTAAATACTTCAACACATGCCAGCATGACAACACTTGGTGTATTTACTAGTTGCCATTTAAACACTATAAACAAAAATTGCGCCAAAATTCAGAGATCTTTGTAAGATATCATTGAACATTTATTTAACCATAGCAAAAGTACATTTCTTACTTGAGTTAATTTTTCATCTCTATTTTTGTGTTTATTTAAAAATAGACAATTCGATATTATTTCAATCTCCAATCTGTTGTTGAATTGTTGATATAGTTCTTTAATGCATCGCTAACTAGCAGAAGACGCTAGCAGAGTTTTAACCCCAGTTGTGCAGATGGGGCATCACACTGCGTTACAATGTGCCCCTATTAGAAATATGCTATTATATTCTATACTTTTATGAATTCTATTGAGAAAGCATGAGAAACATGTAAATAAAGACTGAGAGTCAATGTTCAGAAATGGTTAATTATTATTTTGTTTCGAACTATGCTGTATAGCTGAGTTTTCCAGTGTGTTTGTTTTAAATTATTAAAAAGGCCATTATTTTATATGAAAAAGTTAATAATTGTATTTTGTATTTTATTAAGAAAAATATTTTCGTTTGAATTGTATATTTTTTGTTTAGATAAGATAGCATTTTAAGCTGTCATATACAGTAGTTTGTTAAAATGTGCCCCAATGTACCCCACCTATGGCGCATTTTGTCACATTTCAACATTTCTTTCAGGGTAAATCAAGAAAAAAAGTATACACTGTTTTAATAAAACAAAACCGCATAATTGTACGAGATATGTGGGAAATTAATGTGGGGAAAAAAATACTCTAAATAGATTTGCCACAAACTGAGAAAGTCCCCTGTGAGATTCAACACATTCTTTCTGTTGTGTGACTGTGTGGAATTTCTTTGAATTGCCATGAATTTAATTCCACTTCCTGTCATTCCAATTCCAATTCAACTTTCTGTGGGGCGGAGTCAATACAATTCAAATTCCAATTCATGAATTGAATTGAGGCCAATTCTGAAATTCAGAATTTTGCACAAGCCTGCTCTCCATCCCTCTTGTGCTAACAAGCCCAGCTCTATGTGCACCATGAACTCCCAGAATCCCCTCACGGCAACGACAGACAGAGTAATTCATCTATGGTGACTGACAGAATGTAATCCACTGTAGCTGATACTATTGAGCTCAGATGACTAATGAACAACAGTGGGACGGATAAAACATCAAAAAACTTGACAGATTGCAATCTGATGACGACAACTTTGTCTAAAGGGGACAGAACACAAATGTCGAGTGACTAGCCCAACAAATATCATGATGAAAAAAAATTCACTGTTTAGTGGGAGTTCGAGAAGCAGCTTTATAGAACACTCATGGAAAAATAAAGAAAGAAATGGCTAAACACTAAGCTTTTAAATGAATCGCATTGAAAAACGAGTTGCATGGTGATGCTCCAGAGCGGTGTCTTTAAAAATCTGGGGAGAAATATAATAATAAATGCATCTCTAGGACAGTGAAGCAAGAAGGAAGAGGTGCCATTGTGTGCAGAGCCTTTTAGCTACTGGTATTGGTGAGCTAATTCACTGTAAAAAGTCATTCAAAAAGTAATTTAGTCAATTTACTTTGGAGTATATGTGAATATTGTAGAATTTGAAAAGACAATTGAAAAGTTGTCATCTAAAGTGGAATGATCAGATGTTATTTTTTTAACAAGAAAATGCTCAGGCCTCACAACTGGGAGATATTTTCAACAACTCATGACAATTAGTATTGCAAGGAGATTTTTAGTGCTGTCAAACGATTAAATATTGAATCGCGATTAATCGCATTTATGTCATAGTTAACTTGCGATTAATCGCAATTGACCCTTCGCTAAGCCACGCCCGAAAACCGCCACTGGCCAATCATGTCTTAGCAACCGTAACTATGCGCGGGAGGTCTGGCAAGCTTTCGAAAGAGGGAACATGCTGAAGCATTGTGCGTATGGATTGTGCAAATCTGACACCGGTATACTAAAAGTTTGGACGGGGGAGAGGAATTGTTTTCCTTCCAGAAAATCTAAAAGCCAAGGGGAGAAATGATTGGCGTGATCTAGCATCTATGTGCGAGACCCATTCTGGTAAATGTCGACATGCTTAATAAAAACACCTATTGCTTGGAAATATTGACGGTTCTTTGGTCATAATGATATACCGTAAAATAAGACGATTAAAGAGACAAGACAAAGGCTCACTGACATACTTTAAAATATATTTCAGCATTTTGTTAATCGACGTCCTACTAACGTTACCCCTTAACTTAACCCATTCCGATCGCGGCTCTCCCGGGAATTAGTTTTATTCCACAAGATTTATTGATAAGCTGTTTGATTTATAATTATTGAGATTATTTTCACATACCCTGCTGTGTATGAACATAGCTGTTCCTCAATTTGTGTTTCCCATTTGAACGGTCAGCGTATGAGGCGCTGCTGCTTGCGCTGGGACTAGTAGCCTAGGCTAACGTTAGGCTTTAACTTCAATTTTTAAGAGATTTTTCTCTAATCGGTTGCATATAATGTCGTGAATATATCCCTCGAATGCATACTGTAGTCCCTTTTGTCTTGCTCTCTCAGATATTTCACTTGTTCGCCGAAAATTACTAATTATCTCATTGGGAATGTCTGACACCGGGTGCATCCACACTATAATAGATGGGCCAGCTGCGAAAGCTTGACAGGCGTAGCAACAGTAACTAGGGAGGGCGGGGCTTAGCGAATGGTCAATTAATCACACATTTTTATCTATTCTAAATGTCTCTTGATTTCTTTTTGTCCCATTATTTTTTCTCATTTTAATGCTCTTATCAACATGGAAAAGTGGATCGGCTTGCTTTGTGCAAATGTTTTTTTTTTTATTGAAAACAAAATTGGTATATACTGTGTTCAAATTCACACTCAAATTCTCACTAGGAGCAAATAATCTCTCACACAATGTAACACTGTCCATCAATAAAAGTGTGAAAGAAATACTGACGAGGTCCTGATATTGACGAGGGGGCGGAGAATTCGCATCAGCTGTATGTGTGTGTGTACTTGGCCATCATCAAATGGTGTTTCAGACTGGACGTGCAGCAATGATAATAGCTCAGTTCACAACGACAAAACACAGATCACTTTGGACTTGACAATTGAACCATTTGACAACTTTTTAAAAGTAAACTTTCCATTCAGAATATTATTGGCATACATTTCAGCGTCCCGCGCTCATCATCCACTCAAAACGTAACGTTAACCAACTATTTGGCCGGCTCGCAAGCCCAAACGACAAGTGTGTGCGGCATCCCTGTTGTTCTGTTTACGGTCTAGCTAGATCAGTGGTGGAATGTAACGAAGTACAAATACTTACTTAAGTACATTTTTCACGTATCTTCACTTTACTTAAGTAGAATAAATAGTGCATACTTTTTACTTTTACTTTGTTACATTTTGCAGCAATTATTATACTTTCTACTCCACTACATTTCTACAACTTCTGTTACATTTTCGTCACATTTTCTGATCAGTTTTTCCCCTGCCAAAACATAATCTGACTGTCCATTCGCTGCACGTTTGTCTCACCAGTGACGTTTGGTTGCCATAGATATATCAACCCGGTCACACTAAATGCGTCTCGCGCGCAGTGCGTTTATCGTGCAATTTATACCCGAAAATTTGTTTTTACGTGAATAGGAAATGCACCGCGTGTAATATACGTTTGGTTAGGATTATGGCAAGCCAAGAGGTTTAGAATTACACCATAAATGAATCGCGTTTAATGCCAAAAAATATTATTAACATATAGTAAGGATAAGCATGATGTGTATATTGCCTAATTGCAAGCTTGTTTCAGAAATGGGGACAACATTTTTTTCCATCATTATTGATGATCATTATAGGAGTATTAGGTGGAATGAGTTAGAATTAAATGTTTTATTAATCATTAGAAAATAGACATTAAGAGAATAAATTGTTATGCAAGTACTTTTACTTCTAATACTTAAAGTACATTTAAAATCAGGTACTTTTTACTTTTTACTTAAGTATGGTTGTCATTGTGTTACTTCTACTTTTACTAAAGTAAATATTTATCTGGTTATTTGTACTTTTACTTAAGTACTGAGATTCAGTACTTCCTCCACCACTTAGCTAAATTCGCTTGCACTCAATGAAGCAACAAAACGTCCTCGCGCGGCGCAACCCATTGAAATGTATGGGTTTTATAGCACAGCGCGCGCATGCCACGTCCTGTTGCAAAAGCATGTGAAAAAAAACTACAAAGTTTTCTAGGCCAAAAAGACCACTAATCGCACAATAAAAAAAAAATTGACGCCGTTATAATTGGTTTGCGTTAACGCCGTTAACTCTTTCCCCGCCAGCGTTTTAAAAAAAAGTTGCCAGCCACCGCCAGGGTTTTTGACGATTTTCGCTAAATTTGAATGCCCCGCTGAATATTTTCTTCCATGAATATATGAAGATGATATATATAAAAATAAAGATCTGAGCCTCTGCTTTTAGGCAAAAAAAACGTTTTTATTTTATCTTCATTTGTTCTTTTTTTATTGCCTCTTGAACAGAGGTAGGTTTTGTCAAAAACACAACATTTTGGACAAAAAACTGAGAAAAAGGTATTTTTATCAAACAAGTGCATTTAAAAGCAGAATACATTCAGATGTTGTTTCCTTCATATATAAAACTTTCCAAAATAAATTAAAAACATAAATAAATGTAAAATATATCAAATTTCCCAATAATTTGACAATAACATTTGACAATTACACCTTCATATTTAGACAGCCACACATAAATGCCTGCACACACACATAAATATTATAGTGTCATAATATTATACGATCTATCTGCGGCACGTCCATGGCTAGAACTTTCTGTGACAACATGTGCATCTCTCTCACTGACTACTTCGTCCCGATCAGATTCAGAATTATCAAATAAAGAGTGATCGGACTCCGAGTCCATTAACCTCCAGTACTTCAGCCATATACCTCTGCATTGTCTGTTTGATACATTCTCACTACTCCACTGTTTGAGACGATTGCAATCTGTTTCTGTGATCAAAGAGTTGCGCACTCATTCAGGACATGCGCACGGGTCTTCCTTACCGTATACCACCTAAAACACGGATACCCGGAAAATTCCGTGTTTGGCGGTTATGCGTTTTTTCATTAAACACGGAAAATTCCGTGTTTGGCGGGGAAAGAGTTAATAACACGTTTAACTGCCAGCCCTAGAGATTTTATTATAGAAAGGAGATTATTAAAGTTGTTATAGCTTTGAAAACTATATTTTGCACCATTTTTTATTTTGTTTTAAATTTTAGTTAAGTTTAAGTAAATTTAACTTGTTTTATTTTATAAATAAATATTTTATTTTATGTTAAACATAAAAGAGGCTTTGTAAGACAACTTCAAGAACAAAAGAAAACTATCCCAAAATCAAATGAAGGTCTATTGCATTTGAACCTAATCCAGCAAGATGTTGGCTGCATTTCAATCTAATTTAAACAGGATCTTCAAAACTCTTCGGTTCAGTTAACAGAAAGGTGTCCCTGTCGTTCAGTAAAGTGGTGGATGGTAAAGCATGCAAACAGGATTAAGTGCAGATGATGACAAAGTTCAAGTTGAGTCCTCTCAACACCTTGCAGCCTCGAGTTGTTGTATTTGCAATGCTCATCAACTCTCTCAGCACCGATTATCTCACACACTACTGTACTGATTTAACACTGAACTGATTTCAGCTGAATAATGATGAATAATGATACTTGATGTCAAGATGTTATAACAAAGACATCTTATACAATGTCATATTTGCATTCAAAATGTCATTATTGAGCAAAATACACTTAATGACAATTGTCATAAACATGTATAAACCTTACTTCATATTCCAGGCATATGTCATGTCATAATAATAATAATAATGCATTTTATTTAAAAGCGCCTTTTGAACGTGTACAACATAAAAACATCAGAATATGTAAAATTAAACAAGAGAAAAAAATAAAATATAAAACATAGCACAAACACAAGTAAACAGGACAATGGATTTTTCACAGTAAATAAGATATTTTGACCAGGTAAGTCTTGAGTATGGATTTGAATTCTGTGAGCGAGTTTATGTTCCTCCTAATGTGAGATGGAAGAGAGTTCCACAGTTTGGGAACAGAGCAGCAGAAGGCTCTGCTCCCCATAGTACTGAGGCGTTGAGGGATGAGTGGAAGACGAGGATCGGAGAGTACAGGACACGGTAACAACATGGAAGAGGTCAGAGATGTAAGGAGGAGCGAGATTATGGATGGCCTTGTAAGTAAGCACAAGAATTTTGAACTCAATTCTATGTTGAACTGGTAGCCAATGTAATTGTTGAAGAATAGGAGTAAGGGAGGTTTGATTATAACATGTGCTGCCGAATTCTGGACCAACTGAAGTATATGTAGGGTTTTATGAGAGAGACCAAAAAGACGAGAATTACAATAGTGAATGCGTAACCAGACTGTGAACAAGGATGGAAGCAGAGTCAATGGTAAGGGAGGGGCGGAGGCGGTTGATATTACGGAGATGGAAATAAGCTGACCGTGTGATGCTATTACAGTTTTTCTCAAATGCTAAAACACAAAAGCCAATCCTCTAAACCAAATGACCAGTTGTCTAAACACATTTACTAAATCTAGCCATCATTTTCCAATATCAAAAACACATTTCACATGAAGACACAAGTCACAAAACACAATCCTCTGTTCACATAAATCTTAACACATTTTTCCTTGCTAAAACACAAGTTGCAAAAGAACTCTGCTCATATTCTCAAATGAAAGCTCATGTGATGCAAAATGCTTGCCACAGTCAGCAATATTTGAACAAAATGAACACATCTGGCGTCATTCATTACACACAACAACTCAAAATTGAAAACACCTGTTGCTAATGGTGGGAAACTCAGGTAACACAACAGGTATTGTACTCTATTGCTTTCTAAGTCACAATACAATTTTTCAAGCCTGCATGTGAAAGTAGTCTATTGGTTTCAAATCAGTTGTTACTGTATTGCAAAACATGTCAATTGACAACACGCTTCTTTCTTTAGAGTTGAAAGAATGCCACATAGAGGTGTGAGGGTTGCCATATTTACAGCGGCACAAGAAACCCTCATTGTGGATATGGTTCGTGAGAACAACCTCATCTGACTCCTCATCAGACTACAGTAAATGTCTGTCTGCCACCCTACTCCCCTTGAGGAGTTCTTCTCATCGTGGAGATGGAAGGTTTATGACAGACAACCATACACTAGAGAACCTCCTAAGGCCAATGGAACTGGCGTGTGTTGACAATGACATCCCAGTGGAGAACTTCCAAAGATGGATCCGCCATTCCAGGGCGTTTTTCCCGCGGTGCCTGGCAAGAGACAATATAGCCTGCAATGTGGATGAGGTGATGTGGCCCGATGCAGCTCAGCGACATGATGCCGCACAGTGATTGTGGTGTAAATAAAATAAATTACAGTAAAAAAAAACTTCACACCCTGATCATGTTTTCAAGAGTACTGTTGTGTGCAATAGATTCTGTTTTTGCATTGAGTTGTGTTACAGTAGTGTACTGAATTTACTATAGATTTATACTCTTCATATGACACTCACATCTAAATGATTAATCCTCTGCAGAGATCTAAGAAGATCCATTACTGTAAAGTTTCTAAAAAATATGCATTGGCAGTTATGATACAATGAACCTTCTCACAAATTGAGCATTGTGTTTTCAATTGTTTTCCTGTAGTGTGTAATGATGTGTATAGTGTTTACATTTTTGAAAGCTTCGAGCTGCTCTTTTGGTGTGAAAGTTTGAGTTTTGAAGGGAGAAGGTGTGGTTGTGTTTATGTAGCTTTAGAAAAGGGTGTTGTGTTTAGACATTGGAGAACATGGATGAAACGTTTGTGAAATGTGTTTTAGCATTTGAGAAAAACTGTAATGTGAGATTGAAACGATAGGGTACTGTCGAGGATGACATCAAGACTTTTGACCTAAAGGGAGGGGGAAACTGTGGTATCGTCAATAAGGAGAGAAAAACTGTCAAATTTAGAGAGTGTATTTTTAGAGCCAATGACAAGAAGTTCTGTTTTATCAGTATTTAATTCTAGAAAAGTAGAACTTAGCCAGGATTTTATTTCTTGTATGCAGGAGATGAGGGAAGGGGGAGGAAATATGGAATTTGGTTTACTGGAAAGATAGAGCTGGGTGTCATTCTACGGAAAATACTGCCAAGTGGTGAAATGTATATAATGAAGAGGAGGGGCCCCAGGACAGAGCCCTGTGGCACTCCTGAGGTGACTGGAGATGGCTGGGAACTGAAGGATTTGATAGTGATGAACTGAGTGCGGCCAGATAGGTAGGACTGAAACCAATGTAAAGGAATGTGTTCATGGTTATGAAGGTGTCATGTCAGTCTTATGCACAGCCATTCAAGTAAAGTGTTAACAAAAATACTCATGTTTCTAAAGCTAAAAATACAGAATTATTTGAGACAAACATGCTTGCACTCTGTCACTGGCTAGATATATTTAAAATAATGTGGGACACTTTTTACTGGTAACATAAGTCATTTTGCATTATCACGACCCACAAATATTACCCCACTGCATTATTATACGTACATTATATATAAAAGTTTAATGTAGTCCTGACACAAAAAAATCTCAGAAATTTCACAACTATTTGCAATACAGATTGTCACTATACATGATACATATTGATTAGACGTGGAACGGTACACAGAAGTCACGGTTCGGTTCATACCTCACGGTTCGGTACATACCTCACGGTTCGGTACATACCTCACGGTTCGGTACGATTTCGGTACATTGGAGGGGAAAGCAAAACAAAAATACAGGCATTGTATTTTTTAAATACGTTTTATTAATAAAGGCATAGAACCAGTTTATTTGTAGTGCACGGACAATAGTTTTATATAATTAGTTTATTAATTAAATGAATAAGATGACAAAAAGACCTTGCAATATGTTTGGTAATTGTTCCTGAATTAATTTTAAATTATTTTGCTATATTTCAGAGATCAATATATTTGTTTTCCTTAATTTTAATTAACATTATTAGTTAACAATGTAACATTATTCTCATCTGAATTATAAATAATTGATTTCTGTATAAAATAATACTACCATTAAACACACATTCGATTTTCTTTTTTGAATCAATGCAGAATATGTAAGACTAGTGCTCCGAGGACAAGAAATTAAAACCAATGCAAAATGATGAATGTCCAAAAGATGGGACCCACAGACTGTTTTGAAAAGGAGTTATATAAATATGTTTTGCTTTTAAAACAGTGTGTGTGTGTGATTTTGGTTGGGTGACAGTTGTAGGTTACAGTTTGTCAAGAGTTTACAGTGTGACAAAAGCACAATGTTGTGTTTTATTGCGAATGTACACAAATATAATGCAATCTTGACATCGCAGCCTGTTCATTACGCGGTCACACCAAACGCGAATAGAGCGCCAAACTCGCGTCAACTTCGACGCTAGTCCAAAGCGAGGATGCGCGTATAAAGCCAACGTTTGAAGTGAACGCGCGTTCAGAGCTAGCCGATGGTACAGATTATGTGTCCCTAAAGAACCTGCGTATCTAACAGTAGTTCCGCATTACATTAACTAATATGAACGCAAGTTTTATTTATTTTTATACCGTGTATTCTCCGTTTAAATTCGTGCACCAAACCATGACGCCGTACCGTTTCGGTTCAATACGAATACATTGTACCGTTCCACCCCTAATATTGATGCATTTTTGCATTGCGATATATTGTGACACAATATATTGCTACACTCCTATTAATTCCAACACATTCTCATCCTTTAGCGCAGCGGTTCTCAAACTGGGGGCCGTGGCCCCCTGGGGGGCCACTAGATGGCGCTAGGGGGGCCGCAAAGAAATTCTAGAATATGACATTATTTAAAAAAATTATTTTACCTGTATCTAAGTTTGGATTGTCCTATGTGAAATCTGCATTGCATGATTTATTTTATATTGTAAAACTTGTATAAAATTGTATGTCTTCTATATTGAAATAGTATTTCTTTAAGTAGAGTAGAATCTTTTTTTGTTTCTTGCTGAAAAAACAGATTGCTGTTCAAATTTGCAAACCAAACTTGAGCCACTGTCATTTACTACCTCAAAATGTAAGAAGTTTAATGCACTTTTTTACAATCAGCAAATTAATTTTTCAGTGTTCTTTTACTATGAACATCACAAATGTTCAGTATTCAATACTTTTGTTGCACTTTTCAGACAATATTACGGTTAACTGTCAAAACCATTTTTTATAAAAAAAATTTTATATTTAATGAAATGTACAATTTAACTAATTTTGTATATTCAAAGACATAAAGCTACAAACAGAACTGTTGTTCCAGCATTGTACAAATTCATTTGTTTTTGGTACAATCTCAAATTTGTAAGTAAAATTGTACGTTTGAGGATGTTTTCGTTATGAGTTTTCTTTTGGGGGGCCACAAAAGGATTCACCCTACACAAGGGGGCCTCCTCCTGAAACAGTTTGAGAACCACTTTAGCGTAATATAGAACGTTATATGACAAAACGGCGCAATGTCGCTTAAATTAAAAAGACAAAATAAATATTAAACGACGGTCTTCCCCAAACGATTCACATTCACATCAAGCTCTCAACAATAAGACAACGGCTGGCGAATATGCATCAACGTCAAAATACAGTCAGATAATTCCCCTGCTACGTATCTGCCAAAAGTGATTGGAGGCACGTGGCAGCAGAGCCATCTGTGAGTCAATAAGGATCAGCCTTAAACCAGCCATGACAGTATCTGCACAGGAAGCCCATGACAAGCATCACTCAGAACAGCCGAGAGCAGAACGCGTCACAGCCTTGGCCCAATTAAACAGTGCGAGCAGCATTCCCACAGACACCACAAACACATTTTTAAATCGCTGACTCGTTAGGTATGGGGGTTGATCGATTCTAATGTAGATAGGTCCTGGGACCCTGACAGCAGGCACGGCGTTCAAATGGTTTTCAACAGCGTGAGACGAGGCTGATTATACGGGAGCCACAAGCATGTTTTGTCAGGACATTCATTCCTACAACGATCTCGGGGTGTTCGCTGATACTTCCACATCCCGCACCTGCGTGGCAGTCACGGTCCGGAGAAAGAAAGGGGTGAGTCACCCTTTGGTAAACTCCCCTTTATTATTACCACAGACAAACACACCTCATTCTCCCATATCTCCTCACTAGAGATCAACTATGACAGCAACTGGTCCTGCAAAATCCCCATGGGGGATTGTAGGTAATGAGAGAGTGCACCCAGTGTGACATTGAAGGCCTGTGTACTGCGGTGCCACGGGCACACCTCGAGCTTAAACAAAGACTAAGCAGAGCCAGTCGTTCATGACAGATCCTCGGAGCATGTAGCCTGTAGATCAGTCATGCCTGTGGCTTCTTTATAATGGGCTTGATTATTGGGATAATCCTGTCAAAGCAATGTCAATGAAAGCAGGCATAAAGTCTCAACCAAAATCGTACCAGAATATCCTTAGACGTGAAAAATAGATCAGCATTGAGAGCTGAAGTTTCAAGGCTTAAAGCGTGAAGGATCAAATAACTACTCCACTTCTTCACAGTGTATCAGCATAAAGGACTGGAAATTATTCATCGCTGAGGTTCAATGATCACACAGGAAACACTTAAAGTGAGTCCACAGGGCCCACATCTCTGGCTGACCTTGAAGGGATGATGTTGCTGCTACCTCCTTTGATATTTTGATGCTTGAGATTTAGAGATTCACATTCTTGAGTTTGATCTAAAAAAGTGCAGTTTATACTCTGGATTTAATCGTAAGAATGTCTGGGAGGGTTCCAGCATCCATGTATGATTATTTTTATAAGTTAAAGAGAGATTAGTTGGTTGATTCCGATTAAATATTGTGCATAATAAATTAAAGCTAAAATAATTTAAATAAATTAAATTCTACTCTTGCACTGTACTCCCTCTTTTAATGCACTTTAGACATTGCACATAACACACACACACACACAAAAAAAATTAGGAGAAGATAGGGACTGAAGAGATGTGGGGGAAGGTTATCATATATTATCTTATTATATCATCTTTTATTTTATACAGGGTTGACAATGGCAATTGGTACATAGGAAAAAGGATAAAAATCGACTAATACAATATTGGCAATATGGTGGTAGTGGGGAGTGGGGGTGGTGATGGTAATGACAATGGCAATAAATAATAAATGGTTACTTTGTTTACGCATACACACACATACACACACTCGCACCCACTGACATACACACTCAGATCAAACACTTAAATCACTCTGTCACTTCTGGAATTATAAGATTGCTCACTAGGGCTGAACGATTAATTGCATTTGCGGTAAAATCGCGATATGATGAAACGCGATTTTGTAATCGCAAGAGCTGCGATTACACTGGTCACTTGACACGCGAGAGAAAAGCAGTCTGCAAGATAAAGCACCAACTTGCCACGCTACGCGGTCTGGCGTTCAGAAAAAAACAGTTTATTGTGTTATTTATTCTCTCCTCTCCTCAACAATCCTGGATCGATTCAGAGAATTTCAGAATCGAGTATGAGCTTAGTTTTTAAACACAGATGCGTGATGACGCTGCGCGTGCTTTAGAAACGAACCGTGTTCTGAATCTCTCTCTTCCTCACTCACACACACGACACCGCTCGAACCTTCCAAAACATAGTAACGATATTTTATAAAGGTCGGGGTTGAACCGAATTACAAGGACATTCGCGGGCTTCATTGAACATGTTTTGCCGCTTTGCTTGATGTTATAACGTTACACTTGCAGTGCGCGTTCTCTCCCGCGGGTATTTTCTTTACAAATGCTTCACAGAGGCATTATTTATGTCTTTTGGAATGCAGTTGGCTTATATATTAAAACCATGAAAATCACTGAGAAGGCTGCTTTCATTTTAAAATACTAACGCGTGCTTTGTGAAGAGCGCTCGTGCATGCGGCCGTGAGCGACTCATTGGTAAATGTACTTGCATGTCAAAATGCTTTTATGACGCGAAATTGATGTAAACACGGTCAGTTATATCTTAAACCAACAGGACAAACCACATTTACAATTTCAAAAGAGATATATGCATTAGTGTGAATGCAGCTTATCGTATCTAAACTGAGGGGAAATCACTCCAGCTCTTGAATGAAAAACATTCAGACAGCCTACTTTTAAATACTGAGACCACTCTTTCTTTATTGCTTGTAATGTTTTTTTTTTTGTTTCTCTTTATTTACTAGCTTTTATATTTTGAAGCTATATTATTTTATATAGCCTATTTAAAATTCTTAACATGTAATTGGTTTAATTAAATGTTTTTTTTTATATTTATTTTTTTAATGTATGTGTTTTTACACATGTAATTAAATACATATTTTAAGAGTTATTAAGATTAATTAATAAGAAAAAAAGTAGATCGGATCATGAGCTATCTAAAGATTCTCATCCCTACTGTACAATGATTTATTGCTTGTCTTTGTCGACTAATACAGAAGGTAAATAACTTTTTTTTTTAAATCGCATATTAAATCGCAATCGCAATATTGGTTAAAAAAATCGCAATTAGATTATTTTCCAAAATCGTTCAGCCCTATTGCTCACTACTGCACTATGTTGGTTTGTATGTATGTTTGACTGTTTAATAAAAAAAAAATAATAATAATAATTAAAGCTGCAGTGCGTATTTTTTTTTTGTATTAAAAATTTACAAAACTTATATAAGCGAGTACATCATGGATTAATTTTCCAAAACATGTTTGTCTTATTCTGAATAACTGTGGTACACCTATAATTACACCTATTAGCATCTGACTCTGGTTCTGTCAATCCTTTAAATCCTTATTCTCTTGGACCTAAGTGCAGTTTGACACCGTCAATCACTTACTACTGTACAAGTTAGTCAACTTAAATCTGTCTTTGGTGTAACGGAGACTGCTGTGGGGCCTCATTAATAACCGTTGCGTATGCATTAAACAGGTCCTGCAAGAGACTAACGCTACTTCCGACACACAAGTTGTGATTTATAAAAACAAACTTGACGGGAAAATTTGTGCACCTGCACGCAAACTCTGACCATTGCGTACTAATTCTGGAGACGGAGCAGTTTAGCGATACCGATGGTGAGCTGAAGTCGGCTTTTTGGTCATTTTTAGAAAATTACACATATACAGCAAGATAATACAAATATAATTTCAATCTAGCCTATCACTTGAAGAAAACTAAATATACTGTGCATGTGGACAAAAACAGTTTAAATAAATGAATAAAATGATTTGAACTATTTTACATCTGATATACACATTTAGCTTAAATATGCCATTCTCATTAATGGAGTTAAGCACTTAAATTACATGAAATCATTACTGAGAAGTTATTTTTTATATTCTAATAAATAGAAATAGTTGTTGTGGATGCGATGCTTCAGAACGCTTTTCCTGTGGAATGCCGTGTTTTAATGTTTTAACTACAGCGAAGATTGCTTACCATGATAGTAGCAGATTGTCTGAGAAAATATTTTCATGCTAATATATTGTACAATTAGGGCTTTCCATTAACAATATAAATCACTTAAAAATACTATTTGGCCAGTGGAAAAGACTGAGAAAAACTTTCTCTGAAATGTATTTTATACTATTTGATTTTATTTATTCAAATACAAGGCAAGAATAGGCCACTAAATGATTTTTAGCAATTTAATGTGTACGGCCATATCTCATATTTTCCTAATGCCTTGTACCTTTAAACATGGTATCGTGTGGATTAATATGCACATGCAAATGATATGCATCAAAACAAGGCTTTGTAAACTCCATATATGTTTTTTTTTTTCAGGGTGGAGACACGTGACACAATCTTCAGCTGACTGGGATTTATTAAGGGAATTCTACGCAGGGTCTGCATATGAAGTTTTATAACTCTGAATATTTGTTGGCATAAGCCATTTTTTGCTTTCGGGCACACATACAATTTTAGTAAGGATCCTATGCACAGTTTTATCAATGAGACCCCTCGACTGGTTCAGATCTTTTTTTTTCTGATCGCAATCACTCGCAGTTTTCATAGATGGCCACAGATCAGAGGTAGGTTCTGTTAGTACTGGTGCATGTAGTTCTGTTCATTAACCGCTAATGCACCAAAAGTTAGTACCAAAGCCTATGTAGCACAATATATAAAGTTGAAAGGTTTGGGTAAAGTCTTTTTAAAAAATGATTTAGTAAGGACACATTAAAAAGTGACAGTAAAGACATTTCTAATTCTAATGTTACAAAAATTATATTCTGAACAAGGAACCAGAACCTGAAAAAAGTATCATGGTTTTGACCAAAATATTAAACAGCAAAGTTGTTTTTTTTTAACATGGACAATAATAAGAATTAATGTTTCTTGAGAAGCAAATTACCATATTTGAAAGATTTCTAAAGGATCATGTGAGACTGAAAACTGGTGTAATGAGTGCTGAAAATTACATTTGAAAATATACCAAAATACAAAAAAAAAAAAAAACAGCAGCAACAACAAAAACGTTTATAACTATAATACAATTTCACAATATTACTGTTTTACTGTATTTTTGATCAAATAAATGCAGCCTTGCTGACAAGCATGAGAGACTTTTTCCAAGCATAAAAAATAAAATGATAAAGAGCCAAAACCTTTTTATTATGGTGTAGGGCAAATGCAGCATCAATTCATCTAGGCTAGGGAATGACAAATATATGTCCTTCACAGTGGCCAGAGGGATTTTGAGCCATTCCTCTTCCAGAACAGTGACTAAGTCAATATGTGATGCTGGTGGAAGTCTTTTGACTTGCTCCTCCAAAATGCCTTAAAGTGGCTCAACAATATTTAGATCTGGTGACAGTGCAGGTCATGGGAGATGTTCAGCTTCACTTTTATGTTCATCAACCCCTTCAGGGAACAATGTTTGAACCATTGGGCACACATGGTCTTCTAAAATGGGTTGGTAGTCCTTGGCAGTGCCCATCAAGCACAGTAGGGGATGTCATAATTTTGCAGCCCAAACCATCATTGATCTACCAACCGTGCTCACACTGGGCAGTAACAGCCCGGGGTGTGAAGCCTCTTTGGGGCTTCTCCACACCTTAACTCTCACGGATGTGGGAACGACAGTGAAGGTGGTCTCATCAGAGAAAAAAATACATGTTTCACACTATCCACAGAAACATATGGGGAAAAAAACGGTGCGTGTATATTAGACCTGTGCAAGAGGTCTTAAAGTGACAGCAGCAATTTTTTTTAAGTAAATGAAATAAAATAGTGTTTTCTCAATCTTTTTCACTGGCCAAATAGTATTTTAATTGATTTATATTTTTAATGGAAAAAGATAGACCTTGTTGTGCATTATTTGCATGAAACCATTTTCTCAGACAATCTGCTATCATGATAAGCAATTATCTATGTAGTTAACACTTAAAACACAGACAGCATGCCAGAGGAAGTGTTCAAAAGCATCACATCCAAAACAAATACTTATATTTATTGAAAATAAACATGTTGTAACTTCTCAGTAATGATTTCATGTAGTTTAAGTGTTTAACTCCATTAATGAGAATGGCATATTTAATCTAAATGTTTATATCAGAAGTAAAACATAGTGTAAATCATTCATTTATGTATTTAAACTGTTATTGTGAACATGCACTGTATTTATAATGGACTCATAATGAAGATTTATGGTTTTACTTCATCTGCCGTTAGATAGGCTGTGCGTCAGTTTCACTAAACGGCCCAACGCACTCGCTGGCGTGGATATTTAAGGATATGGATACGGATGGATATTTGCTTCAAGTGATGGGTTTGGTGAGTGAAATTATATTTGTATTATCTTTCTGTATATGTATAATTTCCTTAGATTTTCTGTCTAAAAGTGACCAAAAAGACATTTAACTCGAACTCACCATCTCCAAAACGTGTGGGTCAGAGTTTGCGTGCAGGTGCGCAAATTTTCCCGTCAAGTTTATATTTATAAATCATAACTTAAGCGTTGGAAGTGGCGTATGCCTCTTTCAGGGCCTGTTTTTTTTGCGTACGCAACGGTTATAAATGAGGCCCCTGGTCTTACAAAAAAAATCACATTACGAAATCACATTGGAAAGGTCACGCTAGACGTATCGTCCCCATTGTTTACAAGCGTGGAGGAGGAGGATTGTTTAAATTGTATTATCTTGATTAACATTTATGTCTTTGTGTCAGTTTATGGTTCAAAATGGTATTTTCATGCATGTAGCCTGATGTTTAAAACAATGGGGCGGTACTTCCGTCTACGTCCATCCAGCGTGACCTTTCCAAAGTGATTACGTGATGCCTGGCGCATCGCAGACCAGCACAAGATGAACAGTTGCGGTTAAAAGGTATAAACATTTTTATTTTATTTAGAAAATAACTGATTGTTTTGCTAGATAAGACCCTATTCCTCAGCTGAGATCGTGCAGGACCATTTGAAGCACTTCAAACCCCTTTGAAAATGCATTGATTTGGACAATTCGGTTACTTACTTACATGTTAATTTTGAGGTGAACTAATCCTTTAATTTGTATATTTATTATCCTATTAACTATCAGTCAACTATAGAACAGGTTTAAACTGGTGTGATCGATCAGATGCCTCTAATATTGTATAAATCTCTGAAATCGACAGTTTTGCTCATAGAGCAGGTGGAACAGTATGTTCTTGCCAATACTGTCCACCGCACTGGGCTCCAGACCAGTCCTCCCTCAGGGACATCATTCTCCTTGGCATTGATCATCACATTGTCTTCTCAGTCAAATCAAGCATGTCGCCTGAAGCCATCCAGGAGAAACTGCTCTGAGCAATGAACAGCAGGACAGGGACTACTACTACTTGCTGCTTATGCAGTTTGCTTCTTGCCCAGACACTTACTGACCCCATGTCATATTCATTACCAGGAAAATCACATTTCAGCAAAGTTTTGAACTTGAGGAAGGTGAAGCACACATTATTGTGCGTTTAAAACAAAGTTACACCTTTTAAAGTGTTTTAGCTGGAAGACAGGATTGCTGTAAATGCCTAACAAGGTCTGTAAAAAGTGCACATCAACAGAGAAACTTCCACTGAATGACAATCCAAGGTCTCATCACTGCAAACATTTATATAAGAGCATATTCCCACATAAAACAAGGAAGAAAAGACAGCACATCATTACGCCAAGTACCCCATTCATGACCCGATTTCTTGATGTCATCATGAGAGTTTAGCAAGTTAAATAAGATATAAATTGGATTACAAGTGAGACCGCTTTAGGTGCGTACGACAGAGAAATATGAATTCATAAATATTAATGCTTTTCAAGTGATTTTTCAAAAACTGAAAGCTTCCCATATAAAAAAAAAAAATGTTGGGAGATGGCATTAAAAAAAGCACAAAGATGAGTGAGTGACACATCAGACTAGAAGGATGTGGAGATGCATTTTAAAAAGTGATCTGACATTTAAAGTAAATGTTATTTGGACGAAAAATAGACAAACATATTTATTAAACATCTACAACTATGTTAAGAGACACAGTGCTGCCTAAAATTTATTTATTTTTTTGATCTATGATTGATTTATACAGTGAGTAAAAAAAAAAAAAATTTAGAAAACTTTGCTTTTTAAAGCAATAGGGGGGATAGTTTCAACAGTCCGTATACGGATCAGTCAGTGTTTCTTGGACGGAATCCCTATTTCAACACAGGAAATGGAAATATTTGTAGTTCATTCTTTTTCTTTTTTGGTAATTTAGCATCAAATCAATCAAATTTCTGAAACTTTTTTAGAACATTGAAAATGGGTCAAATTCAACAATTTGTAAATGGAGCTACATTGACAATTTTACTGAAAGACCTATACTATGTGTGCAGATATAAAACATTATAAAGACATTCCACAAACCCTGACAATAGGCCTATGTCACGAAAACATTGAAGACCGGAAGTACGTCTTTTAGTAGGGATATGGCTCTTCCAGTTAGCTTTTTACAATGGTGGAGTCCGATAGATACAGCTGGACCAAATCTCTCCACAACCTGCCTGAAGTCCCATATGACGGTGTGGTTCGGATGGTAAATGAAAACTCTCAAGTGGGAAAGCTTGAAAACTATGGTTATGGCTGTCTACAACCTGATGCAGAGCAACCCAGTACACTACAACAACAGCTGCGGGTAGCTCTAGCCGTTCACCAGTAAGGTAAACGTTTCTATGGTAACAGTGAGTTTACTACGCTTAGGATTGTGGGTAGTGTAGTTTTTTTTTTCATAAGATCACTGATAAAACGTTTTTTCTTAAAACAAGAAATGCACTTATAGCTTCAACAGGAGCAAAAACCTTTGTTTCACAACCTCATAGCTCGAGGTCAGTCTACCTCGAATGGTTAATGTAATGTAAATCCTTATCGAGAAATACTGTTGACTGGAAGTTCTGTATCCCTACTCCGCATTCCGGAAGCAGGAAGTGTGACATAGACCTATTATGCTCCTAATCTCAGAATTGTAAAGGACCCCCAGTAAAAAACAGTGCATTACTCAATATATAATCCATCACATTTCAAATTTTAAATACTTCATTTATGAATTACTTTCACGAGAAAATTACAACTTCTGGTTAAGTTGACACGGAATAGCCCAATTATTCCATTATAATATAATATTATATTCTGTTATATTTAACTGAAAAGGATTTTACAGGTTTTACCAAACAATGTCAAATATAGATTTATATGTATTATATTATATTATATTATATTATATTATATTATATTATATTAGATTAGATTAGATTAGATTAGATTATATTATATTATATTATATTATATTATATTACATTATATTAGATTAGATTATATTATATTATATTATATATGTTCCAATTCTTTCCTGTGACATGGAGGCTCAGAAAGAAGCTATAAGAGTTTGTTTAAATTCCAGAAACATTGTATTATGTGACCAAAATAACAATAACCAGAAACGAAAGAAAAAAATAAATAAACGCAGGACTTTTAATTATAAATCAGCTCGAAATACACCGGGACTCTTATTTTGACATGTCTATGTCTGAGTTTGAGTAATTTTACTTGATTACTACACTTAAGTTAGCCTGGGAAAACCCAGCTGTTAACCCAGGCAACTTCCAGCAAATTTAGATTTGCTCTGAAAGTTAGTCTGGCAAAGAGCTCATTCTAGCCCATTTCCAATCCGTCGAAATCGAGGCAATCAGAAACGTTGGGGAGGGCTTTACACGATGACGACAGAGATGGGATTTTGAAGCAGATTTTGTAGCCTACATTACAATGGATGTTGCCGTCAAACATCACTCATTCGAATCAGCTATCGCGTCTGTTTTAAGCGATTTCCTTTTTGTTAAAAACCGAGCAAAGAACAAAATACGGAGATGTTTCTCCACCCCTTAGCATACGTCATCTCCTTCATCGTTCTGATTGGTTTTAGGTCTATCCGCGACGTCCGTTACTGACGCCCCTCTGGAAATGATTTGTCTATGACGCTTTGCCAGACCATAACTCAGTTACGATTTTAAGAATGATTTTTTTATTATTTTAAGTGTATGATCTTAAGTATTATTTTAAGTATGAGTATTTACCCAAGTACAAATTAATATTTAAAAGAAAAGTTAAATTTTTGCAGTTGTGTTTCGAGGTTTGACTTATTTTTTTATAAAATCAAAATACAGTGGTAATTGTATAAATTGCAAATGAAAATAAAATCAGTGAGTTTTCCCGATTTATATAAAAATTCACATTTTGTTGGTCTCTATTAAATTAGGGCTGAACGATTAATTGCATTTGCGATAAAATCGCGATATGATGAAACGCGATTTTGTAATCGCAAGAGCTGCGATTACACTGGTCACGTGACACGCGAGAGAAAAGCAGTCTGCAAGATAAAGCATCAACTTGCCACGCTACGCGGTCTGGCGTCCAGAAAAGAACAGTTTATTGTGTTATTTATTCTCTCCTCAACAATCCTGGATCGATTCAGAGAATTTCAGAATCGAGTTTGAGCTTAGTTTTTAAACACAGATGCGTGATGACGCTGCGCGTGCTTTAGAAACGAACCGTGTTCTGAATCTGCTTGCTTCTATTTTCTCGCTCTCTCTCTTCCTCACTCACACACACGACACCGCTCGAACCTTACAAAACATAGTAACGTTATTTTATAAAGGTCGGGGTTGAACCGAATTACAAGGACATTCGCGGGCTTCATTGAACAGGTTTTGCCGCTTTGCTTGATGTTATAACGTCACACTTGCAGTGCGCATTCTCTCTTGCGGGTATTTTCTTTACAAATGCTTCACAGAGGCATTATTTATGTATTTTGGAATGCAGTTGGCTTATATTAAAACCATGAAAATCACTGAGAAGGCTGCTTTCATTTTAAAATACTAACGCGTGCTTTGTGAAGAGCGCTCGTGCATGCGGCCGTGAGCGACTCATTGGTAAATGTACTTGCATGTCAAAATGCTTTTATGACGCGAAATTGATGTAAACACGGTCAGTTATATCTTAAACCAACAGGACAAACCACATTTACAATTTCAAAAGAGATATATGCATTAGTGTGAATGCAGCTTATCGTATCTAAACTGAGGGGAAATCACTCCAGCTCTTGAATGAAAAACATTCAGACAGCCTACTTTTAAATACTGAGACGACTTTTTGTTTATTGCTTGTAATGTTTTTTTTTTGTTTCTCTTTATTTACTAGCTTTTATATTTTGAAGCTATATTATTTTATATAGCCTATTTAAAATTCTTAACATGTAATTGGTTTAATTAAATTTTTTTTATATTTATTTTTTAAAGTATGTGTTTTTACACATGTAATTAAATACATATTTTAAGAGTTATTAAGATTAATTAATAAGAAAAAAAGTAGATCGGATCATGAGCTATCTAAAGATTCCCATCCCTACTGTACAATGATTTATTGCTTGTCTTTGTCGACTAATACAGAAGGTAAATAACTTTTTTTTTTTAAATCGCATATTAAATCGCAATCGCAATATTGGTTAAAAAAATCGCAATTAGATTATTTTCCAAAATCGTTCAGCCCTATATTAAATGCATATTTATTAAATTATATAAATTGAATACATAAATAATTAGCATTGAAATGAACATTATACAAAGGTAAATTGTATTTTGCACTGAGAAAATGATTTTAACAAGAAACTCCTCTCTTATTTTTGCAAGGTTACTTCTATGCTTATGTTCAGTTTTAAAGTCAGTTTTACTTTTTCTTAAACATGTATGTTTTTGGCCAGGTACTTGGACTTTTAAGTGAGTAAAATTTTCATTCAGTATACATACTTTCAACTTAAGCAGAATTTTCTATTACTTTTTACACCTCTCAATTTAAGATATTTAAGACATTTAGGAGATCCGGGACCCTGTTGAAGGATTATGATTACAGTAATGATAATCCTTTATACTACAACATAAAAATGAATGTCAGATCTCGTGATATACGTGATTTACATCCTTTATGATCATAAGAGGAGAGCGAGAGACCGAACATAACTCACCTTAACGGTTTGGTCCAGGGATGCAGTGGCAACACGGGCTTGTGGTCCCATCAGGCCACAGTGGATGTCGGTGATGGGGAGGGAGTGGCGGGAAAGAATGTGACGAGGTTCTGGTGTGCGGGACGAATCCAGCTGAACAACACTGAAACACAATACACCATCTTTTATTAACTCGCCATAATGAAGTCTTTATTATAAATGACATGCTCAGGACAACAATAATTAATTATGAGTGTCATCAATCCCATCACATTATGTGTGAGATGAGTTAATTAAATTGATGAATGTGAAATATTAAAACATAATATACTGGGTGCAAGTGTAATAAGATTGATATGGCAAGCTTTTGGTGTGACCTTGCAAGTACTAGTTTATAAACATTGGGAAGGTTCCTTTGGAAATGTAATGGGTTACAGATTACAAGTTTCCCTATTTAACATGTAATAAGTAGTGTAACTATTTCAATTACTTTACTAATGTAATTGATTACATTTCATCAGATTAAATCTCTCTTTTTTTTAACATTTTATCACTTTTTGATTACTTGTCTAAATTTCTAACGAATGTTTTCAACTGTTAATCATTTTCAAACCGTTTTCACACAAACATCTAAACCAGGCAGAGTTAACCTTGCAGTACTCAGCATTAATGTCAGACTGTCAGATCGTTCTGAGGTTAAATACAGATTTAAAATCATAACATGAAACACTATTAGATCTGACATGGTTACCAAACCATGTACCAAACCATGTAATCAATATTTGAGAGAAATAGGTTTTGGGGGGGCATAGAAAAAGTCTTAGATCTTTAAGTTCAGCTCACGAAAAATGGGGGCAAAAACAAAAGTGTTTCGTTTATAATTCGGTTCAGTGTATGTTGTGTATCTAGCTCGCTGCGTGTTTACTTTTTTTAAATTGTATTTTATTTATTTTTATGGAGTAGCATCTAGGGGCCTGTTTACACCTGGTCACTTCATGTGTTTTGACTGATCAGATATGATCAGTCGATATCTTTCTGATTTATCAGTCGACTTTTCTGACTGATCAGTCGATATCTTTCTGATTTATCAAAAAGATTCCATTTACACCTGGTAACATAAATGTGTATTCGCAAAAAGGATATAAATCCGATCTTCAATTCGCGTGCATTTAATGGAGTTTACATCACTGAAAGCAACAGATATGAGCTGCATTTTAATGATCATCAGCTAATTTTAAAAAATCATCGACAAGAGAGAATGACAACAGCACTGGTTTCAGTTATTTACTTTTAATGAGGATGATTATGTGTTAAGCTACTACGACTTTCACTTGTGGCAGTTTGGCATGTTGAAAACGCATGAAGTGGCCAGGTGTAAACAGCTCAGAAGGTGTGTTTGTGTTGATTACATGATTATTATTATTATTTCAACAGCCAACATTGGTTTCATTGCAGGGACATTGATTAAAACACTTTTTTGTTAAATATTATAATAAAAATTATTCGCACACGTGCACCTACATAGGCTACATTTTACAGTTCACACATCTATTTTAGCCGCAAATGCGAGTGAAATGCTCGCACTATCGAGCCCTGTCCTGGGCAAGTTTACAACTTCAGAAAAGCCACACATATGGATCTGGTTATGTGATGCAAATGCCAAAATGCATCAGTTTACAAATGAGGCATTTTGAGGACATAACATGGTATTTAAGGAAACTGTAATTGCTGTTTTACCTTAAATGTTAATTTCAGCTGGAATGTGTTTGTATGTTTTGAGAGTTTTGCAAAACATTTTTCCAATAAGCCTGTGTTGGATATTTTTTCAAATTCAGATTTTTGTTTCTTGTTTTCTTCTCAGTATTGATAGATTTTTTTATATATATTTTAAGTGTCAAATACTACTCCATTATGCAGGAAGAAATTTGCTTTCTTTACCTTTAACTTATACTACTTAATAGAGCTGGATATTGACACAAATTTCACAATTCGATTCGATTTCGATTCACAAGCTTGCAATTCGATTCGATTCCATATTGATTATTTTGGGATTATTTTTGGATATCAGTTACAATAAATGGCAAATTTTCTCAAGGAAATCAAATCTCTTAACTAATGCTGTAAACTATGGGAGTCTAGTTGTAGCCTACTAGGCTTCATTAGCCTAATATGAAGGTAATAATGAAGCTATACAAACACTTAAATTACACTTTTATTTATTTGTATAATAAGAAGATTATATGAAATATAAACATTTAAATGGTGGCTGTCATACAAACTTGTCAGATTTATTCAAATATGCATTAAATATTGAAGAACATTAAGATTATAATGCATATGTAATATGGTGTATATATTTAGCAAAATGCTCCTCTCTAGAGTTATTTTTTCTAGCTGACTAACGAGTTTATGTGGGTTTTCTGAGGTATATGACGATGACATTGATTACAAGCTGTTTAACTGACGTCTTTCCACGGTTGAAACGCTGATTGAGCGAATCGATGTGACATGATACGGATTTCGATAAGTTGTACTCTATCTTTTAACACACTTTCAGATGCTCATTCATGTTTATTTCGCGCTGTGACTGGTATTATTAACCCGGAAGTGAGATCAGCGCTGCTGCTTCTCCTGAGCTGCGCCAGAGCGATCTCACGCCACAGCGCTAAAACGCTATTTATGTTTTTTAATTTCTAAAGAAAATGGACGTAATTTGAAAAGTGAGACTTTGTTTAATATCAACAGTAACAAAGGACAGAGATTATTGCAATTTTTTGGATGCACGCAGCAGTGATACAATGCTCCATTCATTCAAATGAAACTGGATGACTAATCGATTCTTGAGATTTAAGAATAGATGTAGGTTCGTAAGAATGAGAATCGATTAATATCGAGAAATCGATATTTATTACTCAGCCCTACTACTTAACTTCACTTTTGCTTTGCCAAAAATAAGGCAAACATTTCTTTCAGTAAACTGATACTTAATACTATTTACTTAACTTCACTTTTGCTTTGCCAAAAATAAGGCTAACATTTATTTCAGTAAACTGAACTTTTGAGTCAGAGTCAAACTCAATGTAGATTAGGCCTAGTCAAACTGCTAATGACTGTTAAATGTATCTGGTCAAATGATTAGCTTGAAAAATATGATTGAGAGAATGAAAGAGATGGAGAAAAGAGAAGGAGATCCAGATGAAAAGAAAAGGACAGACTTGAACCCCATTCTGTCAGCACCACTGCATGACGCAGCACCGCTGGGGAAGCTCAGGGGCCGACCTGTCTTAAACAACATCTGTGGTACACGTCTGTGCTTTTATGTAAGATAGAGTGTGGTTAATAACTGAATGAGTTTCATATTCATGAGTGAGAGTCAATGCCTTCAACCACAGCTCACTTACGCAGTTTTCACACAGGTTATAGCAGTCTAAAAGCCCAAAGTATACATTGTGCACTGTCTGCGTGATGTAATTTTCAGAAGATGTTGTCATCAAGAGGGCCCGAGAACATCCGCGCACACCGTCCTCACCGTGGACAGTGTGCGAACAACAGCGCATGTGCGAGTGATTAAGTGTGAGTGACAGTCCAATACAAAAAATATTTATATAATTACATAGCCTTTATGCTATGTATGAAATATGCATGGGCAATATAAGCAAAAACAATGAAATAATATAATAAAAACAATGAAAACAAAAGATGTAAGATACTCTGTTGTAACTAAACAAAGGAGAATGTGTGCAACCAGTGCAATCACTTGAGGTCTCTCGCTTTGTCCTGCATCTGTCAGTGAGCCTGTGTCCCCTCTCACACTTTAGATTCCCCTCGTTCTTCACAGCGCTTCATTCTTCATGCTGCGCTGTGCTTGCCGTTGTTCGCTCAGCACAAAGTCAACACAAACGGCACGGTTCAACTTACAGCAGAAACCTGAGTGCGGAACAGGGGTGACATTTACGGGCAAACACAATTAAGCGGCTGTCTTAATGAATCAATAAGAGCTCAGTGTGTTGCTAAGGATAAACATGAAAGCATCAGGCAAACAACAAAACGTGATCGCAGTGAAGTCATGTAGTTCCAGAGGAGCATGTGCCAGCTGAACAACTACCATTGAGTGGGAGAAGCTTTTTTCCAGCCACGTTCAAGTGATCTGAGGGCACGGGCGCTTCTGTCAGCGCAAGCGCCGGAAAGCGCCGGAAGTGATCTTTTTCGGAAGAGTTTGCGCGATAAGCGCAAATTAGTACTATTTTAATTAGCTGTCTTACCTACAATCTTTTTTTCTATGTAAACAATGAGAGACCTGCGCGCACGCGCGAGAGAGAAAAAGAGAAAGAGAGAAATGGTAAATGGACTGCATTTATATAGCGCCTTCATAGACCTAATGGCCACCAAAGCGCTTTACATTTGCCTCACATTCACCCATTCATACACTGACGGCGGTGTCAGCCATGCAAGGCGCCATCCAGCTCGTCGGGAGCAGCTGGGGTTAGGTGTCTTGCTCATGGACACCTCGACACTTGGTCAGGTGGAACCGAGGATTGAACCACCAACCTTTCGGTTCGTAGACAACCCACATGAACCACTGAGCCACTGCCGCCCCGAAAGAGAGAGAGAGAGAGAGAGAGAGAGAGAGAGAGAGAAAGAGAGAGAGAAAACGAACTTCCCGGGAGTTTTTGGCGCTTGCGCAGACCAAGATCCCTCAGATCATTTGGACGTGGCTGTGGTTACAAGTAGAGCCCGACTGATAAAGGATTTTGAAGGCCGATACCGATACAAATATTTTTGGGTTTTAAAATCCGATATATCGGCTGATATTTTATTTATTTATTGATGTTCTTTTAATTGTTATTCAAGCAATGTATGTATCGTGCCCAACTCAACGAGTGTTGCCAACAGGGATGGTGTTTTTATTTTATTTTTGAAATATTAATTTATCGGCCATTATAACTGCCGATAACCGATAGTTTGGAAAATGCCTAATATCGGCCGATAATATCGGTCTGCCGATATATCGGTCTGGCTCTAGTTACAAGAGGTAAAAACAATATAAATGTTCATTTTCTCATCACACAAACCACTTGTTTCGCATCTTATATGCCATCAATGTGTACTTATATTTATGAATCATTAAATCATGTTTAATTTGGACTTCTCTGTGCATGCTCTTTGAGGTGGTGACCTTAGACCTCCATTATATGACTGACAGACAAGAACGGTTTGACCTAAAAATATCAAAACTGAAACTACTGTGGAAACAAAGACACCTACATCTATCTTGGATGTCCTTGAGGTAAGCTAAAACAAACCAAAAATTAATTTCAAAGTGAACTATCCCTTTAAGCCTATGCTTACTTTCTTCACTGACACAGACGAAAATGAAAGACTATCAGTCAAAGTTCAGCTTTTGGAGAGGAAGAAATAGGACAGGATAAGGAGAATGAGAGAAAAAAAAGATGTAGATGAGGAGAGAGCAAGTATTGACAAAATAAGCTAATGCCCACTGACATGGTTTTAAAGCTATTTATAATACTTTTTTTGGGTCTTCAAAAGTCTCAAATTGCACATGTGTAGGTCAGAGAAATCAAAATTTTCTAGGGGGAGCATGTTCCCGAATCCCCCTAAATACCGAACATTTTAATGCACATGTCTGTGGGTGGGACTGGGGATGATAATGTGGGCTGGCGTGGCTACAGTGCCAGGGCTCAATTTTTGTCCCAGTGTTGAGCAATTTTAACATAGTAACGTCATCATATCAGTGCAGATGAGCCAAAATAAAACCAGTAAAATATCAAGTAAATAAGTGATACTTGGTGCCACAGCAACACTCTTGACCCAAAAAGTATTGCTACCATGATACTCAATGTTATCCCACGGTGAGTCATTTTTCCCTGTTGCACCTACACAACATTTGAGGGTTCCCCCACCTGCCAAATCCCACTTTAACCACAGAATGTGTGCAAGGCACGCTTCCAGTGCCTCCCTACACATTTAAAGACCACCCACCTCCCAGCATTTAAAGACCACAGACCTTGGCAAAGGAGGATGTGGCATGTGAAACGCCTTATAAGAAATACTTTTCCTTTTCAGGAAAAGTATCGAAATCGCAATTCTTGACTTATCGAAATAATAATTTTGGTATTGTGACAACACTATTACCCACAGTTTAAATTGCGGTTTTAGTTAAAGGGATAGTTCACCCAAAAAAGAAAATTCTGTCAGTATTTACTCAACCTCGTGTTGTTCCAACCCCATAAGACCTTCGTTCATCTTCGGAACACAAATTAAGATATTTTTGATGAAATCTGAGAGCTGGATCACTCTTCCATACTCGTCCATAGGCTTCTTGAGGGATTGAAACTTGCCGGCCTCGAAAAGTAATTAAAGACATCGTTAAAATAGTCCAAGTGACTACAGTGGCTCAATCTTAACTTTAGTTGAAATAAAGTCGTTATTTTTGTTGTTTTTTGCGCACAAAAGGTTTTCTCGTCGTTTGATAAACTTAAGACTGAGCCACTGTAGTCACTTGGACTATTTTAACAATGTCTTTAATAACTTTGAGGCCATCAAGTTTCAATCCCTCAAGAAGCCTATAGTATGCAGGAGTGATCCAGCTCTCAGATTTCATCAAAAATATCTTAATTCATGTTCCGAAGATGAACGAAGGTCTTACGGGGTTGGAACAACATGAGGGTGAGTAATTACTGACAGAATTTTCATTTTTGGGTCAACTAACCCTTTAACAATAACATCATTGAAAAGCATTTTACAACCTGAACTAACCTAGCCGTGTCATAAGTGTCAAATTATCGGATTAAAAGACATGACTACGAATAATAAAAGAATATGTAAAACTACTTAAATTCTTAAAAAGTAAATCTTATTAATTCTCTTTTAATAATTCTCATTATGACATCAAGACAGTTGTATCACCGACTGCAATTCAGAAATAAAAACATACTCATCATAGAAAAAGTATATTTAGGTCACTGTGCATATGGATGGCTTTTTGTACTATTTGTGGAAATAAATAAGTATTTAGTCATCATATGTACGTTCAAAAATGGTCTATGCATTTGTGGGCCCAAAAATACCATCTAGATAGGCACCTAAACAGCGCCGTAAACTCACACCTCTGGACCTCTCAGCAATGTGAGGGTCAGGAAATGTTGATTATAGTGATGGCTGAGAGGTTATTCTGTCGAGTGATATCGATACAGAATAATACATGAGCGTCATTTCCTTTCAAAACTCAGAGACAGACGCTGAATTATTCATCCTGGTTTGATGGCTGTGCGGATTTCTCTTGCCGCCTTCTTTCATATATTGCCGTGGGCCTGGTTTACCTTAGCTAGTGATGTATGTCTTGACTGAGGCCGGTCTTGGTCTCGGTTTAGGCGGTCTTGACTACAAGTCTAACCTTAGCTAATGCCGTCAAACAAAATGTGCCCTGCACCTTCATTTAGGATTCCTGAGTGTCTGTCAATGCAGGAAATCCCTGGTCTTCTCCAACACTCAAAAAATGTCAAAAAAAAAATACAGCAAGAAGACTAAAACCAAGTCTTCAAAATGATTTCAAAAGTTGTGCATTCCTCATAAATGATAATGCTCAGAGAGCTTTGGATGAGGTGAATGACTTTGCTTCTCAGTCTCAACCAGGGGCGATTCTAGGGTCAGAGCTTTAGGGGTGCTGAGCACCCAATGAGCTCCACCGCCACCACCCACATTTTACATCCATATACGCTCCGTCTCTCTCTTCATTTTATTTATTTATTTATTTATTTGTAAGGGGGGCAGTGTACACATTAATCAAGATTAGAACAATGAAAATGTACCCGAGTTAGCTAAAAGAGCTAATTTTCATCGGTAGTCCCCCAGCCAGGAGTAAAAATAGGCAACCTTAAAGATCTTAACAAATTTGTAAAACTATGTTGGTTGGCCTCTGTTCCTAGGGGGGTTCGGGGGCATGCTCCCCCGCTAGAAAAATTTGTACATTTTAAGGTTAAATGCATCAATCTCGTGCTCTTTGAGAGATCAAAATTAAGAACTTCAACCTTCAACGAACTGCTCATTGAACAAAGAAAAAGCATTGATTTGTACTAGGACAATAAAGAGGGCTCAAACATCTTTTTAGTTGAGTCTCAGTCTACATTACATTATCAATGGTGTTTTAGGACCCCAAACAATTATAATAATGTAATAATGATTTATATAATTATTCCTATGATGTAAAATCCATATAGCCTATAAATGTACTATATAAGTGAAAATTAATATTTCAAAAGTATATTTTAGTCAACATTAGGCTACACTATAGGAAAATTAAAATACTTTGGTCATATTTCTACACTTGCAAGAAATAAACCCAAAGCTTTTATTTAGGAGAAAACACCAGATATAACCATGCTGATCGCGTGAGCAAAGTGCACACTTTTCTTTAAATCACCCAGCAAAATTGGATGCCTATTAAAGTCTTGTGCTGTTTTATATAGGCACACAGCCATATCGTGGATTCGATCTTTTGCTTCCCCTCGCTTGGGCGCATGGCGAACTTGAAATACATTTTATCAGACCGGCGCTCGCGGCCTCGAAACACCACCGGCTCACCGGGAAAACTCCCGACTCTCCCGATTGCCACTCCGCTAACGTTACTCCACAGCGGCGACGACCCGCTAGACTAAAACAGTCCGAAAATAAACACTTATTATAGGTGTACCAATGATTCAGGATACTGACTCCAGTACTCACCGATATGGTTTCGGAATCGGAACAACTGAAAGAAAAGAAGTGTGAGACACAGCTCTGGAGCGTCTCAATTGATTCACAAAACTACCTAACGGCCCGGATTCTCACAATTCTGCCTGTGTTTCGCGCTGGATGACGGCCTTGCTGAGCGGTGCAGGTTCAAAGAAGTAACGTTAGAAGAAGAGAAATGTTTTCATTTTCATTTCATTTTAAACCACAAACTACTGAGTATGTTTTGGACATTATTTAACCGTGTCAAAGACGAACAAAATTTTTATAATAACAAATTTCTTTCTCCAAGTTTTAGGGGTGCTGAGCTCCTTTTTAGGGGTGCTGAAGCACCCCTAAAAAGGGGCTAGCCTCGCCCATGGTCTCAACTCTTCAGCTTCAAAAGTATGTTTTTTTTTTTTTTTTCAGATCTATAACAATAGCAGCACAGTATAATAGAGATGGACAGATCGGCTGAACACAGAAGGCTTGCAAGTTGAACTGCCACAAAATCTGAAAGATGTGAGAATAAACACCTGAGGCTGAAGGAGAACTGCAGGAATCATTTTTCAAGCATTTTATATCATTACTCTGGTTGAGATGTTCTTAAAGCAGTTTTGAAACAAAGTGAAGATGTATGCTGTTAATCTAGATTTATTTTACCATTTGCACCTGTTGTAATACACTGACACCATGGTGCCATCTAATGGCTGTAAAGTGAAAGCAATCCTGGGACAGCGAGGATCTGGCTTTCATTTCATTTCAGAAAGCCTGACAAGAACATGTAAAGGTCATAAAAAGCCTTGTTCTACTGTATTTAAGTGATGTTATTAATATTTATAATGTGGAAATCGTTTTATTATTAATAATAATTCTATATCTGGACAGGATTTATGGTGTCTGATATTCATGGCTGTATTAAAGTCAAAAAATGTAAACAAACACAATAGTAAAACATACAACGACATTACAATTATAAAATTTTTTTTTTTTTTTTTTAGATGTATAGACCAGTTCTTGACTTTAATAGCTGCTCCTGCAGTATGACAATTTTTTAAAGTACAAATATTCACTTTTCTAAATGAATGAGGTAAATTACAAAATAATTAGTTTTTGATTTGATGAATATTAAAGATGGAATACAGCATGTCACAATCCAGGACAGAATAACTTCCCAAAGGTTTTTCATTTAAACAGTGACATTTAATGCTTTGACTAGAAGCCATTAAAATAAACCAGCAGGTCTAAAATACAGCTAAACTGAAATCATTCATCTAGTAAGTGTGTGAACAACAGGCAAAAGCACTCATTATCTGATTAATGGTAGTGTTTGGAAAGACACTGATCATGTACAAACAGTGGTATCCCCACTTTTAAATATTTCAGACTAACCTGACCAGACTTACTAAATGATTTACATTCTCAAATTCAAAAACACATATACTCTCACAAACACACACGTTGGGTTTTCTGCAGCAGAAGAACTGCTGCAAAGTCTCCTGGATACTTGAAGAAACCTTCCTGCAAAGCTACAGTAGTGTGAAAAGTGTTTTGGAAAAGTGAGGATGCTTTCAAAAATAATGTCATAGAACAAAGATAATGTTCTATTAACTAAAACCAAAATCAATATTTGGTGTGACCACCATTTGCGTTTAAAAAACGCTTTTGTTCTAGAAACACTTGAGCATAGTTTTTTTCAGGTAGCTTGGCAGCAAGGTTTCTTCAAGCATCTTGGAGATGTTGCCACAGCTCTTCTGGATTTAGTCTGTCCTCAGTTTTTATCAATTTCTTCATGTAATCACTGACAGACCAATGATTATTATTTTTTTTAATTTTTTTTACAATGGGGGATTCCCAGGAGGTTCCAGATCTAGCTGCTCCATGTCAACTTTCTCGCTCGTTGTGACAACTATCCTATGGCACTCTCACAACTTTACATCCATCAGAGTAGCCGGAATAACTTTTCTCTGAGTGATGCATGTACGCAAAATCCTACGAAGACCATCCAGACAGGTCTAAAATATAAACACTTATAATAGGCTTAACCATAGTGAATCAAGGTAGGACAAAACACGTTTTGATGATATATGATATATTATATTGACATTTAATTTTGTAATTTTCAACAAAAAAGTTTCAGTGTGCTGTGTGTAAAATAAACTATATTAAAATAACCATGTTAAACTAACATCAAAACTAATTTAACGTCTAACATTTGAACAGAATGTACTGTACAAAATCAATGTAAAACTTGTGACTTTGAGTGCGTGCGTGTGTGTGTGTGTGTGTAAATAACAAATATGGGAAATGAAACAAGACAGGTGTCTAAATTCAAAACTAAAAACAGAGTTTGGTTACCCAGTAACCAAACAGCTTTTCAATGAAGAACCAATCAAATTAAGTAATGTTTCATGTCATTTTGTCATATCTCATTATTCTATAAAACTGTTGTATTTGTGTTTAATGGTGGGATTCTCAATGGGATTTGTCGGAGATCCACCAGGCAGCCACGCTTATTGCTTGTTTTTGGGAGATTCTCTGAGAACTGCTCGAGACTCCCGGCCGTAATAAAGAACATTTAAAGGACAATTACTCGAGTCTGTCTGTCATTAAAGCTACGCAGCAAGAGAACAAGTTAGATTATTGGCTCTGGACACTGTAGTCGACTGGAGACTCGCTGGAGATTTAAACGGATACTGTAGTCGACTGGAGACTGTGAAGTATAGTTATGGAGGGGATGCTGTAGTCGACTGGAGACTCGCTGAAGTATAGTTAGGGACCAGATGCTGAAGTCGACTGGAGACTCGCTGAAGTATAGTTAGGGAGCGGATGCTGAAGTCGACTGGAGACTCGGTGAAGTATAGTTAGGGAGCAGATGCTGTAGTGGACTGGAGACTCGCTGAAGTATAGTTAGGGAGCGGATGCTGTAGTCGTCTGGAGACTCGCTGAAGTATAGTTAGGGAGCAGATGCAGAAGTCGACTGGAGACTCGGTGAAGTATAGTTAGGGACCAGATGCTGAAGTCGACTGGAGACTCGCTGAAGTATAGTTAGGGACCAGATGCTGAAGTCGACTGGAGACTCGCTGAAGTATAGTTAGGGAGCGGATGCTGAAGTCGACTGGAGACTCGGTGAAGTATAGTTAGGGAGCAGATGCTGTAGTGGACTGGAGACTCGCTGAAGTATAGTTAGGGAGCGGATGCTGTAGTCGTCTGGAGACTCGCTGAAGTATAGTTAGGGAGCAGATGCAGAAGTCGACTGGAGACTCGGTGAAGTATAGTTAGGGAGCGGATGCTGTAGTGGACTGGAGACTCGCTGAAGTATAGTTAGGGAGCAGATGCTGAAGTCGACTGGAGACTCGCTGAAGTATAGTTAGGGAGCAGATGCTGTAGTCGACTGGAGACTCACTGAAGTATAGTTAGGGAGCAGATGCTGAAGTCGACTGGAGACTCGCTGAAGTATAGTTAGGGAGCGGATGCTGAAGTCGACTGGAGACTCGGTGAAGTATAGTTAGGGAGCAGATGCTGTAGTGGACTGGAGACTCGCTGAAGTATAGTTAGGGAGCGGATGCTGTAGTCGTCTGGAGACTCGCTGAAGTATAGTTAGGGAGCGGATGCAGAAGTCGACTGGAGACTGGGTGAAGTATAGTTAGGGAGCAGATGCTGTAGTGGACTGGAGACTCGCTGAAGTATAGTTAGGGAGCAGATGCTGTAGTGGACTGGAGACTCGCTGAAGTATAGTTAGGGAGCGGATGCTGTAGTCGTCTGGAGACTCGCTGAAGTATAGTTAGGGAGCAGATGCAGAAGTCGACTGGAGACTCGGTGAAGTATAGTTAGGGAGCGGATGCTGTAGTGGACTGGAGACTCGCTGAAGTATAGTTAGGGAGCAGATGCTGAAGTCGACTGGAGACTCGCTGAAGTATAGTTAGGGAGCAGATGCTGTAGTCGACTGGAGACTCACTGAAGTATAGTTAGGGAGCGGATGCTGAAGTCGACTGGAGACTCGCTGAAGTATAGTTATGGAGCAGATGCTGAAGTCGACTGGAGACTCGCTGAAGTATAGTTAGGGAGCAGATGCTGAAGTCGACTGGAGACTCGGTGAAGTATAGTTAGGGAGCAAGTGTGGCAAATGGCATCAAATGGCAAGCGTAATGAAAGCGAACGAAACTGCGCTACTCATTATGTGCTTCACGGATCATTTATCAGTTCAGACCAGCAACATCTGTGCAGCGCAAGCCGATCTCCATCAAGCGACACTGTTACTACACAACACTAAGAGATCCAGTGAAGATAACATTTGAATTTGCCACTGAAGTAATAACACTGCGAGATGAAGCATTTGCATTTCTCCGTTATTAACCGTAGATCTCTATAAGATCAAACAGCGCTGACGTGGAAACCAGGAGAAACATTGTGCCGTGAATGAACTAGTAATACTTTACGTCCACAGACCAGCAACATTCATCATGGATTTAATATAGTAAGAGGCGTCGCACCCGTGGGGGATGTGGGCGTTTTAACACCCACACTTTTCCCGGTGAGAGTGTTCAACACCAGCACTTTTTCCTGCAGTTTTTCCGCAGTTTTGCACAACCGCATTACTACAGTCGCTCCTCCGTTTCTCTGGCGTTCTGTGTGTGCGCTCGCTGCGGCTGCCTCCTCTCAAACATGACACCTACTTTGAGTGTGACCGGCTGATGATTGGCTGTTCTGCCTTAAGTCCCGCCTCTCTTGATGCATTAGATATATCGGTCAGCTCGTGCTGAGGAGGCGGGAACTTATGGTTATTTACATCTCCCTTTTCCAGGTACTTTGAATGAGTGTTTATGGTTTTGAGGTTTTTAAATAAGCTTGATATGTGTTTGGGAATATGTTATGTTTATGTTTTGTTGACATGTCGATTGTTTTCGTTATTATATTTCATATTTTTTGGTTATACAGCACAAGACTTAAATAAGTAACGTAATAGGCATTATGTTTAAATATATAAAATAATAAAATATAATGTAACGTAGACTGAGAATCTATATCATATCTAAAAAGATGTTTGAGCCCTCTTTAGGTAGGCTACAAGTCAATGCTTTTTTGTTGTTCAATGTGCACAGGTCATGGGTCGAAGCCAGTTCATTTTGAGCTCTCAATGTGTACCAGATTGATGCATTTAACCTTAAAATGTACAAAATTTTCTTACGGGGGAACATGCCCCCGAACCCCCCTAGAGGGACAGGGGTCCACTCAAAATGCCCAAATTTAAATGACACATCCATCCCCGGACTTTAAAAAAGCTTGCTACGCCACTGTCACTAACTGTAATCAGTTTGGCTGGAATAGTGAAATGCTTTCAAGTACTTGTTCACACATCTTTTTCCAGCACTTCAAAACTCAAATATTATACAAATAAATATATTTTTTGTTATTTTTAATGTGATGACAAAAGCATTATTTGTTCATCCTTCAAAATGACCCCCATTTATAAACCTGAAAGTTTCAAGATGTAGGACAACTCACACTTATTTAAAAAATAGTTTTTCTTTTAACAAATAGGAAATTTCTCAGGCATTTCTTTCTTTCTGCTGTATCGAAAACGTACCGAACCGTGACTTTAAACCCGAGGTACGTACCGAACCGTGATTTTCCATTACACCCCTAATAGTTAGGGACCGGATGCTGTAGTGGACTGGAGACTCACTGGAGTATAGTTAGGGAGCGGATGTGTGATGTGTGAATGTAGCTAACATATAAGTTATACTAGAACAGTTAGTTTTAGGGAGACAAATCTAAAATAGTTAGGTTTGAGGATAGAAAATCCATCACAGTCCATAAATCATTTAATAATAATAATACTAATATAATGTTCTATTTTTTTATCTTCCATCTAATTATATGAGAAATATTTCAAGCCTTTAATTTAAGTAGAAAGCTACTAAATCATTGATTGACTCTTCTGAAACCACTTAGTTTGTTCCATTCAATTGTGTCGTATTAATATTCTAGTCTCATCTCTCAAATTCCAGAGATCCAGGTGGAGTTCCACTACACACGCCTGCCAAACACTGAATATGAGAAGACAAGCAGCAATTTAACAATGTCACCTCTAAAACTGACTCTAACTAAATGTATGACGTTGCTTCAAGGGCTGGTGTATTATAAGTGAATTATAAATGCGTGTATTTATTAGACTTCTCCCCTTTTCTACCAGTCTGCCAAATATTTGAAAGTGCATTACTCAAGGCGTAAAAAACCTATATCAATATGATCTCCTGCATGTGTGTTACTGATTTGGTGTTACTTATTGAGGTCAAAACTTCACTCATATCCACAATTAAACATAGTAAACAAAAGAGAAATGATTAGTGAAGCTTTTAACGCACCTGGAGAGATTCCATATAAGAGCAATATTGTCTTTTCCTCCTGAAACAAAATGACTGCTGTCATCAGTGAAATGGATGCAGCTCAGGTCCTGATAGTGTCGACTCAAAATAGCCAGCAAATTTCCTGTTGACACCTATTAGGAAGTATTAAATGTTAAAGGTAATGATAAAATATTAATAAACTTAATATGCAGAGACAAGTGTAACTGTCACTAGTCACAAGACTGAATGACAAATTAACGTGTCCACAATGAAGAATAGGACAATGTGCCAAGTTCATAGAAATGTACTCTGACTATTTGCATTCATGTTGGTTTCATATGGTTTAAAAAACAATTAATGTGGAGTAAGTAACCATCAAGTAAAAAGTCCATATTTTCCTCAAGCCTTAAATATATGTGAGTGCACACAACTTAATCATCAATTCCAAAATAGTTTTTATATTTAAGGTAAACTTCTTTTTTTTTTACAACCTGAACATGTCTTGATATTTGATATTTTAAAAGACTCAGTGACCTTGACGCACACAATCACAGTTTTATTATGATATCAGTTGCACCACCCTGACATTTGTTCAAAAATATTATGTGATTTTTTAAATAAATTAACTGAATGAGAATCATGTCAAAAAGTAAAATTATGTTATATTCTTTGATAACCAAACAAATATCCTCACCTCCCACAGGTATATAGCTTCAGCAATGCCTGCCAGTACATAGAGGCCATTAGGAGATGCACAGAGACACGTAACAATCCCAGGACACACAATCTTCTGTTGAAGCTGGTCCTGAAAAGTAATGATGTGCAGAATCAAAAAGTTATCAGCTTTGTTCAGGGCATTTAAAAGAGTTGTTGCAATATGTTCAATATGAAATTAACAAGCAATGACTGACTAATGACCATCATAGATTGTCATAGATTTAAAGTCACAGCCATTGAAAATGATTAATTAACATGTCAAACAGAAGTACTTGTTGTATTTAAAAAAAAACCTGGGTCACAATACCATCATCTATATAAACATCTGGTGGCAATGATAACCTAATACACAGATGTTCTATGACAATTCATTCAATATTTAAGCTACTAATTGTAATATGAACTGATATGCGTTAATAATACTTATTAAAAAATAGAAAAACTGGACTAACTGGATATTAGCAGTGATGACTGCACTGTGTCTATTCACCTGACAAATGACATTGATTTTTGTATATTCTGTTTATGTAAAAAGGAAAGTTTATACTTTGTCACATTTTTTAAATTTTCTTTTTTTTACATTTACATTTTTATATTTATCCATTTAGCTGACGCTTTTGTCCAAAGCGACTTACAATTGCTATATATGTCAGAGGTTGCACGCCTCTGGAGCAACTGTCTTGTTCAGGGACACATTGTTTTTTTTCGCAGTGGATTCGAACCCAGGTCTCTCACACCAAAGGCATGTGTCTTATCCATCATCACCACCCCTGTTTATTTATTTTTTTTATTTCAAAGCCTTTCATGTCATTTATTTTAATAGGCTCAGAAAATGCATGTTGGTGTATCCAAACAGTCAATGTTTTATTGTATCCGTCTTTGTAACAGTAGCATTTGACCGGTCATGCCGACCTAACTTAGTTTAGGTATAGGAGTGTATGAGGATGTAAGTTTCCTGCATTGTTGTCAAACCAATTCTTCCGTTATGACCAAAGATAGCTGTGATAATTTTCTACAAGTGGTAAAAATTTAGCATGATCATCTCACAGTGTGTTTGCTGCTATGACATAGGCTACTACTGAAAAGCCAATAAAAAAGCAATATGACAAGATCCATATTCTCCTCTTTCGCTTTTACCACTGGCACATGATGAAGATGTTGTATACTTCTATAGGAACTTGCAAGGTATCCTATGATTCAATAGTGTCATCATCCCACAGTTTACATACGTTATACCCAAGTTTATTAGATCCATGTGATGTCTCAGTCTGAAGCAGGTATTAAAGTGACGGCAGCCTGATATTCATGCTGCTCTCTGTTTTTTAAATGTTAATCAAACAACAAGACAGAAAACATGTCTCACTGCTCTGGACTAGAAAACTTTTGTAGCTTCATTAAAGGTGCATTGCGCAAGTCTCTGAGTTTTTGCAGAACTATGCCCCCTCTGGCAACAAGCGAAACTGCAACCAGAGCTGTGCACGCTCATGGACCACATGCTCACTTGCACGAGCTGTTCATAACCAAAGGAGCATCAGCCGCACAGATCTTTTGTTACAGTCATAGTTAGTGTTGGACGGTGCACCGATACTTCAAAAGTCTCGCGATACTCGGAAATGAAAAACCTCACGATACCTAAATTTATTAGTATCGATACTTTTATGAATGACTGCGTTCCAGATTTGTAAGAGACGTATTTCATGTTGGTGTGTGCAACGCACGCTTCCTGCCCCTCCCTAATAGACGTCTGTGTTTTTTTCTCCACACGCACAGAGCAAAGAAGCTGCAGCTGTCATAACAGCGAGATGGCTGCATGCGCGAGCATGAGTGATACTGTGGCCGCCGGTCAGTAGCGGAGTGGCAATCCAGAGAGTCAGGACTCTTCCCGGTGGGCCGGTAGTGTTTCAGGGCCGCGAGGGCCTGTCTGATAGTTATACTTTGCAAGTTCTTAGCAACACCATCTGGTGGTCTGTACATAGCCTCTGCAATGATGATAGATTGAAGCGCGTCAGAGTGAAGATGGTGTGCGACTGCGTCAGCCGCAATAGGCACTGTATCCATGCTAGGGCTGGGCGATATGGCGATATATATCGTTACCGCGATAGAAAACGTCAGTCGTAACAGATTTTTTTATTCCGTGTATACCTCAAAATGCAAATAAGGGGGCGTGGTTAACTTCCGTGCAGCGCGCGTAAGACTGATGCTGAGATTTGTCAAAGAAACATGGAGAAAGCAGATCAAGAGGATCCACAAAGGAATTACATTTTCTAAAGGATTGTTGTTAACGTGATATGTTCGGGGGGGAAGGCAGCCGTCAACTTGAGCAGAGCAGCAGCACCCAGGCTACAGTTTAGAGGAGTGCACATTTGCAACGGGGAAAGCATGAAATTACTTGATAACAACATTTCATAGGCTATATCAATATCATTACGAGAAAAAACCTTAAATAATGTATAGTTATCCGCATCTTTCCTTCTCTTATGTATAGTTACTTTTTAAACATGAAAATCACATTCAGCATGAATGAACATCCTGCTTGTTAAAACGAATGTATAATCCTGTTTCTGAGGCAAAATTACTAAATATGCAGCGCGAGTTATATATTTTTTAACTCCAAACAATTGCCTACTGAACCAGTTGATAAAATCTTCCTTTGATTCGATCCGTGATTACAACTTCACTCTCAAATTAATCGATCGCATTTTGTTGATGTAAAAGACGCGCGCGTGCACATGCACTGAGAGGGAGCGCTCGATGTTCGACGCACTCTTATAAGGTGTGTATAATTTAAACTACTTAGTCAACACTAACAGTAGCTGCGGTTTGGTTTTCATATTGCTGCTCTCCTTCTTGTCACTTCTGAACTGACGGGTTGCCAGATATAACAAAAAGAGCAAAACAAGCCCGTTAAAACAACAGTGTGTGCAGTCTCCGGTGGTGCAGGAATACCCTTCTCCGTTAAAAACGCAGTATAATAAGCACATGTGGTAAAAAAAATATTATTATATTATATATATATTATTATTATATTATAAACTGATTGATGAAGTAAAGCAATGCATGAGATTGAAAAATTATTTAAAGTTGAAATGCACCTATGGGTTGTATTTAAAGTCCCCATGACCGGAAGTTGCAAACGATTTTTCTCCAGTGCTGTGACGTATTTCCAAGTGAAACGGAATATTGAACAGAGGGTGGGGTTTTACTCTAGCGCTCCTCCTCTCCATCTCTCGCTCATAGCAAACTAACGGTTTGAGGGGAGTGGTTAAGCGTTTCCCCACCCAAACTGTGAAACCTACGTCATCAGAAAAAGAAACCGTTCCAGACCGGAAGTAACTTTTCAGATTTTGATTAAAGATTACTAAGGTAAAACATTTTTTTAATATATATTCACTTGCACGGATTAATTGTTCACCACAAGACTAGTAATATGCGCTAACAAAGTAAATAGGTTCAATTTTGATTTCACGGGGACTTTAATATCAATCTGTTGTGGGAAGTTCATCTAAAAGTTTATGAGTGTTTTTTGTTTACTATATTTTGATATAAAAATAGCTTACCAAATAAATAATTTGCCAAATAAAATAAAAATAAAACAAGGTGACATACTTTTCATTTCTAAAGTATTTGGGTTTATTTATTATACAAAGCCCTTTTTGTCGATTTTTTTTTTTTTTTTTTTTTTTGAAGATAACTATATACATAACTATATCGTGAAATATATCGTTACCGTGAAATAAAATTAGTCATATCGTGAAACACAATTTTGGTCATATCGCCCACCCCTAATCCATGCAACTGATATTAGCGAAAAAGAGCGCTCCGCTTGATTTAAAAAACAACAGATTTTAGCGCTAGATCTCTTATTTAGCAAGTTGCTAAAATAAAGCATACAAAACATCAGCTAAAATGATCTAAAGGCTATATGATTATAATCAGAGCATGTGCATGTTTGTCAGTGATTTATTTATATTAGGTCATTACAGCATAAAGAGCACAGACCTAGGTAAAGGAGGTGCATGTGATACGCCTTGTCAGAAACATTTTTCCTTTTCAAGAAAAGTATCGAAATCGCAATTCTTGACTTGGTATCGGTTTTGAAACAATAATTTTGGTATTGTGACACAAGTCATAATTTCATTCTTTGTCGTACGTGGACTTTGCATTAAGGTTTGGAATGAACTACAAGCTGGTCTCTTTGAATCCATCTTCTACTTTTGTCGAAAGTTGACTGAAGTTTTGTCACTCGAGTTGTCTTCGCTGATACGGAGAATGGCAGCGAATACACACAAACCTGCCAGACATAGCCAGGTGAGCGTGAACATGCATGATGTCACGCCCAGTCTCAAATTCTGTCCCAAATCCCTCTTTTTTTACTCTATAGGATTATACACCTTATTCAGAGCAGCGCCATGACAGGTATGAAAGTGAGGCTGTGAGGGATAGACTTACCGTGTTTCCAATGGCATCCGCTGTAAAAAGCTGAATAAAACTGCTAGATACTTACAATTTTCCACAGCTTACATTGTCGGGAGTTTTTTGTCAACTGAAATTTCTTGGAAAGATATTTTTTCAGTGTTTCATGAGCAGAACAATCCGAAAAAACACATTAAATAACAGTACAGCCCATTGAAGAGATGCATGACTATCCCTCACAGCCTCGCTTTCATTCTCATTAAAAATCAAAGATGGCGCTGCCGTGAATAAGGCGTATAGAGGCAATTGAAGTGATCAAAGAAGGGCTCATTCAGCCCATTAGGCAATTGTTTAAGCATGTATGGGTTAGAAAAACGGGTATTTGTAACATGAAATGTTGCGCAATGCACCTTTAAGGATTAATCTATATTTAATTTATACAGTGAAGACTAATTAGTGTTATTTTACATTTGATTACTTTATTTAAATTTCTATAGCCTACCTAAAAACTACATAAACCTACCTGAAAGGTAGTATTTATTTAATTTGTATCTTTGTTCTAGTGTATTTATTTGAGCTATTGCTTGTAATTTGAATTTGTTATTTTTGTACTATATGTTTAAAAGCTAGTTAGGCTAGCAGTTTTAGCAGTGGTATCGAAATTGGAATAGGTCATCAAAAATGTAGGAGTCATTACTGCTTCTTTTAGCAGAAGGCCATTGGGATAATTTTGTCTGTGATTGGTTTAGTTTTGATTCGCTATTGGGCGGGTTTTTCTAGTTAAGACCTGGCAACCCAGCTTCATGTCAGCTGTTCACACTATTACACACACAACTCTTTTTAAAAATTACTCTGAAGAACACTTTTTCTGAACAGTTCTGCTTTTATTTATTGAGTGTAATACCAGTGATGTTTATTTAGTATATGCATCAGCTCTAACGTTACCCACCTTTCTCTGGATCTCCCACACGTTTATGAAGTTCTTGCAGAGTTGAGCTCCTAATATGTATTCTCCATTCAAGACTGTTAAAGACCTGGAGGAGGTGTTACCCCCGCGATAGGTTAAGAACTCTGCCCCGGAATTAGGGTCGAAAACTGCACAGTTAAACAGCTGACCCGCTGAATCTGCGGATAGAACTACCTCTGCGGGCGCAGACATGTTGGATTAGACAAAGCGCGACTATTTTGCACGGCGACGAGGGACGGGTCTGTGGAACGTCATTTCCGTTAAAGTAAGGGACTTCTTCTTCTTTTCGTTTCATGGCCGTTCACTCCTTTGGAGTATTACCGCCACCTACTGTATACCTTACGCACATGATTAATGAATCTGATTAGGAAGGGGAATAAAAAAGTACCATCTCATAGTATCACTCAGAGCTCGTGTATCAGCTGACGCTGCGTGTTCAGCTCCTCCAGCTTCTACACTGAGCTCCTCAAACCTCCAGGATGATCAGTTCTCTTCCTCAGGCTCTAGATCCTGATCTGGCCCTGTAAGCTCTAAAAAAGTTATCGATTCCTTAAATCTCTCTATCACTCAAACCCTTTCCCAATTAGGTCCATAATACTCACTGGCCTGTTCTTTATATTTCTAAAAAGACCCCTACGCTGATCTTCATATTTACTACACTTAAAAAACACATGTTCTACTGTTTCAATTATGCCACATTCATCACACATTCCATTTCCATGCTTTCCCATTAATGCCAGAGTTGATTTTAAGTAGGAGTTCATGAGAATTTTTTTAAGGATTTGTGTGTTGAGGAAAATGGAGCGTGCTACAAATAAAAATGTAGGCTAAATGTCAGTTTCAGGAGTCAAATAAGCCCCACTTTACTAAAAGCCACACACACGTCGGGTTAATTATTAGCTATTTTGTTGGAAAACGATCTCAATAGGTTGTACAATTAGGAATGATTTCATTGCATCTCTGTCTCAAATGTTCACGTTTTTTTTTTTTTTTTTTTTTTTTTTTTAGTGAAGGCAAAAAACAAGTGTATCACAAAACCAAACCTGCTTTTTGTCATGAAATGAGATGAGCTTCTATGAAGATATTTTTTGGTGCAAAACTACTAAAGGCCTGTGACAGTGGAATGTGTAGGCTAGTTAGGCTAGTTGTGTTACATGTGTAACAGTAAATTTGAAGTCACAAGAGAGAAATGTTTTAAGAGTTGCAAACTTGGTAGACTTTTTTTTTTATCTTCCACAAACACAACACAACAGTTACACTATCTCAAATTCTTCATTGCAGGTGCACAAATCCTATTCTCCAAATCACAAATTAAGAAACTCGTATGCTCACATTTTTGCTACTGTTGCTGCAGTGAATAATGCAAAACGCATTTGCACCTGCATCAAAAAATGTGAAGTCATAGAGAAATTTTGCTCATCTGCAAATCAGTATGTGAATTCATCCAATGAGAGTTGCAGTTTGCACACTTGTAGAAAATTTTCTTATAAATGTCTTGTATATTTTTCTAGCACAAACACAAGTAGGTGTACACAACTACAGCTGCTTGAATCTGCAGCGATGAATCTCAAGCTCTTTTTTTCGCTTACAAATTTCGCACGAATATTTTGTCCTTCATGACAACAGTGAGGGGGGTGAATTTTTTTTACAACTTATTCATTAAGGGCGTGGCCACTGGAGTGACAGGTGGATAGAGTGCCGAAGTTACGGCGTCACTTTATAGGCCAAAACGCGGATGTGAGTTAGAATTTTAACACTCACTTTTTTAGGGGATTATTTCATACAATTTAATACACGCATTATACTTGCAATAAAAAAAAACTATATTTTTTTAACCAAAACAAAATATATATATATTACAAAAAAACATCTAGTCTACCAAAGTTAGATTTGGAAACGTATACACCCAACTCAAACCGAAAAAAATATATGATGAAAAAATGTACTTTTATGGTGTCAAAACACTCTTTGTGTGACAGATTGAGAAACCAACTGATACTAAAAAACTGTTTGTAGAAATGTTTTTATTTTCTGAAACTGTCTAGCTCAAAGAGTACCATAGTTGAAGAATCACAGTAGCTACTAACACTTTCTCTTCTCTTCTCTTCTATTTAAAAAAACTGCACTAAAGTTAAACTGAGAAGGGTTAGCACTTACGTATTGTTGTCCTACTGTTAGTTTAACTGATTTTTAAATCGTTTGTATCGTTCGTTTCATTTGTAAATCGCTTTGGATAAAAGCATCTGCTAAATGAATAAATGTAAAAGTAAAATGTAACTTATTTATTGCTAAGCTCTTCTGATACCTTTCCTTAAGCTTTACAAATGTGTCATCTCTGGCAATAATCTCTGGGAAATAACTCAGTGTCCAAATAAACATTTTGCACTGACGTTTCACTTTGTCGTGTTCTTTCTTTGACCTTATGTGTTGCTCTGTGTGCCTGGATGATACACAATGATGATCATTGATACAAATGCATGATCTATTTTGTTGCACAACCAAACACTCATTCAACATTTTTAATAGTCATAAATTCCAAATTCCAACTGGCCTTCAATTATAGGCACTTCTGACTTGAACTCTTGAAAAATGAAACCTTTAAAATTTGTTGGATCATGTAAAAACATGACATTCTGGCATTTTCATCAATTAAGATTTGCATGACAAAAGTTTGAAATCACTATGATTTAAGAAATGTTATATTTTTTATAGCTGCAGGCAAGGTCAATTTCCACACTTCGTTAAGCAGCACAACCATTTCCAACTGTGATAATAATAAGAAATGTTTCTTGAGCAGTAAATAAAAAGACTGATTTCAAAGGGTCATGTGAAACTGAAATCTGAGCTCTGCCATCACAATAATTTTTGTTTAAACATTAAAATAGAAAACCGTTGATAAAAATATTTCACAATATTACTGGTACCATCTTAGAACCTTACTAATACCAAACATTTGAACAGTAGTACACACCTTGCAATCAAAACATTAAAAATAATTTTGTTACATTATTTTGCCATTATGTTTGTAAATATCTCTTTTAGAACATCAAATTGGTGGCTTATTATATTTTTCCTCATTTACAGTTACCTTGTTGTATCAAATGTAATTGATTCACTTTTGTCCATACAATTTTGTTAAATCCAAATTGTACATGTATTAAAGCAAAACATGCATGATGCTTGTGTTGGGTCTTAAATGATTTGGCTTATTTAAATGACAATGACAATAAAGAACAATCACACTAGGATACAGCCACAGTTTATTAAAAGCCACAGCTGTACTTTATATTGGCCTACAAATTTACAAATTTATAACAACATTATGCTTATCGAAACAATACATAATTGTAGTTTAAGTTCACACTGAAACTTAATGAACCTTTTTTTTTTAAATAATCCATCAAAACTGCTGAGAAATGAGGAGCGTGAACTAGAATGAGCAGTGGCATATGCATGCCTGGGAAACTAATTAATATTAATGTTCGCTCCGCCCACTGCCTCTACAGATGCCCAGCTCACTTTTGCACCACATTTCACAGTGCACTTGGTGTAAAAGGGAGAGTGTGCGAAAATCGTCACTTGGAAGCGAAAAACAGAGCTTGAGATTCATCGCAGCAGATTCAAGCAGCTGTAGTTGTGTACTTGTGTTTGTGCTAGAAAAATATACAAGACATTTGTGAGAAAATATTCTACAAGTGTGCAACTCTCACTGGATGAATTCACATACTGATTTGCAGATGAGCAAAATTTATTTGTGACTTCACAATTTTTGATGCAGGTGAAAATGCGTTTTGCACCATATTCACTGCAGCAATAGTAGCAAAAATGTTTCTTAATTTGTGATTTGTAGAATAGTATTTGTGCACCTCCCCCTGCTTCCCCTGCTACTCTTGTGTTGTGGTTTGTGGTGATGAGTAGCCTAGTTCTCACTCGATCTGCCCCAGAAAGACACGCGAGTAGATAAAGATTAACCCCTCCATCATGTGTCAATAGTAGTAGATGATTTCCACTCCAACAATTGTTAAGGTGAACTCTGGGAACAAAGATCTTCTTGAACTGTCCATGTATTCACATTTCCTATGAGTGAGAACCTTTCCGAAAACAAGAATGGGGATGGGAGTGGCTGTGCTCCAGTCTGACTGAAAGTATGTTTGCCTCTCACTTTTGTCTTTCATGTCTGATATTATCAGTGTGAACGGCACAAATACTGTACATCACAGCAGGCAGAGGAAATGATCTTGAGATTAGCTTTACGGAAGTAGCATAAATTTTAGAACATTGTGATGGTGTAAGTTATCAGAGATGTGACCCAGGCCAGGCACTTTGTGACTAAATCACCATTAAAAAGGAACTGCTCTTTTTTATGTAGTTTTAACTGACTACATCCATCTGATTTAAAAAGTCAAATACTAAATGAAATTTAAATAGATAACATTTCAAATTTAATGACATGCGAAGTTGCGACTCAACTCTACATAATCAAAGAAGACATGATAGCCTACTTGACAGACTTTGCAGACTGATCTCATGAAGTAGCGTGTGTATGACACGCCAATTCGTATTTCCATTTTTGGCGTGCTATCAAGATGCATAATCGCCTTTCAGCGTGTTTATGAACGCCGTTAACTTAACGTTATATAAATATATGACTTACCTCAACCCCGTCCCTAAACCTAACCGTCACTGGGGTTAATGGCATTTATGACTGTTCCCTTACCATCCTAGGTAAAAAAAAAAGATATGACTTACCTCAACCCCATCCCTAAACTTAACCATCACTGGGGTTAATGGCATTTATTATGACTGGAGATTTGACTGCGTGTACAGACACGCGGAATGACGCGGACGTTAATGGCGTAGACATACGCATACACGCGGATACATGCGGATAGCTCAAAATGCGTAGAGATAACACGCCACCTGACTCGAAAGTGGCGTATATGTTTACGCAAAAGTCATGATGTCATGTTGGACTTTGACACCAATGTCTCAAGACTTAACTCTGTCTTGAGCTCTTTGACTTGGAATGTTATTATGGCCTACCTTCTCAAACCAAAGATCAGAGTGTAGGCTGATTTTAATAACTTAAAAAGTATTAACATAAATCGTGGTGACCCAACCAGAATCCAATGCCCAATGACGTATAGTTTCCCAGACTCCCCAGCAAACAAATTTAGGTTCTGGGAATGTTCTGGGAACGTTAGTTTTTGGTTCCCAGAACGTTCCTAGAACTTTCCCTTAAGGTTAAGGGAACGTTCCTGGAACATTCTCCTTACGTTATAAAAATGGAACCAAAAAAATAACCTACATGGAACGTTCCTATAACATTCTTGTTTGGTTCCCAAAAAATTAACCTCATGGGATCATTCGGGAACATTAGGGGACCGTTCTGTGTTAATTTGGCCACTGAAAGGTATGATCGCACTTGTATGATTAGTGCTCCCTGCTGCCGTATTCCAACCATCCTGCTGGCTCGCTGCTCCTCTACTGCTGCCCGCACCTCTTGCTGCACCAGAGATCTCCTGTCCATCCCCTGTGCCTTGTTATAGCGAGATCCTAGAGGTAGATCCTTTTCCTATTTAGCACCAAAACTCTGGAAAAAATCTTCCTAACATTGTCCGGGAAGCAGGCACAATCTGTCAGTTCAAATCTAGACTGAAAACACATCTCTTTGGCCAATACATTTGCCCAGTCCAAGAAATGAACGATTGCAGATTCATACCGCATTGCAATTGGAATACAAACAGAAACAATAACAGAAACAAAAAAAACAACAATAGAAGGTGGGCAGTTGAAGCAAAGGTCAGATGCAAAAGACTAATGGTATGTAAGGAAACATTATGACTGTAATACAGAGTTATGGAAAATGTTTAAGAAAAACACATCATGACTGATAAAAACATATCATGACTGTTTAAAGGTACTATATGCGGGATTTTTCGCCACCAGTGGTTGCTAACCTCTTACAATAACAAAGATGTATAATCGTATACTCACCTAAACGATTATTAGGAACACCATACTAATACTGTGTTTGACCCCCTTTCGCCATCAGAACTGCCTTAATTCAATGTGGCATTGATTCAACAAGGTGCTGAAAGCATTCTTTAGAAATGTTGGCCGATATTGATAGGATAGCATCTTGCAGTTGATGAAGATTTGTGGCATGCACATCCAGGGCACGAAGCTCCTGTTCCACCACATCCCAAAGATGCTCTATTGGGTTGAGATCTGGTGACTGTGGGCACCATTTTAGTAAAGTGAACTCATTGTCATGTTCAAGAATTCAATTTGAAATGATTCGAACTTTGTGGTGATGTGGTAGTCCACGGGTATCATTACACACTGTGGCCAGCACATATCGGCATGTGCATCGAAAGTCAAAGTAGGTTCAATAATGGGGATCTCCAGAAGCATAACAGCTGCCGTGTGGACCATCTGAATGTGTCAACAGAAATCCAGACTCATCAGACCAGGCAACATTTTTCCAGTCTTCAACTGTCCAATTTTGGTGAATTTTGGCTCTTGCAAATTGTAGCCTCTTTTTCCTATTTGCAGTGAACATGAGTGTTACCAGGTGGGGTCTTCTGCTGCCCATCCGCCTCAAGGTTGCGCGTGTTGTGGCTTCAAAAATGCTTTGCTGCATACCTCGGCTGTAAGGAGTGGTTATTTCAGTCAAAGTTGCTCTATCAGCTAGAAATCAGGCAGCCCATTCTCCTCTGACCTCTAGCATCAACAAGGCATGTTCGCCCACAGGACTGCCACATACTGGATGTTTTCCCTTTTCACACCATTCTTTGTAAACCCTGGAAATGGTTCTGCGTGAAACGAGCAGATTGTGAAATACTCAGACCGGCCCGTCTGGCCCCCACAAAATTCCTACGCTCAACGCCAGCGCTGTTTCACTTGCTCTAACAGTTACTATCACACTAAACAACATTTGAGTGTGCTGAATGTTGTTAGTTAGGTTTTGTGTTGGCTGTATGAGACTAAGTAAGCTAGATCAACATTAGAATAGCGATATTCTAATTGGTCTAAAATTTCATCATGTTGAACTAAATACCATTAGTTTTATGAACATTTGCTCACCTGTCTAATAAAGTACATGCAACACTCGCGTCTCTATCAAGTCGAAGTTAGTCGCGGATGTGGAGCTATTGGCATCTCGAAAAATGTTGATCTTTGTTTGAGTCCTCTTTTTGTCTCAAAGTCTGCTTGTCCATAATTTATGAACAAAACAACAACAGCTTGAGCGTCCTGCTAGGCATAACGGGCATAACCCGCTTGTCCACGTCTGTCTCCATGGTTACTATGGCAGTACGAGGTCAAACCTGGCAGAAACTGGGGGTAACGCTGATATGACGGCATTGACTGGCGACTCCTCACCCCTGCTCACACGCCCCGTTTCTTTGGTTAAAACCGCAATTTTCTCACGATTTACAAATAGTCTGAAACATTTGGGATATTGTAAGTAATCAACTAAACAAAATATATAACATTGGCCTATAGTGGTTTTTGGATATTTTTCTGCAAAAATCACAATAAAAAACATATTGTGCCTTTAAACAAATGTGTTTTGAGTTTAGACTTAAACTCATGCAGCGTGATTGTTGTCCTAAGTGTCAGGGGAAGAGAGTATCATAGCTTAGGGACTATAACGGAGGAAATAGGTGAAAGATGAAATCTTGGCTCACAGAGGAGTTTACAGCCAGAAGATCGGAGAGGTCGAGGGGGGAAATAAGGAGAAAGTAAGTCAGAGAGATTGGAAGGAGCAAGACCATTGAGTGACTTGAAGGTAAGCAGAAGAATTATGTAAGTAATATGAGAAGACAAGTGTAGCCAGGGAAGGTTGAACAGAATTGGAGTGATATGAGCAGATTGTTTAGTGTAAATTAGAAATCTTGCAGCAAAACTTTGAATATATTGCAAACGTGATATAGAGTGTGCTGGTAGTCCAGAAAAAAAGAACATTACAGTAGTCGAGCCGAGATGTGATAAACGCATATACCAGCGATGACAGTGGCTGATGAAATAATTGATGTATTTTCAAGGTCAAGTGCGGAAGCATTTGTTATATTTTAGAGATGGTGGACCAGTAATTAAGATTTCTGTTTTAGTCAGATTCAAACTGAGAAAATTGCAGTTTAGCCAGGTATTTCATTCATTAATCCATGATGATAGTGATGTAGTCTGGTGAATAAAGTCCAATCGGCAAGCATTATGTCCAACACCACCGACACCTTCTGAGTGGACATTTACAATTACGGGCTAAATGGCCCTGCTGACCACAATCAAAACACTCTCTGTCATCTGGTGAATTTGTTTCAAGCCTCAACTACAGCATCAGACACCTTGCCTATAGTTTGAACTCTGTGAGCTTGCAAACGACTCCAACTTACTGCACACCCTTGAAGCAGTGTGTCCCAATCAGGAATTTAAACAGCCACTGATACAGTAAGCAGTTCTCAGTATTCTTTTTACAGTCCAAAAGTGGCGGATTCAATCACAATAGCCAAATCATAATCGTCATCATTATCATTGGCAGAACATTAATTTTCATAAGGTGTACTGAAACATTCAACATGTTTGAAGTTGTTTTCACAAAGTATCTGTTTACTTTAGTCACACTGTCCTGATCCCCGATCTATAATTTCCTTTATTTGCTTTTTTTAAAGCACAGTTATATATAAATAGTCCTTCCTGTCAGACCTGAGGGGCCATCATGTGCTTGTCCGCACAGACAACACTTCCAAACCAATTTAATCTGTTCATCATATAAAGCAGGGGTTCTCAACTCCAGTCCTCACGACCCACTGCTCTGCATATTGTGTATGTCTCCCTGAGACATCTGAATCAGGTGTGTTAAATAAGGGAGACATACACAATATGCAGAGCAGTGGGTCGTGAGGACTGGAGTTGAGAACCCCTGCTTTATATGATGAACAGATTAAATTGATTTGGAAGTGTTGTCTGTGCGGAAAAGCACATGATGGCCCCTCAGGTCTGACAGGAAGTATTTGATAGCCCGAAACACTGCCATCATCTCCAGTTGGTTTATATGCTAAGACTGCTGATGGTCCTGCCATAGACCTGTCGCCGAGCGGCCACTCATGACCGCCCCCCAGGCTGTAAGGGAAGCATCCATCGAAAGCGTGACACGTCGACAAGGAACCCCCAAAACTGGGCCCTGGGCGAGGAACCAAGGTTTTTTCCACATGACCAAGGCATGTAAGCATTGCCGCGTAACCTTGATCATGCGAAACGGATTTCTCCTCGGAGAAAACCCCTTGGTCCTGAGCCACCACTGCAGGGGTCTCATGTAGAAAAGGCCAAGAGTAATTACGTTGGACGCAGCTGCCATGAGCCCCAACAGTCTCAGAAACTGTTTCACAGTGAGTGACTGACCTAGTTTCACATTCTTTATGGCTGTAAGGATCGCAGAAATAATTGCTGGAGACAATCTTGCTTGCATTGTTGTCGAATCCCACACTACCCCCAGATAAGTGGTCTTCTGTACTGAAAGGAGCACACTTTTCTTGGTGTTTAGCCGTAACCCCAACTTTTTCATATGTGACAGAACAACATCCCGATGTTGAACTGCCAACTGCTCTGACTAAGCTATAGGATCAACCAATCGTCAATATAATTTAGTATGCGAATTCCCTGGGATCTGAGAGGAGCCAGTGCTGCATCTACGCATTTCGTAAAAGTGCGGGGTGATAGACCTAGGCCGAACGGAAGGACCCGATATTGGTAAGCTTCGCCCCTGAAAGCAAACCTCAGGAACCTGCTGTGATGAGGATGGATGGATATGTGAAAATAAGCATCCTTCAAGTCTATTGTGACAAACCAGTCTTGAATCTGTGACACAATCTGTTTGAGTGTAAGCATTCTGAACTTGAGATTTTGAACTCTGCTGTTTAGCTGACGCAGATCTAGAATAGGACGCAACCCACCATCTTTCTTGGGAACAATGAAGTATCGGCTGTAAAACCCTGACTCTCTGCTAGTAGGAGGAACCCTTTCTATAGCCCCTTTTTGCATAAGCGTCATTACTTCCTGTTCCATAACTGGAGCCTGCTCGGGGACCACCACTGTGGGAAGAACCCCTAAAAACCTGGGCGGACGAGAACCGAACTGAATTCTGTAACCCTTTTTTAATCACATGCAGGACCCATTGAGAAATATCCGGTAGTAGTTTTCACGCTGCCATGAATTCCACTAAGGGGACCAGTCTCTCGAGACTGGCCTCGGGATTTTGTTGAATGGACATTTCGGTGCCCTGAAACGGCGAACCGACAGGGAATAAACCGAACTGACCATTCTACGACCCTCCTTGGAGGACCGTATGGGGACGCTGACACCTTGGTGCCCTGAAATGGTGAACCGACAGGGAACAACCGATGTGGCAGAGCTGCGATACTCCTCGGAGCATCGCCCCCCAGAGGGCGCCGAGGAGGAATGATTTCTTGAAACCATCCCTCCGCGGAGGGGACCACCCTCAGAAGTCTGACCCTCTGTGAGTCAGGACTTCTTCTTATTGCAGGCTTTCTTAGAGATGACAGTCCTCAGATCTTGCCTACCCCTAACTGACCTGGATTGCGACCGCCACACAAGCTCCGAAGATTGTGGAGGAGCCCAGGCGGCAACTCTTTGCCTTTGACGTGTTCTGTGTGAGGAGCTAGTACTCGGCTGAGGGTGCTCAGATTTAATAAAAGTTCTTCGACCAGCAGCCTCAGGAACATCAAAACGACGAGGAAGGATTTTTTGAAAAGCAGCTGACTGTTTTTTAGTCTCTTGAAATCGATCGACAACACAGTTGATAGCGTCGTCGAACAGACTTGATGGTGACATCGGTGCGTCTAGCAGAACAGATCTATCTTTTTCTTTATATTTATGAAAGATTCAACCATAGGTGGCGCTCCGTGGCCACCAGGGCTGCCATAGACCGGCCCACTGATTTGGCCGTCTTCTTAGTGGCACGGAGCGCTAGATCTGTTGCACGACGCAATTCTCGAATTCCGTCAGAACTCACTTCTTCACGTTCATCAATTTCCCTTAGCAGATCAGCCTGGTATGCCTGCAGTATGGTCATTGTGTGCAAGCATGACGCAGCCTGACCTGCTGCCGAGTATGCTTTACTCACCAGAGAGGATGTAGACTTTAATGGTCTGGTGGGTAACGTCGGGGCTTTTAATGATGACGATGACTCGGGAGAGAGATAACTCACAAGCGTCTCTTCTGCCCGAGGCATAGCCGCATAACCATGATCAGCAGCACCTAATAAGTTACTATAATTAGATGTCTGCGGGTTAAACACTCTGAAAGAGACAGGTTTATTCCACGATCTCGCCACCTCAGTGTGGAGATCGGGACAGAATGGTAAACCCCGACGTGGAGGCAGTGTTTTAGATGACAAAAATCTTTCATCAAGTAAACATCTTTTATTAGATACACTGTCACTTTCATCAGCTGGCCAGTCGATATTTAATCTAGCTACAGCCTGTGATAAAACCTCCAAAAGCTCCTCATCACAGGGGGTATGAGCTGGCGAATTTACATCATGATCCCCCAGATCAACGCTGACGACATCCAATTCCTCGGAACTGGATAGCGTCAGCACTGGTGCCTCAGCCCGGGAAGGAGAATCCGCAGAGCGGGCTCCTCCCTGGGCAGAGGCACTGGATCCAGCAGGTGAGGGCTGAGATAAGGCGGGGCCTGACTCAAGCCCCGCTACCAGATCCATTTGCGAACCCCAAGATGAAAGTCGATGCTGTGCCTCGGCGACAGCGGGACCCGCACCTCGGTGAACGCGGACCGAACCGTCCTTTTCAAAGAACGCCCGGCGGGAGCTGCACATTCTCATAGAAAGCTTCATACAATGCTCGTAGTCTCCTTCGAGAACTGACTGGGCATGCTCCACTCCCAAACAAGCCACACAAAGCTGATGCGTGTCCCCACTCGTGATGAAACGAGGGCAAGGAACAACACAACGCTTAAACTCTTGATTCGCCAATGATATATATATATATATATACTGTATATAGTGTGCTTGACAGACAACAATAAATAGACGGAGACAGAGTACAGAGATCGCTTGCTGAAGGCAACAGAAGCTGTAGCGGTCTGATCTGAAGGGTGCTATATAGTTTCCTGGTCAATGACGTCACCAGACGTCCTTACGCTCTCATTGGACTGATTGTACAGACGCTTCACGACGCAATCACGCAGAGCGTTCCCATCGCGTTTGACAATGCAGCTCGAAGTTCCCTTGAAAGGGAATCAAGTTTTACGAGAGAACGCAAATATCTTTGCGAGAGAACACAAAAGTTTTGCGAGAGAATCAAGTTTTGCAAGAGAACGCAAATATATTTGCGAGAGAACACAAAAGTTTTGCGAGAGAACACAAAAAGTTTTGCAAGAGAACGCAAATATCTTTGTGAGAGAACACAAAAGTTTTGCGAGAGAACCAAGTTTTGCGAGAGAATGCAAATATCTTTGCGAGAACACAAAAGTTTTGCGAGAGAACACAAGAAGTTTTGCGATAAAACCAAGTTTTGCAAGAGAACGCAAATTTGCGAGAAAACGCAAATATATTTGCGAAAGGACACAAAAGTTTTGCGAGAGAACCAAGTTTTGCAAGAGAACGCAAATATCTTTGCGAGAGAACACAAAAGTTTTGCGAGAGAACACAAAAGTTTTGCAAGAAAACACAAAAGTTTTGCGAGAGAACCAAGTTTTGCAAGAGAACGCAAATATCTTTGCGTGAGAACACAAAAGTTTTTGCGAGAGAACCAGGTTTTGCGAGGGAACACAAAGTTTCTTGGGGGAACACAATAGGTTTGTGAGCGAACGCAAAATATTAGAAAAATCCCATCCCAATTTTTTCCACCACCATGTCCCTTAGGGGCGTAGAAACCTTCATCTGCTTGTGTTTGAAGTTGAACACAATGAGATGTGAGAATATACCTGTCAAAAGCAAATGTGTTCTGCCCTTTCATTCAGGCTGTGTCGTTGCCCATAATCTGCTCTGTTGCTGTCAGGCGGTGAGATTATCACGGATGAACTGACTGACCACCAAGATCTGCTATTGTGTTATATTGTACATAACCTGTAGCTTTATTCGTGGAGCATAGAGCTAGCAAAACTAAGTTTGTGGTTTCGACACCACTGTTTTTTACTTTTTTATTGAACATTTAATCACATATTGTTTCTACACTTTTATTGTGATTTTGCCTTTGTTCTCAAAGTATTACAACTTTATTATCGTCGTAACACCACGACTTTGAATTTATTGTCAAAATATTACAATTTACAATCTTGCCGCTTTGTTTATAGAAGTAACCAGAGAAATGGATATTTCTGCTGATCCATAAGTGCCATCCAGAGATTGAATTTGCATTTTCAAGCACCTTTTTTTTGTTGTTCAGACCAATGCGAAGATCGGCTAATGTTTTTACACGGCTTACAAGCAGTGTTGTAAAGGTTAACTGGTGCATTGATAAGAAGCTAATGTGCTGTCAAAAAATGTAGAATGATAAGGTATCTTGAATATAAGATATAGCTAGTTTAATTGGTTTAAAGATTTAAGGTTTAAAATCCTGTACCTGTAATATATATATATAGTTAAAAAATAATTTAAAAATTTTTTTTAGCATGCATAACAATTGCAAAATTCATGTATTCTTTCTATATTTTTGTGTTTTGTTTTTTTTTCAAGTTATGATTCATAAAAATAGAAAACTAAAACCAGTGTGAAACAAATGTTAAAATGAGGAATAAGGAGGCCAACATGCTGAGATCACATGAACAGTCAAATATTACTCACTTTATATCTTTATCTTTATACCCAATTAAATAAAACATGATATTATTCAAAAAGTATAGCTTTCAGGGAAAAAAAAGCCTTAATTTCTAATTTCTATTTTTAATGACAATTTCTAATTTCAAGGAGAGCTGTATGATACAAAGTTACCATAGTTGAATGGTTGAGTTTGAAAGTAGATGGGGTTTTTTTATGGTTTGATTGAAAGTTGTTCTTCTGTGTGTGTGTGTGTGTGTGTGTGTGTGTGTGTGTGTGTGTGTGTGTGTGTGTGTGTGTGTGTGTGTGTGTGTGTGTGTGTGTGTGTGTGTGTGTGTGTGTGTGTGTGTGTGTGTGTGTGTGTGTGTGTGTGTGTGTGTGTGTGTGTGTGTGTGTGTGCGTGCGTGTGTGTGTGTGTGTGTGTGTGCGTGTGTGTGTGTGTGTGTGTGTGTGTTTTCACCCCCTCCCTCTCTAGTCAACATGCTCTGTGAGCTCTTTCATCAGATTTTGTTAAAAAGGTTGACACACAAAGCAATGATGATGGAAAGGTTACTCCCAATAAAGACTCTCTTTTATCAAGTCAAAATTAAAGAGTCAACATTGTAAATTTATTCAAAAATAGCTTTCCAAAAATCCTTGTAAATTCCTTGAGAAAAAAAAAAAAGAAGAAGAAGAAAAAAAAAGACAGTGGTAAAACAGTGTGATCAAATTTCCAAATAGCTTTTAACATCAATATCTCTTTGGCATATAAGCCTGGTTATTCCAAATAAAAAATAAATAAAAATCTGAAACATCTAAACGATAAAATCCATATATTTTTTTCCCTAATAAAAAATAACAAAAAAAAAAGTTACCACCAATGAAGTACAGCATACATTTGTTGAATAACATAAATGCATTTTCCATGTTGTTAACCAATATTTTTTTACATGGCACCAAAACATTTTTCCAACACAAATACCTTCATTGACTTCATCAATTATCATCAATTTTGCATCTTCACTTTGTATTCCAAATGTAGATTTAAATGTGCTTTAAGTCCAGGGTTACAAGTGCACCTGAGCAGTGTCCTCAGAACAGTGTTGCACCAAAACTTGTACCCAAATAATCCACCATCCAGCCTTCCTCTCGTCTCTGAGAATAAACCAGTCTCATTAACACACATGATGCGGTTTCATCATCAACAGACACAGCATAAATATTCCGAATATGACTCAATTAAACTTACATGGTACCAAAAGCAGACTGAGGCAAACAATCATGGCCAGTGTAAAACTACTTGTGGTGATTCCTTGGGCTCCGTTGCCATTGGGATCAACATGAACTTGATGCTCGTGGTGGTCCACGTCTTTGCACTTCATGCTGTGATCAAATCAAACAAAAACATTTCAGCAACAAAATGCGGTAGTTTAATCTCATCAGCACCAATAAATGTGCGGTAATGCAAGATTTTTCCAGGGTATTTTCACACCGCATGCTTTATATTCTGATTTAGACATTCAACATGCTTTAATAAAACAAGAACTCTTCCAAGAGTGATGAAATGGAGTTCTAAGCCATGGAAGGGATGCTGTATGACTTACAGTTGCTTCTGTAAATATTGCTTTGTGGTTTCGCAGGCCTGTGTCTGTCTCTCTGCGGCAGTTTGGAGCTGTTTAGAAGCGAGGCGAAAAGCCTCACAAGATGCCAACTCCTGGGCCTTCAGGGTTAAATTGTGCTCCAGGGCTTCAATCTGGTCTGAAACGATAATGGAAAAACTTGCTTCAGACATTACAACTCATAATGTTTTGTACTCAAATATTTTACAATGTTAGCTCTCCTTTTCAAACAATATGCCAAACATTCTTTGAGAAAAAAAAAAAACAGTCCATGTTTTGGCTTATAAGGCAATGTCTAGGCACGGTGTAACTTATCAGTTTGTTTCTTAAAGTGGCCTTGGTGATGTCAGAGCACTATTTCGGACTGTAGCTTGCTGGAGTTGTCCGCTTGCTGCTTTGTCTCAAATTTGACACTGGTGTAAAAATTTGGCCTTGGTGTGAAATGTTCTAGACATCACACCTATCCTGTTTTGTGAAACTGTCGTTTCCAAAGTCAACTAATCTTTTCCAGATAACCGCTTTATCAAGCGGGTATAAGGGCCGAGCAGGGTGATTTTTATCAGTGCAGTCTCCCTCGCTTTTGTATTCCCTGTTATTTCCATATCTCATGCATTCAGGAGTCGTTTCCTGCAGTTGTTTAGTAGGTCAGGAAATCCTTTAAAAATTAAACAATATTCTGGATTTGAAAATCTCAATATTAATTGTGATAAACAGGACTGTTCCCTGCTGAGAAAAACAACCTAAGTTGGTTTTATGGTCTTGACAAATTTGTAATGGTCCAAACTGGTTTGAGTTGATCTTGGTCTTGCTTATGGTGTTCTTAACTAGTTTAAGATGTTTTCCCAGCCTGGTCACTCTGGTTGTAGATAGTCCCACCCTGGTTTAGCTGGTCTAGATGTTGAACGAGTCAGGCCAAGTGGAGTTTTAGCTGGTTTTACTGGGTAGCCAACTGGTCTCCCAGTGTGACCACCTAAAAACCAGCCAAAACATCATTCTGGTTCATGCAGGCTGGGAGACCAGATAAAGCCAAATATACCAATAATATACCAAAATAATGATACAAGGAGCAGCAAAATCCTTTAAATTCTGTTATCCTGACACAATTGTATTGCACCTTTCAAACATTTGGGGCTTGTAAAGATTTTGTTTGTTTGTATAAAAGAAATTATTATTTTTATTCAGCAATGATTCATTTATTTTAATTGATCAAACGTGACATTGAAGACTTTTACATTTAGTTTTCAAATAAATTATGTTCTTTTAAACTTTCTATTCATTAAAAAAATGTTAAGCAGCACAACTTTTGTTCATTATTATGTTTCATGGTCAAATTTAGAAATGTATCTTGAGCACCAAATCTGCCATGTTTAGAATAATTTAGATTACTGTTGAAATTCAGCTTTGCCATCAATTACATTTTAAAACATATTAAAGTAGAAAGAGTTATATTTATAATATTTCATATATGACTTTTTTTACTGTCTTCTTAATCAAATAAATGCAGTCTGGCCAGCATAAGAGAATTTTACTGTATCTTACTTACCCCAAGCCTTAGATACAATATTGAAATTGACAAAGTTTCCTGCGAATATAATACATAAATGCTAATTTTAACCCCAACGTTTAAAATAATTAATTGGTTTGAGTAGAGCCAACTCAAATTATACAAATTAGTCCCATCAAATTAACTTTTAGAATTATTTAGAACTTTTGAGTTCACAAAACGGACACATTTTAGGTTAAATTGTTTCATCGTTTTGAATTTCATTAACTTGTTTCTTTTTATTTAAATAAACTTAAATTTAACTGAAACTGGGATTTCTATTTCCCAGCATGCTTTGCCATGACACTCAAAAGAGAGAGTAAATGCTAAAAATAAGTGTTATATAATGCTTTTTGTGACAGATTAAGTAGTTTAATGTTTTGTTATGCTAGTTTAGAAGAGTTTGCTCTTATGTTTTTTTTTTTTTTTTTATGGAGGTGGTGAGGATATTGCCATGTTACCAATTAGCTATGTAGTATGCATTTAATTAGCTGGTTAAAGCTAGCCAAGTTTCCACATCTAAAAGTATTTAAATTAAAATTATATGATCATTTTAAATTGTGCGTGAATAAGCTTACTCAAATATTTCAAGTTAAGAGCAATTAAAATGTATGAGTATAAAATAAAAAGCTGCAAGTTCTGCTTACTTAAATGTTACATTTATGAATTTCTGAAAAAGTGTATGTAACTGATAACCTCAAATTATTTGAGTTTTGAAAACTTATTCGGGTTTACAGTAGTAATCTGACCAAAAATAGAAGCATTTTCTTGAAATTATACCACTAGTTGGCGCTCTTCATGTTATAACAGCCAATGTAGAGAATTCCATCTCACAAAAACAAGTCCTGCTTATTTGCTGTCTCTTCCGAGTTTCTATGGTTACATGGGAAAATTCATCTAAGAATATCGTCAGAGGGAGAGAGCGCTCCTTTCATGGCTCCTCTGATGAGAGGGAAAACTCTGACTTGAATTTTCCTACCTTTCTGCAGGCTGATTTCTGTAGTGAGGTTTCCCTCGATGAGTTTGTATTCCTCAATCTTGCTCTCCAAGACAGTGATGTTTCCATTCAGAATGACCTGCGGAGAAACAAAAGGTTAATTAAAAACAAGTCCATAACCGGGGTGAGGTTTGGCCTTGGAGGTTCGCACTAAGACATAAAGGTGTGGCCGTCAGATCTCACGGGTGTGTGAGTGAACGCCACAACCTCCAAAGGTCAAAAACGGCATTTGACAAAACCAAGACAGAACCTCTTTTAATACAATACAACACCCTTAAATAAAAGAAAATGTATTTTTTTTTGGAAGAAACATAATAGGCCCAGAGACAATGTGAACACATTATCAGGAAAAAAAAAATTCCAGGAAGGGCTATGATTGATATCATGGTCCCTCATTGGTTTGATTTGTTAGATATTTGCATAACTGTTCAGATTTAACTTGACTTAAACTGTCCACGACTTCCCGTTGTGGCTCGTTATGCAAAACAAAACCTGTTTCATGTCTGAGTTTCATAAAAACTCCATGACCTGTTATCGTACTGAGGTTTAAGCTAGAAGAAACAGCTTATGAAGCTGAAACCAGAAGATGAACTCACATTTTCTTGCTGGCTGACATTCAAAGAGATATTCAGAATCTGTATTTGCTCTTTGTACTGGTCGATTTGCTTCTGTAGGGCAGTCTGGTTCCTCCATCCCTGTCTCACCAGCTCTTCAAGGGCTTTTCGGTCTTTGTTCCACACGACTTTTGCCCCTTCATGCCTCTCTGTTAGGGCTTGCATCTCCTTGCGACACTGACTGGCTCCTTTCATGTCAGGCGAGGTGGCCCAAACCACAATAATGACAAGCGAGATGATGGACCACAGGGCCAGGCAGGCGATCACAATGTTACGAGTAGTCTGAGAAGATTTGGAGCTTGCCATCCTGAGACACGCAGTCGCTTTCAGGCTGGAGATATCCGTAAAGAGTGAGCTGGTTGGTGTGAGCCCAGCGAAGACTCTCTGCTAGTGAAATGAAACTTTTAAAGCGTGGGTTTCCCCTCCAAGCTCAGCTCAGGAAAGGGGAGTGGCTCTGCTCCCGGTGATGGGACCTGCCGTCCAGTTCCTCAGCACTCCAAACACACAGCTTGCTGCAACGTGACATCAGATGGAGGTTATCCTCGCTTTTGGGAAAAACCAAAAGTCTCCTCCCTCCTGTTTTTACTGAAAGAGCGTGTTTCAGTTTCCATTCCCCTGTTCTTGGGAGTGTCTTGGCAGAGTGTGGTACCTTTTTTTTGTGTAAACATTTTTAAGAGGCTCTGTGCAGGAGCAACTCAGTGTTTCCTGAACTTTTGCCAAGCACATGTCCATGCCCCTTTCGGTCACACGAACACACACATAGAGCAGCTTTTAGAAGTTAAGTGGGTAGGACTTTATTTTATAATCCTGTTCCCTATGTACATATGTACTTATTATAGTCATTTCAATAACTGGGTAATAACTTTGAAATCTAACCTTAACCCATGTAGTTACCATGTTAGCAAATTTCTTAGGTAAGAACTCTGTAAGTACACATGAAATCATCCAATAATCTCTAGATAATATCTGTGGCTCACTTCTCTTTGTAAAGATATATATGGTAACACTTTACAATAAGGTTTCATTTTATGTACTAATAACATGAACTTACCATGAGCAATACATTTTTTACTGTATTTTTACTGTATACAAATACAACTGTTCATTGCTTGTTCCCATTCACAGTGCATTAACTAATGTTAACAAGTACAACTTGATTTTCATAATGTATTAGCAAATGTTGAAATTAACATTAACAAATTAATATGCAGTGTGCTGTAAGTGCAATTTATTGTATATATACTGTATGTGTGCGTGTGTTGCATCTTCATAGACTGCACATTTAAGCGTCTTCTGCTCATTAAAGAGCAGCAGTTTTGAGCAGTGTGTGCTGGTTTGAGTTAGAACAGACCTTCGAAATTCTGCTGGTCAATGTTTCCTGCGAGTGATGAGTCATCAGTTGGGGGGTGATTACATAATGCTGAAGGATGGCGGCTGTTTCCAAGGGGTACGGCCCCCCCTTGCATTGGATTCCTGTGTTGGAATTAACTTTTGCAAGATGCTGGTGCATTATGAAATAGATTGTGTCAGACTTGGGAAGATTAATAGCATCTGGTGGTTTTGCACTGTTCTGGTGGTGGAAGATAATTCATTGTGTTGTGTCATTTATCCATCCATTTTCCAAACCCCTTGTTATAGGAGGGTTGTGGTTGTACCTTATTTAATTTAGTGAAATAAATGTAAACATTTTATAATGTACTAACCATAGCCTCATATTTGACACAAATTCCTAAAGCCTTTTATATCTCTCAATCACTATTGCATTGAATTATAAAGGTTCAATAAATTGCTCCATTTAAAAAAATATATATGTATTTCATTTGTCTTTACAGGGTAAATATATCGAAAGTTGGCAGTCACCCAGCAGGTTTTCCACATTACTCGTATTCTTTATCAAGATCAACTGTTTGCCGTGAACCCAGCCAGAAATAACAACGCTCTCTGACAAGCATTTTGCACCAGCGCTCTGTCTCACTCACTAACCTAATGACTTTGTATTCCAACAGATCTCTAGATCTCCATTTGTGACTATTCTGGGCAGGAAATATCAGGTTCAGATTCCAGATTGAGAAACCAATCGTTACTTTTATGTACACACAGTCTTATTTAATGTTCTGTTAATAATTATGAACTGAGATGATGAGAAATACAACAACTGCTTCATTCACAGACAGCATCACAGACAGATAAGGCAGAAAGCATTTAACGGTTTTACACTAGGTTGTGTGTGTTTGTATCTCTCAGATCAACTAAAAAGTTCTTGAATTATACATTAATGAAATCATATTCATTTAGAGACTACATTCAAAATTTGTAATTTTAAAAATGAGTTTGTCACATTACAGTGAACTAAAATAAAGCTAAATTATGTGTAAGCCGGATCTAAAATGTTGTTGACATGAAATGATCCAGGCTTAATGTAAATTTGATGTTAACAACAACTGATGATAGTTGATATGTTGACAGCAACAAGGTCATGCTTGTTCACAGTTGAGAGAGTTGTGCGCACATCTCTGTGTGTGTGTGTGTGTGTGTACCTAACTATATTTTGGGGGCAATTTTTTACCCAGAAGTGACCAAAACATGACAAAGTCCCTTCAGGGTCATCCTCATTTATAAATCTTGTTCAATTATAAAATAAAGTAGTTTTTTTTTTTTAAATGTACAAATGCAGAAAGTTTGGCGTGAGGGGTGTAAGGGGAGAGAAAATATACAGTTTGTACAGTATAAAAACCATTAAGTCTATTGAGTGTCCCCATTTTGATAGCTAAGTAAATGTGTGTGTGGACAAACTCGTAGAAATCCAAACAAACACAAATATGCAGTTGATGTTGATCGCTTTGGTACTATAATAAACCGTTTCCTATACCGCCTTCAAAAGTTACATCTGAAAGTGCTTCACAAAATCTGAAAGTACATTCAGATATACAATACAAAAATGAAAACATGTTATCAAAAGTATTCAAAACGTAAAGAACACAATAGAGAGAAGTAGTCAAATAAATCAAACAATAGCTACCCGAAATACGTTTTGTGGGGGATTTAAAAATACTAAGAGATTTCGAACGGCAGAAAGTTCCATAGTTTTGGAGCAAAAGAAGAGAACGTATTATACCCATAAATCTTAAACGAGTTGGCGGGACAGTTAAAAGACCAGCTTCAGAGGAGTGGAGATCACACGTTGGTATGTAGAGGATTAAGAGTTCTGACAAATATGAGGAGCCAAACCACGCAAAGCCTTGCAAGATAATTTTAAAATCAACACGAAACCTTACAGGGAGCCAGTGTAAGGACTCCAAAATAGGAGTGATATGATCCTGGTCCTAGTCAAGATTCTGGTGGCAGAATGTTTAACAAACTGTAATTTGTTTCGAGTAGCTATTGAAACCTACAGTAGCCTAGATCATTGCAATAATCCATGCAAGGAAATACAAAATGTTAATTCCCTTTTCAGCCACTGGAAATTATAGCATAGTCTGGCAATGTTTCTAAGATGAAAACTTGACAGTATTCTGGACATGAGGATCAATGGTAAATTAGGATCAAATGTTAAATTATCACACCCAAATATTTTAATTTTGTTTGAAATTCTAAAACAGAGCCATCCACATTTAAAGTTATGACCCAGCTTTACGAAGTGGGGTGAACCAATGACCATAACCATATATATATATATATATATATATATATATATATATCAGAAATACATTCAGACAGAAAGGCAACTGCCACATTATTATCAGGTTTTGAATGTATGTAAATCTCGGTGTCATCTCCATAAAAATGAAAGACCATGTGATCTTAAAAGATGACCAAGTGGAAAAATGTAGAGGGCCCAAAATTGATCCCTGAGGAACGCCTGATTATTTCACAGCAGCCTCAGTCCTGCAACCATCTAAAGCAACAAACTGCTTTCGTTCTGAAAGGTAGGACTTAAACCGGGTTATTGCAGTATCAGAAACCCAACAAGTCATCAAAAAATTTTTGTTTTTTTCAAACATGTATTCACATGTTCAATTGATCAAGAATATACAAAATTAGATGTTAACTTTTTCACCACACCTTAACAGTGCGTCATCAAAGAAATATCTTTCATATTAAGGGGGGGGGGGGGGTTATAGACATCAAGGAATAGGCAAGTCACGGCAAGGCAAGTTTATTTACATAACACATTTCCAACGCATTCTCATCCTTTAACGTCATATAGAACGCTATATGACAAAGCGGCGCTATACTGCGCACATGGCACCCGTTATCGTTAATATAACACGCGCTGTGAGGGCTAAGTTTAGGTGTGGGGTAGGGTGTGCGTGTCATATTCACGCTAAAGGATTTATAACGTCTTGGGTTCGCGTGTTATATTAACGATAAAGGGTGCCATGTGCGTAGTCCTGCACCGTTTTTGCATATAGCGTTCTATATGACGTTAAAGGATGGGAACGGGCTGCACATTTCATACACAATGGTAATTCAAAGTGCTTTACATAGAAGAAATTAAAATAATCAAAAGAAATAAGAATAATCGAAACAGTTTAGAGTAAAAACAGCCCATTCTCACCCCCAAGGCGTCACCTAACTGAGGCACCCTTTAGATGACGCCCTAGGATTTCTTTCCTTTAGCGTCAGTTAGATGACGCCGTAGAATCGCGTCATTTAACTGACGCTAAAGGGCGCCTAAAACGTCAAATATTGAAGCATGGTCAAAGGTGACGCCTTGGGGTGAGAATGCGTTGAGTAAAAAATGTAATAAAATACCATACAAACAGTCAGAAAAATAGTGGCACAGTACTCATTCAGTAAATGCACAGATGCATTTTGAGTCTGGATTTGAATGTGACAATAGGAGCCCATCTGATCTCCTCTGGATGCTGGTTCCAGCGGCGGCTGGCATAGTAGCTAAAAGCAGACACACCGAGATTCCTGACTTGATTTTTAGTAATTAGACCCCTAGGCTGAAGGTATGCATTCACTTTGAGAACATCATCTTTGTTTCCAAATGCAATGACTTCAGTTTTGTCTTTGTTTAACTGAAGAATGTTTTGGCACATCCAAACGTTTAGTCCATGAATGCATTGGCACAGGGAGTCAATGGGGCTGTAGTCATTAGGCGATAGGGCTAAGTAGAGCTGTGTGTCGTCTGCGTAGCTGTGGTAAGCGATTTGGTCTGTCTGAGAATATTTCACTGGGAATCTGGCTTGGGGGGGTATTGACAGAAATATTCGATAAGAAAGTCTGTCTAGCTTTGCCTAGTTCCATATTGAAAGCATGTCCATGTTGTAGATTTTATAATGGACTACAAGTTTTGTCTTCCGCCACATGCACTCTGCTTTTCTGCATTGTCTTTTCATATTTTTCACTGAATAGGAAGAGCCCGTGGACAAGAGATCTGTCAGAGAAGTGGGCATGGGCACCAACAGAGAGGTCAGAAAACTGGGCATGGGCACCAACAGAGAGGTGGGCTTGGGATGATGGGGTCAAAGGGTTGGCCATCAGAGAGACGGAGGCAGAACTGTTGTCTCTAATGAAGTCTGGGCCATCATCGTTGATCACGTGGTGAACCGAGGCCTTAGATGGCAGAGGCTTCTAGACTTGATCCAAATCTAAAAAGATCAACTACCAATTCTATCATCCGAACTTTTCTCCAGAAAACTGGTAAGTGTGGAAAATATTATTTTTTTTTCAGAGGGTGATAATGCTTGAAGCTGACGTGAACCATGACAAGTACGTTTTTGTTGATGAAGTGAGCTTTAACATGGCCAAAACGTGAAGGAAACATCTCTATGTGCACAGCTGTCTTTGAAGATGGTGAGGACCAGTGTTGGGAAAGTTCACTTTCTACATGAACTATAGTTCAAAGTTCAGTTCACACATTTTAAAATGAACTAGTTCAGTACATAGTTCATACTTCAAAAAATTTGTTGCAAGCTTCTTTCTTTTTAATTATTGCCACAGCCCGTATACAACCACAGACAACATTTATTTTATCGACGGGCAAAGTTTGCACTGAAATGTAAGATTTTTCCCATCCTCACCGATCTTGTCTTAAAACCTGTTTAAATGATCATACGACGCCTCCTCGGTCGCTGCTTTTTCGGCGGCCGGCGCGGTGCGACACTGGTGGCTGGTGTTCCCAGATTGGGTGTTTTTTTCGCTACCTATTAAGGCCTGTTTACGTGTGTTTTAGTCGGGTTTTCGCATGGAAGGCTCTATAGAAATCTGGCACCCTACTGTACGAAGTTAAACTGAGAGAGCGTACGTTCACAGACACCAGAATGACTGAGTTCAAAGTACCGTTCATCAGGTAGTATGTTCAGTTCACGTTCGCCCAAAATATGAACGCATTCATGTGTTCATTGAACGCATTCAGGCACAACACTGGGTAGGACACAGGCCATTATTTGGCTCCTATAACGCTGCACATCTCATTGAGTTTCTCAATGCAGTTGAGACGGCCTGTCAAGGTGAAGAGGTCACCTATGTAATTTGTGTGGGAAATGTCAGGTTCCACCTGTCACGCGTGTGGGTCAGGCAGAAGGACAGGCTGAGTTCAGAATCACGAAGAACATAGATTTATTAAATAAATACAGGCAGGAAGACGGGATTCACCAAGTAACATTAAACATTGACCGACAAAGACAGAATGAAGGAGGGAGAACTAAATACACAGAGGAATCAGAACTAATGAGGTGAAGACAGGTGAAACAGATGAACAGGACGCTGAACGGGAGGCTGATGAGGGAGTGAGTTCAGGTGTGCAGACGAGAGGATCATGGGAAGTGTAGTGCTGGAGACGCAGAGAGGATGGTGCAGACGAAGGGCTGTGACACCACCATGCAGAGTTGGTTCAAGCGGTTTCAGGCCCATCCCCGATTCATCTGCCCCCATACTCTCCTTTCCTCAACACTATTGGGGATTTTTTTTCAGCATGGAGGTGGAAGGTCTATGATCGCCAACCCCTTGATCGTGCCACCCTCCTTCAGTCATTCACTGTCGTGTGATGGCATGTAGTGTAGTGTTGACCATGGATTCGCCATACATGACATTCATTGAAATGTGGATGAGAATCTACTGTATGGCTCAAGACAGGCTTGATTAATGTAATGTGTGCTAAATGTTATGTTTTCATATAGTTAAATTGTTTTATTTAACTGTGTTCATTTAATTATGGAGAGTTTGTTACAATTATCTGAAAATTTGCCAAAATGATTGTAGAGGATGTCTTTATTGATACGTGATTGCATGCATTGATATTACGGAAATTATAGCTTCTGTAAATGTTGGATAATGTAGGTGTATGGCCTAATGTGAAAACCATCAAGTATCCTTTTCAACATTTCGGATTTCTTAACAGCTTTACAATGGTTCTGTATTGAAGTCAGAGAATCGTAAAAAAAACGTTAAGTCATTGGAAAATAGTCTACCATTTGGTTACATTTTCGCTTTGGGTTATAATTCCAAATCTTTTATTTGTATTTTGAGTGACTCTTTGGGTTATTTTAATCTCACTCCAGTAACTCTTAGCCTAATGCAAGAAATTAGCTATGGATGAAGTGTGTGTTGCAGTAACCCCTGTTGGTAGATGCTGGAACTACATCACCTTGCACGTTTCTCCATAGACCTCCAAAGAAACAGGAGTTTAGTTACTTTTTAAAGCAATGACAATATTTATTATTCATATTTATGTTATTACATCTTATTTTATACCAAAATAAACTATGATTGGATGCACAACCCTTATTCAAAAGGAAAAGATACTGCATAAGAAGTGTTTATCATCACTTTTAAAAGTTTATAAGCCCATTTATTTCCCTTCAAACTATGCATGATTGTATTGCCTTATTTTTATTTGCATGTATCATTTTGGGGTCATGACCCTCAGCTGTGAACCACTGCATTAGATAGGTCCTACAAAGGTTTGTGGCTCTGTTATAATTTTAATTTGTACAGAGAGATTCACACATCTAACACAAGGCAGATATTGACATGCGCTGAACCTCCCTTCAGAGGGTTCATTTCTCCTGAGAGACTCTTAAGACTGTAAGGACTCACCATCCTACAGGAAGTGCCATCATACAGACAGCCAAATTTCAACAGTTCTCGTCTAACTTCACTTATATAGATGATAAAACAATGGATCTTCAAACAAGCAACATCAAGCTGTTTTCACTTCTGTCTCTTGCACTGCACTGTAAGTGTTTCAAAATCATATCTTCTCCTGAAATATATTTAGTTTGTTACTTCCTGTTTAAATAAACATATTGTTTTTTGTTCATTTCTGGCTGTGAAACGATTAATTGTGATTAATCATGATTAATCACATCCAAAATAAAAGTTTGTGTTTACAATATATGAGTGTGAACTGTGTATAATTATTTTGTATATATAAATAAACACACATACATGTATATATTTAAGAAAAATGTGTTATTTATATATAAAATATTTATGTATAGTACAAATTATATATATATATATATATATATATGAAGAGTTCAGATGCAAAAGCCTAAGTGCCATTTGACATTTTCTTCTAGAATGATAATTTTTATCAAGCTCGTATATTTAAGCTCAGTAATTTCACTTAAATTGCAATGAAGATTACCTATTAATTTTAATTTAAGTGAAATTACTGAACTTAAATATACAAGCTTGATAAAAATTATCATTCTAGAAGAAAATTTCAAATGGCACTTAGAGGCTTTTGCATCTGAACTCTTCATATATATATATATATATATATATATATACAGTATAAGTAAATATTTCTTAAATATATAAGCGTGTGTGTGTGTGTATTAATACATACAAAATAATTATACACAGTACAGTTCATACATATGTATTATTTAAACACAAACTTTTATTTTGAATGCCCTAATTATTTGGATGCCCACAGCCCTAATTATTTGTGCTGCTCTTTTAATAATTCTACAGTGTTAATGAACAAAAAACAATTATTAAAACAATATAAAAAATATTGAGAACATTCATGCTCATCTAATTGTATTCACACAAGTGTGCATGTCATTTCAGGCTTTTTCTGGAAGACTTCTTTGAACGTCTCTGTGCTGCAAGGTCAAAATGTCACACTGAGCTGCCCACTGATGCTCAACAGCAGCCAGGGGGTTTTGAGCTGGTACAAACAGACCCCCGGGCAGGGGCCAGAGTTTATCCTTTCCTACAACGTCACCAACACTTCGCAGGTGCGCTACGGGACGCGACTGGACCAGAGCAGATATGCCATCTTAACCAGGGAAGGGTTAAACCTCCGTCACCTCTTACAAATCATCGCAACTTTGCGTACTGACACTGGCACTTATTATTGCGGGTTTTCAGACAAAAACCATACGCAAATATTTTACAATTGAATACAAATGCTTGAACTTTTAACAATATTATTGATCTGACTGTACTGACGCTGTTGTGTGAGAATTGAGCTGGACGATGACATCCTTTATTCGCAGAACTTTAAAGCTTAAATGATCTAATTGATGATCTTTACAACGGAACTGGCTTCAGCTTGCCAACTGCCGAAATGTATTATTTTTCCCGTTATCGCTGTAAAGCTGCTTTGAAACAATCTGTATTGTATGAAGCGTTTTATAAATAAAGGTGACTTAACTTGGCTTAAATGCTGTATTTTGTGTTTTAGATATTTGACTTATCTTAAATGCATCTCTGTGTAAATTAACTTTACTATATTTATGGGGGAAAATAAACACGGATTTTTACACTATTTCAGGAATTCTATTTCCATTATGAAAGCTGCAGTGCTGAAATATTTCTGGCTTGCATTGCAAAACCTGCAAACTTTGTTCTAATTGGATTAGTTGGATCCCAGGAGATCAGAAGTGCAGAAGCGCTGCTGTGTTGTGATAGAGCATTGACAGATGCCTCTGCCAGTAAACCAACGGCTCTTTCCTGTTTTTGTGTCCCTCTTAACTGAATAACAGTCAAGTATGTTTTTAACATACAGCTACTCTGATGCATTTCACATCAAAGAAAAAATTATATTCCCATATCAGGTTTACCGAGCAAAAAAATGTTTAATAAAACACAATGGGAAGTGTCCACATATCTTTTTGCACTTTAGAAAATGTTTACATTTAAGCAAAAATAACTTACAGTTGTAATCTAAATTATTCAACCTCCTCCCCCGTCCCAAAAAAAAAGGAAAAAAAAATATCTCAACACAACAAATGTTTCAAATTCAACTGAAACTTCTTTAACTTCAAAATTATTCAACCCCTTCATGGCAATCATTTTTTAAACAGAACACCCTTTTGCTGTTATGGATTATCCTGTAACCAGACCAACCAGATCATATACTGACGCTTTTAACAAATCGTAGATATCCAACACACATGGCACCCTTTAGCGTCAATATAACACGCTTCGGTTAGGGGTAGGTTTAGGTCTGGGGTAGGGTTAGGGTTAGGGTTAGACCACTAGGTGGCGCCTTCTGGCCCATATATATCTGCATCTCATATTGACGCTAAAGGGTGCCATGAGCGTTTGATGTATACGCATTGTCAAAAGCGTCAGTAAATGACGCCTTGGCATGAGAACGGGCTGACCAGACAGAAGCTTCTGGCAGTGTTTCTGAGGAATATTAGCTTATTCCTCATGAGCAATGGCCTCCAGTTCAGTAATAGGTTCAAGTCAGGTGAGATTGATGGCCAGTTGGATCTGCCAGGACTTCTTCTACTTTTGAGGTATGCTTGGGATCATTGTCCTGAAGGTCCAATGACACCCAAACTTCAGCTTCCTCACTGTGATGGCATGATGTTTTCTCTTAGGATTTCATGATACTTCCATCTTGCCTTCCACACACTGCAGGTTTTAAACCCAAAGTACCATAACATTTTTGGCCGGACATCACATCTTTGTATACATTTTATTTATTTACATCAGTAAGCTACAGGAAATCGTCTTTGAAAACATGACCTTCGTGAAATAGAAAAAAGAATGAATGCGTTATTGTACCAAGCACTTTTGAAAATGCCCTTCCGAATGTGTCTCTGTCCCCGGCACTTTTCCAACCAAACTGACGCCCATGATCCAGGTAGTGTACAGTACGTTTCTTTCACTTTGCTGTGAACTATGCTTCCAACGGCGTCTCCAGGAATATTTGGTGCCTTTGCTATATTTTTGTGTCCTGTTCCTTGTTTGTGAAGGGTGATGATATCTTCTCCTAACTTTTTGGACCATTCTTTTGACTTTTGAGCCACATTTACAACATTTATTCACACGTGACACTCAACAAATAACCAGTTTAGATATTTCATGTGTTCTAGCTCAAGCAAACCTTGTGCAACTAATGAAGCCCTTGACTAGTTGCATCAGGTGTGCTTGAGACAACACCTGTTTTGCAAATTTGTGCTTTTGTGAGGGATTCTATAGACCCTTTTACAGTTGGTAAACATGGTGACGTTTTTTTGTGGGCGGAGCTTAGGTGGAGGCAGAAAGATCCATCTGGCCGCTTCACTAACGCTAGTTAGCAAGGATTGTTAGCTTGTTTTTTAACAATGACTGGAGAAAATCCGATATTATCTTAATGTGTAAGGTCACTCAGTGTCCAGGACCGCGATTGTTATTTTCAAAAGTTATTTTTAACGGACGGAACCAGATTGGCCGACCCGTAGCCGCCTATACACGCTCACTCAATGCATGGACGATCTGACAGGATTAACGTACGTTACCTCGGTTGAGTGGCCTGACTTCTACACTCACAGAGAAACCGATCGTAAAGATAAACTGAGGGCATATAAATCTTTAGATGCCTACATGGTCCTGTACAAGACTTGTGTGTACGATCCGCAGTTCTGCCGAGCCAGCGCCGAGACCACGACAATGTAAAGAGTGACATTATAGTTCGATTTTAATGATGTGAATATTTTCTAGAAATAAAAGTTCCAGATACAGCATATTCATTTTTCATCAATTCTTGCACCAAACAACACAACAAGATGACATTTAATAATAGTAACAATTATTAAAGGCTCCTTATTATGTAGCCGAATCTGTGCTGTTTTGCATTGGCTGCCTGCAGTTTTCACTTTGTTTTGCCTCCAGCTAGCGCCGTGACGTAACTGTGACGTCGGCGCAAAAGGGTTCTTCAGGGGGCTGAAAACTTTTGAGATTGCAAAAGTCATTGAAAGTTGCATTTTCAGTTGAGTTTGTGGGAACCTCTAGAAACATTTGTTGTGTTGAGCTATTTCAATTACTTTCATTTGATTTGTTCATTGCAAACAACTGAAAGTCTGTAAATGTTGCTGATAAACATAATTTGCAATGGGTGTTGAATAATTTCAAGAGAAAAACTGTGTGCACTTGGATCTTTGCACTAACCCTGACACAAGAGGCGTTCACTTTTCAAAAAACTTTTGCTGATAATTTACTCACCCCCATGTCATCCAAGATGTCCATGTCTTTCTTTCTTCAGTCGAAAAGAAATTAAGGTTTTTGATGAAAACATTTTTCTCCATGTAATGCACTTCAGAACCAAACTGTTCCAGGTCCAGAATTCATGATTCCAGACGATGAATAAGGGTCTTATAAAGCGAAACAATCGCTCATTTAAATAAAAAAATTACAAAGTTTAAGTTTTATAAACTCAAAAGTTCGCCTTGCTCTATACTGCGATGCACGTCCGTGACTCTCCTGTTCGAACTCGTTCATCAAAATGAACGAATCTTTTTCCGAGTCATTTGGTTCATTCAACGAACGAAACGAACGAATTGACTCAGAAAAAAAGATTCATTCATTTTGATGAACGAACGCGGATCACAGAACAGAGCAAGGCGACCATTGCCTACAAAACTTAAACTTTGTTTTTTATTTAAATTAGCGAACGTTTCGCTAGATAAGACCCTTATTCATCGTCTGGAATCGTTAAATCCTTTTGAACAGTTTGCACTGAAAGTGTAGTGTCTTTTGGACCTTGAACCGTTGTGTTCCCACTGAAGTGCATCCTGGAAACCTTACTTTCTGTTCGACTGAAGAAAGAATGACATGGACATCTTTGATGACATGGGGGTGAGTAAATTATCCTAATGAAATATAAATGATTAAATGTGATTTTCAAAAAGTGAAAGATATGATTGCATAAAATAAAACAACATAATGGCTATTATTGGCTATTATCATTTCAGCGTGCTAAGGCAACAGAATGAATAAATACTGCATAGAAATAAAGTAAAGTATAGAAGTAAAGTAAGTAATTCCCCCAAACCCAAATCATTTAGCCTGTGAAGAATTCAGCTGTGTAATGGTTGATTGCTTTTTAATGGACCATCTGCACATAACATCTGAGCACATGGGACGTTCTTCTCTCAACCGTCAACCTCTGTGTCAACTTTATAAGAACCAACACTGAAACAAATCAAGCTTCACTGGCTCTAGCGGGAAATCATGCTGCAGCGGCACACAGCAAATACACAAAGAAACAAATGAAACAAAACAGAAATGAATTTGAATGGAAAGGCACCGGGTGTGATTTTCATAAGTATCTCTGTTCTGTTAAGGTGAGATTTTAAAGGTAAAAATCAATTAAATCATTCAATGTCTTGATCATGTGGCTCACAGCAGCTTTTCTATCACAGCACTGCCTCAGCCGAGATGAACCAGAAGTTTAGCAGAGGACTTCGACTTCTTGTGGAGGGTATGTGCTTTCAGCTATTACATGTAGTTTTACTCCTGGTTGATCATTTCATACTATCTATCATACATCATCTTATTGATATGTTTTTTTTAGCTCCACATGTCCGTGTTGATCGCCTGGCGACTCCAAAGGTGGTTGTTCTTCTGCCTGCTGGAGTTCAGAAGCAGCGCTCGGAGAGAGTGATACTTATGTGTGTCATCACCGGGTTACGGTCAAAGGCGGTGAGGATCACGTGGAAGGTGAACGGAGCAACAGGCCTCAAAAAACACGCCAGCTCTCCACAAGTGCACAGAGAACCCGGAGGAACGTTCTCTGCTGTGGGACTGTACACGGTTCTCGCTCATAAATGGAGTCGTGAGAATATGTACAGGTGTGAAGTGACATACAAAGGACCATTTTACTATGATAAGGTAGAGTCGTCTCTCTGCAGACCTCTGGAAATTGCATGAGATCCACTCCCTTAATATTTCACTGAAATATCAAAAGGGAGAAATGATAATAAAAAAAAAAAATAAAAAAAAGTTCTTTAACAAAAAAGAATTTAGATTTTCCATTTTGCTTCCAAATTGTCATTATAGCTGATGCATTTGAATGTTTTCCTTGTGTAGCCTACACGTTATCCGAATATGGCGATTTTAAGACACGTCAGGCAACCGTTTCTGGTTTTATGTGATGCAAATCATGAAATCTGTATATACCTTTTATTTTGGCATGCCTTTTTTGGTTAAATAGACAAATTTTTCTGATTTTATGTGACGCAAATAACATGACTGTTTATTATAAAAAATTTAAAAAATAATTTTCTTTAAACAAATCTATTGTTGTATCCTTTAAATTTCAATTAAAATGTATATACATTATTTCTTTCTTTATTTTTTGCATCTCTTCTTTGGTTAGCCAGACACATTTTTCTGCTTTTATGTGATGCAAAGAAAATGACTGTTTAGGTCTACTATAAAAAATAAAAATTCATTTTCTTTAAACAAATTATTATTATTATCTTTTAAATTACCATTAACATGTAGATAATTGTTTGGCTTGGTTTTGTTTTGGACCTAGGGCATGCACATTTTTTTTATTATTTTTTTTTAAACTATACATGCATGAAAACTATATAGTGTTTAGTTTTGTTTGGTTTTGTTTGCACCTCTTCTTTTGTTAGCATTTTTTCTGCTTTTAGTTTATTTTAGTATGTGATCCATACAAAATAGGACTGTTTTCTTATCTATATAGTTTATTATAAAACTAGTTTTTAAAGCAAATTATTATTAATATTATTGTTTTTGTATTGTTTTTATGTGATACACACAAAACATGCACTGTAAAAATTTTTGTTGGTTTAACTTAAAAAGATGAAGTAACCTGGTTGCTTTAAAACTTTAAGTTCATTGAAACTGAAAAATTGAGTTAATACAATGGCGATTGATTTAATAATCAGAAACTCAAAATTCTCAGAACTCAGAAACTTGATTTGTCAGAAGAAAAAACGTTTTGTTTTTTTTTACTATAGAGTACAATATCTAAGCATTCATTTATACCATTTATTAATTTGCAGACAGCAGTGTGACAAAAAAAAATCACAAGGGGGCGCTACAGGTTTAAAGTAAGACCTGTTTACTGAAAACCTGAGTAAAGGTCATGAGAAGGGCAGTACAGACAGACACAGACGATTAACTTTCAGCAACAGTTGGCATGACACTTGTTCTGCTCTCCTTTTTATTAAAAATGGTTCATGTCTAACTGGAATATTAAAATAAACTAATTAAATAAAATAAACAGGCTTAATCAATTTTCTTTTGACTCCAATAGCATATATATATATATATGAAGCTGGAAATTTAAACTCATGCTCAGCACAATATGTTACAAAAAAAAACACATTGTCCCAGCATCAATTTGATAAATGAATGCATCAATGACTTATACACATGTAGCATTTGGGGTTGAGGAATAGGAATGAATTAAGGCCAAACTTTTCATATCCTATGGAGTTTGATCGGGTGAGTAGGGTGACAATTCTTCTGAGTATGCAACTACAGAGAGTTCTGCTGACTACACTGAAGTGTGACACGACACATGGAGACTTGAGTACCGGCACTCCACATGAATCATAACATATGAGTCTATTAAAAGTTGCATGTGGATAAAAGTGAATTAATAATCTCTACCCAATTCTTTATTTACATAAACATCAGTTATGTGCTGCTGTGTGCACTTGTTTGTTTTTGAGTGTTTTTTACAGTCCACATAGGGAAATCCTTACTGTATAAACTAGGACAGAGTTTAAATATTTGCATGGCCTCAGGAACAATAGCCTACATTCTGGTACTTGTTTACAGTAACTGACTAATCTACAGACCATCAGTGGCCTTTCAGAAATGTTGCCTGAGCAGTGGAGTCTCAGCAGTGTGTTTAGCAGAGGTCCTGTTTAACAGGTTCATCTCTCTGAATGAGGGACAGGCCTTAACGTGCCTCGCAGGGGAAACCTGGTTAACCAACAGATTCAATCTGATCTAGTTACTGTTACACCAAATCATTCTTTATTTCAACATCACCATGTCAAACAGAAACATGTTTAGAAATGGAATGACAAAAACATGATTTTTGAATCACTCCATCCAGCAATACACTGCAAAAGTGGCTGTTTATTTTTTACACAGACTCAAATCTAAAGTTGAGAGTTTAACAGTTGAGCCCAAGCCTCCGTTACTAAAACGTCACTTTAGAACAAGTAACGAAGGAAAGGAACGTTGAATCGAAGGCGTCACCTTTTGACCATGCTTCAATATTTGATGCTTTAGGCGCCCTTTAGCGTCAGTTACATGACGCGATCCTACGGCAGTACGGCGTCATCTAACTGACGCTAAAGGAAAGCATCAGTTAGATGACACGGGTAGGTTTAGGTCTGGGGTAGGGGTAGGGTTACACGCGATCCTAGGGCGTCATCTAACTGACGCTAAAGGGCGCCTCAAGCGTCAGATGTTGAAGCATGGTCAAATGCTTCCCAAGGCGTTAGTTAGGTGACGCCTTGGGGTGAGAATGTGTTGTGAATCGCTTCAACGCTTATGTAAAGTAGAGTAAAGTTGAGTTATGTTATTATGAGAGTGGGGTTGACTAAACGACTGTATAACCTGCACCTGATATAGCATTCATTCTTCGGGTCGATGTCAATGTGACATTACTGTATGACATGGTTGTGAGGACGTCGTGGTAAAGTTCCATTGTTTTAGAATCTTGGCTAACGTTCCGGAAACGTCGTGGGCGCGTCCTCAAAAAAAGTCATTTATCCCGTTGAGAACTCTGTTGAGATGTAGTCTACTGGTTCCACTGGACCCATGAAAAAAAAAGGATAAATATCTGAAAGGGCTTTACATGTAGTCACGTAATGCTGATGTTGTTAACACTAACAATTTTAGAACGAAGTATAATTTGCACGGTTTAACGTGATTTGATAAACAATCGTTAGATTTAATCAGCGCAATTTACTGCAATGGGGTTTTTTTTCAGTTAGTTGGTCAGAAGAACAAAAGTGGATGATACTTACTTCAGATTTTAGGGTTAAAAGTGTTATGTTGGTCATACTTCCAAAAAGAGTGATCTGTGATTCTGAATGCCAGTATCTACACCTGCGCGGTCTCCTCAAACATTGTGTTCATCCTGGCTGTGCTGTGCCGAGGTACAAATCACATAAAGTTGATTATTCCCCAAATGACTGCAATTGCAGATTTCAAACAGAGGTGGCGACAAAGAGGAAAAACTGTGGACTGCAGCTTTAATTCATCAAAGATTTCATTAAGTTTGTCTGTTGTTACTCACTGCTATCTGGCGTAATAATGTAACTGTTACTGAAGTCCATATCACGATCACTAACAAACCATTTCTCAATACCAAATATGGCATATTATTTATATAAAATATTTCTTGACCAACGATATTTAAATTAACAACAATAGCCATTATAAAAGACAACAGAAAATAAACACAAGCAAACAATTCAGTTAAAATGTACAAACGCAGCACTTTAGTACAGTATTAAGTTAAATTTAGCCTAATTATGAAGTTATGAAACTTAATTTTCCCCTTAACCCAACGTTTTCCCTGTTTCATATACCACAAATTAATAGTATCTTATTATTGTATCTCTAAGAGCCAGCGGCTAATTCCCATAGGACTGGCCAAGATGAAGCTGTTCAAGGCCTGGGGCTTGTATCTGTGGAATTGTAAAATAAGAATTGAAAAAATGTGTAAAATAAGTGCTATGTTTCAATATGAGTCACATATTTGAGGTCTAAATAACTTAATTCTTGCCTTAAAAAACCTTCTTAAAACTAAATTTCATGACACAACAACAGTAGTATTTTTTTTTTTTAAATTGGTGTATTTGCTCGACTGCCATGACAGCTGCCGTAAGAGGAGCCAATCAGATTCAATATATATACTGTATACACTCGCCTAAAGGATTATTAGGAACACCATTCTGTGTTTTGATCCTGTTTCGCCTTCACTGCCTTAATTCTACGTGTCACTGATTCAACAAGGTGCTGAAAGCATTCTTTAGAAATGTTAGCCCATATTGATAGGATAGCATCTTGCAGTTGATGGAGATTTGTAGGATGCACATCCAGGGCACGAAGCTCCCGTTCCACCACATCCCAAAGATGCTCTATTGGGTTGAGATCTGGTGACTGTGGGCACCATTTTAGTAAAGTGAACTCATTGTCATGTTCAAGAAACCAATTTGAACTGATTCGAGCTTTGTGACATGGTGCATTATCCTGCTGGAAGTAGCCATCAGAGGATGGGTACATGGTGGCCATAAAGGGATGGACATGGTCAGAAACAATGCTCAGGTAGGCCGTGGCATTTAAACGATGGCCAATTGGCACTAAGGGGCCTAAAGTGTGCCAAGAAAACATCCCCCACACCATTACACCACCACCACCAGCCTGTACAGTGGTAACAAGGCATGATGGATTCATGTTCTCATTCTGTTTACGCCAAATTCTGACTCTACCATCTGAATGCCTCAACAGAAATCGAGACTCATCAGACCAGGCAATATTTTTCCAGTCTTCAACTGTCCAATTTTGGTGAGCTTGCAAATTGTAGGCTCTTTTTCCTATTTGTAGTGGAGATGAGTGGTACCCGGTGGGGTCTTCTGCTGTTGTAGGCCATCCGCCTCAATGTTGTGTGTGTTGTGGCTTCACACATGCTTTACTGCATACCTCGGTTGTAACGAGTGGTTATTTCAGTCAAAGTTGCTCTTCTATCAGCTTGAATCAGTCGGCCCATTCTCCTCTGACCTCTAGTATCAACAAGGCATGTTCGCCCACAGGACTGCCGCATACTGGATGTTTTTCCCTTTTCACACCATTCTTTGTAAACCCTAGAAATGGTTGTGTGTGAAAATCCCAGTAATTGAGCAGATTGTGAAATACTCAGACCGGCCCGTCTGGCACCAACAACCATGCCATGCTCAAAATTGCTTAAATCACTTTTGTTTCCCATTCTGACATTCAGTTTGGAGTTCAGGAGTTTGTCTTGACCAGGACCACACCCCTAAATGCATTGAAGCAACTGCCATATGATTGGTTGATTAGATAATTGCATTAATGAGAAATTGAACAGGTGTTTCTAATAATCCTTTAGGTTTATTAAGGATGCAAACATGCCACAAAAGTAGCATAAATATAGTGTTGCTCATATTCTGTCCACCTTAACACAACACTGTAAATATGTCCCCATGATTTCATAGTATGCCTATCTGATTAGAAAGTATCCTTTGAAAATCAAGTTTTCTTGAAAAAAATGTAAACAATAAAAAGGAAAGGAAAGGAAAGGAAAAGCTATAACAGATCAAATTAGTTCTCTTCATGAGCTCATCTCATGTCAACACAGGCGTATTAGCATCTGACTGTATGGAGTGTGCTGAAACAGAGACAAATGGTGGACTCTGGGAAGTGTCAGGCTTCTCTCCCCTCTCTCTTGCCCATAAGAGAGAATGGTGAGTAATGTTGGCAGATTTCCAAGCCGCTATTTACTCGTCTGCACTGTGGAAGAGAAACCGGTCTGAACCAGTGCATACCGACTTGCAGGGCATTTCCAGAAGTCTGTTCACTCTCTCTCTCACTCTCTCTCTCTCTCTCTCTCTGTGTGTGTCATTGATTCAGACGTAGGGCCGCATGAACTTCCTTCCCTCAAGCGCTCTGGTGACATTCCGTCTTCTGGAAGGGTCTATGGAACGAATTACTAGGAAGTGTAAGAGGACCCCCACTTATCTGACCGAGGGGTTGCAGAGTCCAGGTGTCTTTTTTTACGTTGTGTAATATATAATGTGTCATGGGGACGTCACAGGCTTTGATTAGCATAGGCATGTCTCACAAACATTTCTGAGGTTGCATGACTCAGAATTTGCAGTCACATCCATGTGAGGAAAGGAAGAAATAGACCAGACTGTCACTCTTGATATTTTAGAGTCACACCAACTACAGTATGCTCCTGACATGAGACAGGGTTAGGATACATTTATAGAACGTGCTGTGCAAGAGAGTGATGTCCGAACTGAGAATGAACCGCTCCTTTGAATCAGTTCCTTTTAATGATTCGGTCAAATTGTTTTTCAGCTGCTCCTTCTTAATGATTGTCAAAACAAGGCTCTAAGAAAGAAAAGGTTTTTTGTTTTTCTCATATGATGTGTATATTTAGTATTTGGTTTATGAATGGATGCTTTGTCTGGCTGTTTTGTTTCTGTTTGTTGCTGTGCAGGCTATTTACTTAAAAGGAACATTAACAATCTTTAATTCAGTTTTCCAAACGAGTTTTGACAATGGTGTCGTCTTTATGCGCAAAACCAAAAGGAAAAACTCAGTTTTAAAGCTACACTGATTTTTATCCCCATCTAGCGGTGAAAGGGTATATGACCATCCAATGAATATTAGTTTCGGTAACACTTTATTTTACGACCCGCAAACAACTGTGTAAGTACACTGAAATTACGGTGTACGTTTCTGTAATTATAGTGTACTTCCGTGTAGGTATAAGGGAACAATATGTTAAGTTTTGGGTAATAAAAGGGGTAACAAGCACCACTTTAATTTACAGCCCGCAGGAGTTACACTCACCCTGTAACTACGCAGAACAAGGGGGTAACAAACGCTACTTACTATGTAGCAATACGACACAACACTATTTGCACTGTAATAATTACAGAGAAAGGTACTGTTATCAAAAGCAAACAAACAAACAAAAAAAAAAAAACACGTTTTAATTACACAGTATATTTGCCATGCCATTTAGGTGTCATTGCAATTCAATGGGATAAGGTAAGTACTTATTACCAAATGGTAAGGTCTAAATTAAAATCATAGCAAAAACAAATTATTTTGACTTAACATTAAGTAATCTAGTAAGAAATGCCAATAAATTTAATTTTTATCATAGTATATACATATATATACTGTATATAGGCCTATATATATATATATATATATATATACAGTATATATGTGTGTGTGTGTGCGTGTGTTTGTTTAATTTTTAACCCACAGATGTCAAAATTACCCTGTAACATTGCACAAGAACATATTTTGCCAGAAATGTGATATGTTTTATAAACAACAGACGTACAATTTTTGCCTGGAATATATTAACAGAATAGGTACCTGTTATTTTTTAACTAATTAAATAGTTTGCTTGTATATCTGCTTGTTACCCCTTTATTACCCCAAACTTAACATATTGGTCCCTTATAACTACACAGAAGTACATTATAATTACAGAAACGTACACCGTAATTTCAGTGTACTTACACAGTTGTTTGCGGGTCGTAAAATAAAGTGTTACCTTAGTTTCTGTTCCTCACAATTCCTATTTCGTTTTAACTCCTACGGTGGCCAATGTAGTCCAAGATTAACATTGCTTCCAGTTCGACTTTGTCTATGAGTGTTAACTCAAACGTAAACGCGAAAGGCGAAGCTTGAATTAACGGGTATGTCCCTCTTTGGCTACTGTACTTTCAAGATGGAGGGTCAACATGGCGACCGACATTAGAATCCCTTACCCGTATGTATTTTCAATGGCATATAATACACTCACGAGAATACTTTATTACTCAAACGAAGTAAATATACATTAATGAGCACATATATTTTTAAAAGAACTAAGTGTTTTTAGCTAAGAATAAACTAAAATAGTTACACAGTGTAGCTTTAAGCATGTCGTAGTCGTGTAAACGTACCCTTAGGGGCTCTTGTCTTAACACGACACCGTTTTCAACTAAAAACGTAAAACTTTTTTTGGGTGCCTGTTGTTTTGAAAACGGGTTTCAGAGTGCAAGTTTTTGAAAACAGACTAAACAGCAAAAACGCAAATCTCTGAAGATGATGACCTCATGCACATGCATTTTGTGTGTTCAGTATAGTGTTTCATTGACACCTAATGGCCTTGCATGCAGAATACATCGTTTTTAGACGTTTTTGCGGATCCGTGTGAATGGGGACCGTTTTGACTATAGTGTCGTCTGTACACGGAAAAGGGAAAACTTGATATCGGAAAAGCATAGCGTTGTCGTGTACCCTTAGTATTGGTCTGTTAGTATCTCATGTTATGGTGTTGTTCTGTTATAGGGCCTACTCATTGTTTTTTTTTTTTCTTGTGTATTCTGAAGTGATTGTTTTGAGCTCAAGAGTTTCTGCTGATTCTGCTGGGCTTTTTATTTATGTGTTTGCAACGCCCCTCTTGGCAGAAATGGGTCAGGAAGTAAAATTGTTGGGACCACAAACAACATCCCAGACAACCTGTATAACATAATGTAAAACACGGTAAAAAGAAGTAGTAACTAAGTTATTTTACTACATAAATACCACTTTAAAAAATGCTGTGTAAAATTACTTGGTGATACAGCAGTTAAAATTATCCACACTTCACACAGATCCCTAATGTAAAACAGCTTGGCCTCATGAATCCTACCTAATAGTCAAATAAGGGTTTAACAAGCAAATATGTCTTTAATGATAATTAGAATAAAATCAGACATCCTTTACATGTAGTACATTTCCATAAGCAGCCTTTTAAAAACCATCATTTGAGCAAATGGAGGTGCTCTATACTAGAAGTTGTTTTGGGGAGGTGGTCAGGACCTCTGACCTCTTTCAATAAATAATCAGAAGCACATCCAGGTGCAGAGGTCTTTTTTTCTCAATTTTCAACCCAGTGTTCCAAAAAGTGCCATTCATTTGTGCTTCTTCTGTACTTTAAATCAATGTATAGCCTTTGGTCATTTGGCCGAGCTGCCTTTTCTTTAGGTTTAAAAGAATCAAAGACATCCAATAGATGAGGGATAATGTGGTTTTTGGTTTATAAAAAAAAAAGTAATTCCTTTATATATATATATATATATATATATATATATATATATATATATATATATATATATACAGTCGTGCTCAGAATTAATGGCACCCCTGGTAAATATGATGAAAACTGGCTGTAAAAAATAATTCTGCATTGTTTATCCTTTTGATCTTCTATTAAAAAAATTGGCAAAATTCTAACCTTTCATTGAAGCTAAAGAATTGAAAGTGGGGGTAAATCACACAATGAAATAAATGTTTTTCTCCAAAACACTCTGGCCATAATTGTTGGCACCCCTAGAATTTTTTATGAGAAAAATATCTCTGAAGTACATTCCCATTAATATTTAATTTTTTAAGCAAATCAGGGTGACTAGGAATGAATCATCCATCACAATGAATAAAACCAAAGAACATGGTTCTGATGTGCATCAAAAGATTGTTGAGCTTCACAAAATAGAAAGTGGATGTAAGAAAATTGAAAATCCCCATTTTGACCATCTGGACAATAATTAAGAAGTTATAATCAACTAAAGATGTTATGATGAAGAGGACGTGTGTCTATTTTGCCTTAATGGACGGTGAGGATGAAAGTTTGAGTGTCCAAAGACTCTTCAAGGATCACAGATGGAGAATTGCAGAGATTAGTTGAGTCTTGGGGTCAGAAAACCTAAAAAAAAAATATCAGACAACCCCTACATCCCCACATGTTGTTTGAGAAGGTTTCAAGAAAAATGCTCCTCACCCATCCAAAAACAAACTCCAGCATATTCAGGTGTCAGACACGACTGGATCTTCAAACGGCACAGGGTTCTGTGGTCAGATGAAACTAAAAAAGGGGCTTTTTGGCAGCAAACCCAGCAGATGTGTTTGGTGCAAACAGGGATGAAGAGTACCCCATGCCTACGGTTAAATATACTGCTGGATCTTGTATGTTGTGGGCCTATTTATTTGCTGGAGGTCCTGGACATCTTGTTCAGATACATGGTATTATGGATTCTATCAAATACAAAAAGATAAAAAATAAAAACCTGACGCCTTCTGCTAGAAATCTTATAATGGGCCGTGGTTGGATCTTCCATCAGGACAACGATCCGAAACAAAAATCAAAAATCAACACAAAAATTAGTTACGGAGCACAAAATGAAGCTTCTGCCATGACCGTCCCAGACCCTGACCTGATGAGTGGAGTGAACTGAAGAGATGAAGCACCAACATGGATCTGGGAATCTGCAGGATCTGGAGAGAGTCTGTATGGAGGAATGGTCTCTGATCTCTGGTCAGGTGTTCTCCAAACTCATCAGGCATTATAGGAGAAGACTCAGATCTGTTATTTTGGCAAAAGTTTACAGATCTGAGGTTGCAAAAAGTTTTTAATAACAGGGTGCCAATAATTATGGCCAGAGTGTTTTGGAGAAAAACATTTATTTAATAGTGTGATTTATCCCCACTTTCAATTCTTTTGCTTCAATGAAAGGTTAGAATTTTGCCAATTTTTTGAATGGAAGATCAAAAGGATAAACAATGCAGAATTATTTTTACAGCCAGTTCTCATCATATTTACCAGGGGTCCCATTAATTCTGAGCACGACTGTATATATATATATATATTTATTTATTTATTACTGGAATTTGTTAGGAACAAATCAACACCCTGAATGTTCACTAAAGACAAATGTTAAGAAATAAGAATAGTTTAAATGTCATCATAACTTAGACTTAAGTTTTTAGGATAAACACCCTGTGTTCTGAACAGCTGTTCAATGCTTCCTGCTGGGATTCTCTTTCACAAGCTCCTGTTTCTCCCAGCTGACACAATGCACAAACAAAGGTCTGCTGGAGCCACAGGCAGGGTCACAGGACAGACACGTCTGGAATATTGTCCTCGCTCACTGAAGAAAGACGTGTCTTAAAGTTGAACGCGCATGAACGCCAAAATTAGCCGTGATCAGGCATCTAGAAACATAATTATAGTTAAAAACGCACTTACTGTGCCAGCTAGAAGCTTCTGGAATACTGTGGTATAGTGTGTGCATTGTATTCCAGTTAAAACATTTTGGGGCCTGAAAATGCAAACTTTTTGAAAACTGTTATTGTCTCTGTAAAACTACGAAAAGCGAAATAAAGTGACTTGACTTGATTCATTTGTCAATGTATAACGTGTTTAATCTATAGGCGTGTAGTTTTTCTTTACAAAGTGACTGCCAAATACTGACCTGGCAGCAAAATAAAGCATTTTTCGTCATTTTCGCAGATCTACAGGGATCATAATAGCCGCTTTTCCACTGCATGGCACGGCTCACTTTTTATCGCTTTTCCACAGCATGGTACGGCTCACTTTTTGTCGCTTTTCCACTGAATGATCGGCTCGGTACGGCTCACTTAAATAGTATAGCCTACCACCTCGGTTGAGGTTCCAAGCAAGCGGTACCGATACTAAAACATTTAAACATTTAAATGACATTTAAACACTACAGATCACTGACTGGTCAGAAAGAATCGTCGCTACTGTGTCGCTTGGTTTGCGACACTAGACACCAATCCCGAATAACCAAACTTCTTCGTCTTGCAGTGAAAAACATCCACATGCCAAGAATCAAGAACACCATTCCAACCGATATGCTCCATTGCTCCTGTGTTTTGCGTTTGTTTGTGTCACGTGTTTGTTGTGTTGCGTTTACGATGATGTCATGGTAGCAACTATAATTATCGGTCTATACATGTAACTCCACCCACTTTGAAGCGGTACTAACAGCAGTGGAAAAGCTAACTGAGCCGAGGCCTGCGCCATTTGACAACGTTGTCTGTAGCCTACGTGAAAAACGTAAGTGAAAAACGTTTACGTTTTTATTACATCGTCGTCGTGTCAAATTGCCGTTTTTTATTCGTTTTTTCGAGTCAGTTCTTATGTCATCATACAGGTGTGTATTATCTTTGTATTATTTTGTCTTTTCCATATTAATCTAAATATTTAATACAGTACGGTCAATACCGGCTTAAAAATACCCTAAGGACATATTATGAAATCCATGGTCTGACGTGACATTGGCAAGGAAGAACTCAGTGGTCCAAATTGAGCACAATATAGACCAGGCCATGCCGCCCCCACCCCCAACCGCCCAGACTGTTACACGAAAGGACAAACAAGGTGTGAGATGATCCGCCTTCTCCATCTCTGCCTTGAGATCCTGGAGCACAGCCAAGCAAATGCGGAGCAAACCAGAGTAAGCCAGTGCATCTCTGTAACCTATCAGCCCTCCCAGACACTACTACTTGAACCCCTCTGACACCTAACACACTCATGGACTCATATGCTTGCATTCCCTAGTTTGCTCTTTCATTTTCAAACCATAGCATTTGGAGATATAAAATGCATTGCAGGGACTCAAACGAGTCAATTAATCATTCAAGGTCATTCAATCATTCAAGTAACCATTCAAGGTCCCACTTTATATTGGTGGGCTTTGCACCTACATTGAAATGAATAATTAAATACAATGGACTTACATACACACATATATACACATATATACATAAATGTGTTTACATTGTACTTAAATTGAAAAAAATACCAGCATGTAATTACAGCTGTAATTAATTTATGTAATTTATAATGTATAATTAAATAATGTATCAGATGACCCTTACCTTACACCTTAACCCACCTTTATACCTATACCTCCATAAGTATATACACAATAAGTAATTGTACTACTTATTTTTCGATGTACCCACTTTTAATTTACATCAACTGTTTGAATGAACAGTTTCACTAAAATATATCTTTCATGCGTAATATAACATCTAAAAAATAGTAATGTTGGATTTTGTCCTTCTACACAGTTGTTAGCAAACTAGAAAAGTTAGCATTACAAGAAAGGCTACGCTATTTTTCCAGAAGTCAAGCCACTTACTGTAAACTGTAATTAAGTTAATAGCATCGCTATTTGTAGTTTAGTTATAGTAATTCCCAAACACTGTTTGTTTGTCTAATTGAAGTGAATAACCTCTGTATTAATGGCAGATTGTTCAGATAGCTTCGCATAAATGCTTTTGCTGCGCATCGCTGATTCCCAGAAAGGGGCTGCCTGGAAAATAATAAAATATGAAATTTCACTTTTTTTAAAACTGTTTACAATCTGAAGTCATTCCTCACACATGTGCTTCTTTCTCTAGGCTGGAACTCTGATGTCACACATGCTTTCAATCAGGTTCCATGCTAGAATAACTAGGATGTTTTCCTGGAAAAGAATAGCAACTGAGCAACACTTCAGGGTAAAGGCACATTTAAAATGCCTTTTTTCCTCTCTTTTTTTGCATTGTTTTGAATAGCCATGGTAAGTCTAAACACATTTTAGACAACAACATCATTGGTATGGACTGTCATTGGCAAACAAGGTGGACATAAGCCACAATTCGGGAATACGCTGGCATCTAAGAAAATGAGATGTGACATTTGGAATCTTGTTTACTTAAAATCCAGAACAAACTTGTTATTAATGTGCTTTTCAAGCTTCTATTCTGGTAAGTGAATTTACCCCCCACCCTTTGCTTACACCACGGACAGCCACTGCCAGGGCTAATAGCTCCGAAAATAGTGTCATCCACAGACATCAGTGATGGTCAGATGTAGTGCTCTTTGCGTAGCTTTGTTCCTGTCTTATGTTTAACACAGTCATAGTTTATCACTGCTAGTTTACACTGGTCCAACAACAGAGTTGGAGATAACACATTACAAGAATCGTATGAAATCGGATCCCTTTTATCAAGTAACTAGTAAAATAACACATTATTACTTTTAAATTTACAGCAAAACATCTAAGTTAGTTTTTCAAATATATTTTATTTTTTAAGTTTATCCAGTTTATTGACTGACACCTCTCCAGTCCCCATGTTGAGAGAAATGGGGAGTAGGTGCAGATGTGTAAACATGATGGCTAGTTCTAAGCTAAATGTGAGCAGGTGAGCAAGCATCAGTATGTACACACATGTACACAACCATAACATTTTTTTCCTTTTTAAAATTTTCTCAGACTCCATCGGACCTCAGCACCTCTGCCATCTGTCAAGACTTCAAAAACAATAGCAAACAGTAGACAAGCAAACCTGCAATAATTAAATGTTAAATAACACAAATATACTTTATGTATTTGATCTCACTTTATTAACCAATCTTTGATGCTGACTTTTTTTTTGTTTAAATGATGTTTTATTAACAAAGTTTGGGAGGAACGTGTTTAAATGATGTATCCAATCATCACGTCATTCCAACAAGCTGTCAACAGTCATTAATTCAACATGTCTACCAATTAGACTGAAGGCCTACATACACTCACCTGAAGTATTATTAGGAACACCTGTTCAATTTCTCATTAATGCAATTATCTAATCAAGCAATCACATGGCAGTTGATTCAATGCATTTAGGGGTGTGGTCCTGGTCAAGACAATATCCTGAACTCTAAATTGAATGTCAGAATCAGTGATGCGCAGGTCAATGTATAAATAACCCGCACCCTACCGACGTTTTCAACTAAAGCCAAGTTCACACTACAGAATTTTAGGCCCGATTTATGGCCGATTTGCAAATCGTTGAGCTCGCCGACAGGTCAGGGTGTTATCGCGTGCAAATCGCGGGGGATTAGCGGATGATGAACGATTGCCAATCTGTTAGTATGAAAGAGCCAACAACGCAGCGAAAACGCTCGCAGACGCCTCGCAGACACGTCGCCGAGCCCAGAAAAATATCTAGCCTGCTAGATATCCTGAGCCGTCGTGCGACTCAACCTCAGTGATGTCATGCGTACAGCCAATCATAGCAACACATGGGTTGAGGACACCAGGTAAATCTTAGTTTTTCTTTTTTTTTTTTTTGCTTTTTTTTCTCAGAGCAAATCATCACGCAAACAGTGTGCAGCACTAGTTTCTGTCTGACGTCCATATTCGTGTGGTGTGTTCTCTTCTTCGCTGGGTATTGGCGCACGTGCTGTTTCGCGTCATTTCTGGTTCGTTTTATTGCTGTTTTTTCGTGACCAAACATGGTTTGTAGACAAGATAGAATCGTTGGGTGACAGAGTTGTTGTCAACTCGTTATTTATTTGATTATTTTCAGGATTTAGACCGTACCATAGTACTGAAACAGCTCTCATTAGAGTCAAAAATGATTTGCTCTTATCATCCGATCGTGGTTGTATCTCTATGTAGTGCGTTGTCAACTCGTGTAGTGAGTTACCTCCTGTTGTGGATCAATCATGTTGTGTTATGCGGTGTGAACCGCTCAACAACTTGAACACTCCTGATTTCACTGAGAGCAAGTCATGTAGTGTGAACCGCACAACCATTTCTAGGGTTTACAAAGAATGGAATGAAAAGGGAAAAACATCCAGTATGCGGCAGTCCTGTGGGCGAACATGCCTTGTTGATGCTAGAGGTCAGAGGAGAATGGGCCGACTGATTCAAGCTGATAGAAGAGCAACTTTGACTGAAATAACCACTCGTTACAACCGAGGTATGCAGCAAAGCATTTGTGTCGGCTACAACAGCAGAAGACCCCACCGGGTACCACTCATCTTCACTACAAATAGGAAAAAGAGGCTACAATTTGCAAGAGCTCACCAAAATTGGGCAGTTGAAGACTTGATTTCTGTTGAGGCATTCGGATGGTAGAGTCAGAATTTGGCGTAAACAGAATGAGAACATGGATCCATCATGCCTTGTTACCACTGTACAGGCTGGTGGTGGTGTAATGGTGTGGGGGATGTTTTCTTGGCACACTTTAGGCCCCTTAGTGACAATTGGGCATCGTTTAAATGCCACGGCCTACCTGAGCATTGTTTCTGACCATGTCCATCCCATTATGTAGCCTGGCTGCGCCCTCCTACGCATTTCCGCTCAATTTCATTTTCCTTCAGTACTACGTCTGGATCACTGTCCTTCGTGTCAAATATACATTTCGAATTAAGAATTGTTCCTAGATTAACAAAGCCTGCAGCTCTCGTTGACTGAAATCCTATTCGGACTTGTTTTTTCCAGCCGTTTCGGCGCGTGACATACGTCACTCACGACCACGCGTTAGCAATTGGCTATGGCAGATCGTGAGTGACTCTGGGCAGATCCAATAGTTTTGAACTTTAATAGTGAACCCACCTACAAGGAAGTAAATGTTTCTCAATGGAGAGAGGCCAGACTCCATGTACATATGAAATGTACTAGAGTCTGGTTTAACCAGGCTATCCTTTATGGCCACCATGTACCCATCCTCTGATGGCTGCATCCAGCAGGATAATACACCATGCCACAAAGCTTGAATCAGTTCAAATTGGTTTCTTGAACATGACAATGAGTTCACTTTACTAAAATGGCCCCCACAGTCACCAGATCTCAACCCAATAGAGCATCTTTGGGATGTGGTGGAACGGGAGCTTCGTGCCCTGGATGTGCATGCCACAAATCTCCATCAACTGAGATGCTATCCAATCAATATCGGCCAACATTTCTAAAGAATGCTTTCAGCACCTTGTTGAATCAATTCCACGTACTGTAGAATTAACGCAGTTCTGAAGGCGAAAGGGGGTCAAACACAGTATTAGTATGGTGTTAATCCTTTAGGTGAGTGTATATATATCTATATCTATAAACACAGTCAACTCACCTATGTTCCTCGACAGTTTCCAGCATCCCTCCACCACCTCGTCTCCTCACACTCGCCTGGTTACATTCCTAACCAGAAATACGGGGGAGTCCTCTGGGTTTGGGCCAAAATACCGAGCTCAGAACCCTCTCCTTGGACTCAGTAACTCCACTTATTTCTCTAGCCACTTATTACTAGCCACTTATTTGCTGATTTTCACTTTTATTGTTGCATGTTTTCTCAACGAGCTCCCCCTACAGCTGTGGTGCGAATATTTCACAACACTGATGTAAATTCACTTGCGGCGCCCACCTCCCCTTTCTACCGTAGATGCGCTCATGTGCTTTTGTTATTGTTGGATCCAGTGTGTTCTACATCATGAGATGGGTATTCTAGAGTAGATCTAACGAGATGGGTAATACATCATACACAGTATCATTTAACATTGACATGTACATTTTTGTATTCTATCAACCATAATCCGTAACAGGGGGTGGGCGAATGAATATAGCAAACATTACCGCTTATTCTTATATTAGTTATAGATTAATCTACCCCCAAAAGGAACTGTAATAAAGTTTATCATATTTGTACAGACAAAGCTCACGGTGCAGTCTTTTCTAATTTAGACAGGGTACATTATTGGTTACAATCAATGTTTTACATGTTATTAAAGAACAATTACAGATCATAACGAAGTCGACCAAAGTATAAACTATTTTATTGACACAGAAATGCTAGATCAGCATCTGTTTTGCAAGATTCTATGTCATTTAGCTCTCGCCATTCCGTAAACGCAGACCAATATGTATTCTTGTGCTGTCCCTTGCTCAGTCAACAGCTTTCTTCCTCTCCCTCACCTCCTCCGCCGAGTCTCCTTTTTCTTTTCACTGGAACTTGTGAAGCATTATCCCTCATCGTGTGTTCTTTTAGCTAGTATTGAGCTTGAGGTGGGCATGTGTGTTTTGAATTGCCGCAAAGCAGTTTGTGTTTCTCGCTCTTTCTCGCTTTCTCACAAGACTTCCTATTTCCAATTTACCAGGACGGTAGTCTTTATATTGCAAGGCTGGTTTTCCGCCTGGGAACGCTGGGAGGAGCGGGGAAAGTCACCATTCTCACCAGAACTGGTTATTTAAACATCCAAATGATTTCTAAATCGATTTATTTAGTTGAAAAAGTTGCCAAGTGCTGCTTTAAGCCACATTTGTGTGTACTTTTTGTTTTTGTTGCTAAAGTAAAGGTCAACTCACACAGCACAAACAAACACCAACAAACAAGTTGGCTTTAGAATTTTATGAAAAACAAAAATTCATAAAAATTGCCTCAACAAACACTGATCGAACATGGTCAGTGGGGTGAAAACAAACTCTGACCAATGCCAAAAGGGGTAACACACTGATCCAACAAAACCCAATAAACATGTTTGTTGGTGTTTGTCTGTGCGGTGTGAATTTGCCTTTGTGAATTTGAATGTTTCTTCTCATCTTATTCTTCTGTGATCCAGAATGGCAACAGAGGTGAAAGGTTTGTTTGAGCTGTGCCCTCTACTGGCAAAGTGTGGATTTGCACTTCCTTCAGCCTGAGGTTAATTAATTTCACTCTTTGCCTTCACAGTGGGCACAGCACAACTCAAACAAACCTTTCAGCTGTGTTGCCATTCTGGATCACAGGAGAATAAGATGAGAAGAAACACTCTTAAGGCCACAGACAAACACCATCAAACATTCAACCCCTTTTGGCGTTGGTCAGAGTTTGTTTTCACCCCACTGACCATGTTCATTTAGTATTTGTAGCCAAAAATATAACTTTTTTGTTATTAAAAACAAACAAACTCAATCAATGTGAGAATAAGTAACACTAAAGTAATGCAAAACATTACTTCCCATAAAAAATGACAGAGTTGCAGAAATAGTTACTTTTTAGGGAGTAACACAACACTGTAATGCATTAAAAAGTAACTTTCTCCAACAGTGCTCAACAAACACCAAATTCCAACAGTTATTGGATCATCAATGTGTTAACCTTGTTGGTGTTTGTTGAGGTACTGTGAACTAGCCTTTAAAGGACAAACATAATATAATGTTCTTATGTCATTCTTCACTTTTTAATACGGTTAGTCAGGGCACACGCCATATTTAATTTGATGTGAATGAAAATGGAGCTGTGAGGGACAGAAGAACAGTTTCTTCAATTCATCTTTCATTTTTATCTTCTTTCATTGCAACATATGACATACTCAAAATAAAAATGAAAGACTTCTGTACACTTTGTTGCTGAAAATCACAACCTCTACAGTGATGAGTGCAAAGTACAGCCTATATTGAAGAAACTGTACTTCTTTCCTTCACAGCCCCAATGGAAGTGACAATGAGCACTGGAAGTTAAGCAGAGTTCAAATGTATGCAAATGTATTGTAACACTATACAGCAACTTCCAATGGTACAGTGAAGATAAGTCTGATCCACCACCTGATGCAGATTTTGTTTTTATTTTCATCTGCTGTACAAGGGAAAGGTGAAACCAGTAACAGATATAAAAAGTAACAGACACAAGCAATAACTTGTTTTCACGTGACGTGACGTCACGCCACTGCGTTGCCATGGCGCGAAAAGCAGATGGAGGGCAGGAAGTGATTTTCTACATTAGGAAGCACTATAACACACTCAAAATGCCTATGTTTTGCGCCGTTCATGGTTGCTCAAATCGATCAAACCACGAGGAGTTTTTATCGTGTGCCCAAAGTTGTTGTTGGTGGAAAATACAAGAAATTGACAGAAAAACACTGGGAAAAATGCCTTACAAGCCTACGTCTGCGGTCGGCAGGAGCCGAATGGGAAAATGCCTGTGTGTGTGTGCAGTGATCACTTCGTCAAATGTTTAATACATTATTTATGTGGCTTATAATTACATTATTCATGTGTTTAAATACACTTATGTGGCTGTTTGTGTAACGTACCAGTTTCCGAACTTTGTAAAGTCAAAGTATGTCTGTAAGACAAGTTAGTTGCTGATATACAGCCTCGATGGCAGGCAAATCTCTCAATTCAGTTGAAAATCGGTCCTCTTCATAACGTAAGGATCACATCCAACATATGTTTCGATTTTCTGTTTATATATATTTCTCTTGTAATAGCGTCTAAAGTAGTACAGTATGGATTTTCCTCCATCTCGTCCATTGCGCTCTTCACTCCTCGCCCTCCATCTGCATTCCGCGTGTCAACACAATCATCACGTGACTGCAAACCACCTATGGACTGAATGTAGTTGTGGTGTTTTGCATTTATCCAGTCATTAAAGTGTTTAGCAAAGATGAAGGTATGAAATGTGAGTTTCTGTATGACTAAACAAATGGTACACAATCTATATAAGTTTTACATAAAGTAAAGTTTTAGTTACGTACAGTTTTTGGTCTCATATTGAACTTTTTTTCCCCACTACTTATTCATTCCTTAGTGGAATTGTACTACTCCCACATTCTACTACTTGTACCATTCCCTTGTTTTTGTTAAATCGTGACGATGATTTGTATTTTCCTATTGGCAAATTAACATAAGAAAAATAGATATACTGTATTCTCTAAATTTTGAATTTTGAAAACAACACAAAGTGTAGATACAAATTGTGTATACATTGCAGTAGGGTAGCTTGCATGAAACTTGATTTTATTTTTTGCTTGGATGATGACGTAATTTCAGTTCAGGTTACTGTATGAATTATGTTTGGATTATATTAGGCATTCTGATACAGATTTCCTCCTGCAATGTCCTTGAGAACTTGAAGACGAATCTACTTTTGCAATAGAAGTACAAACAGTGACTTCTTTATGCATTCCATTGTGGAACGGATGTTGAGGCACCAAATCAATGTAACAATAGGACACCAGTTTATTCTGCTGTTGATGATGAAATCTAATTGTGATCTGAAACTATACGCATGCTATTTTACACACCAAATTAGTCCTGCAAAACCCGTTATTCTTTCTCTCTTCCCCAAAGAGATTTCTACATTGTGCTCTGTGTAAACAAACCAATGCAGTTCACTGTTCTCCGTGGAGTCGCTCTGTTTCCTCCTCAATAACAGTTTCAGGGTTCTTGACCAATCATTTACAAACAGGAAAGGCAGACTGATAGTGCACATCCCCCGCAGTCATGCAAGTGTTTTTTTTTTTTTTTTTTTTTTTGCTTCAAAGTCCTCTAAAAGTGAAGCAAACAAAAATACTGACAGCTACATTTTGTTACATTCCCTCCAATAATGACTTCACATTCTTGCAAACTTTACTATGAGGAAACAACATACAGCATCTATCCATAAAAAGGTTAAACCTGAAAGTGTCATTTCTGTTCCACAAAGGTTTCCAAACAACTTTCCCAAGTACTTACCCATTCATTGGCCAAACAAATAAATAGCCCCGCCCCAAGCTCACACTATTGGTTGAGCCACTGTTGCTATGTCAGGCTGGTCGAATTTTCAGACAAAGAGCAGTGTGTGAACTTTTCTCTGCACACTTTGAAAGGTGAACATTTATTTTCTTAATGATTAATTTTGCCTTGATACATTTCCCAGTTTTCCAAAAACCTTGAAACAAGATAAATTGACTTGTAAAGCAACAATGCAAGAGGAATAGTTCACCAAAAAATGAATATTGTCATTGTTTACTCATCCTCATTTCTTTTTCAACACACAAAATATTTGTGAAATGTATGACCCCTGAGTATGAATATGCCCACCTCTCTACTATATAGGCAAATGTTATATGTACTGTAGTATGTCAGTTATAAAACATTAGGTGAAAAGTATCCTCCATGGATTACCTATACTTCGGTCGAGAATCTGAAGTGTATTATCTGATGAACACTTCACTATCCCATCAGGATGGGATACTGTCTTTGTGAATTGCAGTGAAATGACGTAACAGGTTACGTGATAGTGACATCACAGCATGTCTGCATTTTATTCATAGAACATATTTGTTAAATGTTCACAAATTGAGTTTTGCACCCAATCACAACCCACTAAATGGTATGTGATTTAGGATGCAGCGTAAAAAAAATGTTTACCGACACTTTTCAAAATTCTTAAGACTTGTTTTCAGAGATTGCATATTTAATAAAAAAAATTTTTTTTTTTACAGCACTGGCCTTTTCTGGCCTTTATTATTATTATTTTTTTATGAATCAGTTTAAATCAACTGAGAAAAATGCATTATTAAGATACATTCTATGAAAATAGGCCCTAATATCATTTGCATTGTTGCTTAAAATGGGTTGAAATGAGATACTATTTTAACACTTTAATGTGTGAAAAGGGAACAAAGGACCTTTCTATCTATCTATCTATCTATCTATCTATCTATCTATCTATCTATCTATCTATCTATCTATCTATCTATCTATCTATCTATATATATTCAGAAAGTAGTTTTGAATTAATAAATCATGTATGCATGTTGTTCTTTTTAACAATGCAATTTGTATTTGCACAGAATAGACAGTAAAAAAATAATGTCAATTATGTTTTAGGAGAAAACAAAAGCAAAAGCATCATGATCATAATTCATATTCCACCGAGACAATGTGTTGTGCGGCTTGTGCCCAACCTGTCAGCAAAACCAGGCTGTCACTCACATGATTTTGTTTTAAATGTTTGTGGTTTGGTTTAAAGGGCCAGTGATGTCACTGATGAGGTTTGTTAGCAAGAGAAGGGGAATTCATGCTTTTGTCTGATTGGCTTACTACTATTTTGTTCTCTGCAGACGCATGCCTGGATACAAGAGAGCCAATCAGAGCAGAGCGGGGCAGGGGCTGCTGCACCATATGTTGAGCCAAGCTGGTTTCCTGAACAACCACACTGCACTAGACCGGATGTCGCATGTCAGAGAGAACTCTCTGTGCGCTAGGCCAGCTGTGCCCTTTCCTGCCCTCTTGGCTTCTCCCCTTGATTTGTGTTAAAGGTGACCCATAATTCCCATGAGTTTGGCCCTGTTTGTGTTATTCCTCCATGACTTGTCAGCTGTGAGAATACACTTACCCACAGCAGAATGACCTTATGAGCCTCTACTGTTATTCAGCCAAATGTTAAGTCACTGGACACCAGCACACAAACAAACAACAGCATGGCTGTCACAATGAGGCTCTGTGACTCTTATTTTGTAAAAGGACTCTCATGACACTGTACTGAGAACATGCATGCGTACATACACTTTTCATATGAACATCGCCTACATCATTACACTATAAGGTTTAATGAGTATTTGGTGGGCTTTCCGGGGGGAGGGTGCCCAAACTCTGAGGCTGCCCGAACTCAGAGTACTCCCACCCATATAATGGCGCTTTTCCACTGCATAGTACGGTACGGTTCGGCTCAGTACGCTTCGACTCGGCGCGGAACAGTTCGGTTCGCTTTGCGTTTCCACTGCAGTAGTACCCCTTCCAAGTGTGTGGGACTGATCGTTATTTGCGCGCGCCTCTACTGCCATGACATCATCTTAAAAGCGCCACATTTTCAAACCCACAACACAGGAACAATGGAGACTATCGAGGGGATGGTGTTCCTGATTCTCGGTATGTGGTTGTTTTTAACTGCTAGACGGAAAAATGTGTTTAAAATGAGGCTGATGGCAGCAAAACAAAAATACTGCTAAAAAAGTGTCTCGTGTCGCAAATCCAATGACGCTAGTAGTGACGCTGGTAGTGACGATTCTGTCTGACCAATCAGTGATCTGCAGTGTTTCACGTCATATTTTAGTACCGGTACGGTACGCTTGGAACCTCAACAGACCAGGTACCATTTAAAGCGACCTGAAGCGAACCGTACTGTACCGTACTATGCAGTGGAAAAGCACCGCAAGTGAGCCGTACCGAACCGAACCGTACCGTACTATGCAGTGGAAAAGCGCCTTAAGTGTTCAGGACCCCTCTTAGAAGAAATGGTTCCATCCCCCGCTTCATATATGGAACTCCAAAATGGTTCTATATAGAACAATTTTTTTTTTTTTTTTGGAAAAAGGTTCTTTTGGCCTAGTACGGAACCCCAGGGTTCTATATAGGACCCAGAGGAACCCTTTTTTTTTAAGAGTGTATAGAACCTTTTAGGGGTTCCAAATACGTAGCGCTGATAGAACCTTTTAAGGTTCTATATAGAACCTTTTCTGAGTGTAGAAGTGTGGAGAAGGGGCGGTGGAGGGGTGCTGCTAAACTATCAATGGAGTGAGGTGAGATTGCTGAATCTATATACACCTCTTATCATTGATTGTTGAGTGTTACATAACTGATCGCGCTCCTCCCGAAATTTGTTAATAAAACGTCATTTTGCGCTAATTTTAACACCATTTAACCCAGATATGTGTGTGTCACTGATTGTGTATTCTTTAGTTTTGTCCTCACCGTGCCCTTTTTCTTTAGTTGAACATTTGCTGAGTCATTAATTTCACTATGTTGATTTATGTATTGTGAGAAGACTGGTAACCATGTTAAATGTTTATTGTTTCCAATCAACCACTGGCATAATATAAATTCTCATACTTAATTACTTGAACATTTTCCAACACCAAACAGACAAAACCTGTCACAGTAACTGCCACCATTTTTTAATATCTCTTTGCCGCCAATAGAAGGCACGGTCATTGTTCTCATGTGTGAGGGGGAGATTGGTGTTCTGTTTTATTCTTAGTTAAACATTAATAATTAATTGAGTTTGGTTTGTTTCCAATGTTTATATGTATTTTTTTGTATTATTCTAACAGTTTATCTTTTTGTTACTGTTAAATCTATTTCCTTTGTCTTTCTTAAATTTATTTGTTACCTTTACTTACTAAATGGTTTAGTCCAAGTATGAGGGGTTTAGCCTCTCAGTATTCTTAGGGAGTTCATAGAGTCAGTTGGTTGGGTCAATTTATTGGCATAGCCAAAAGTTTGTTTGCAAATATCTTTGAACAGTTCATTTTGGTTTGTTTTCTCTCTTTTGGATTTTCACTGTAAATA